>CM046726.1:46422210-47019210 GCA_025584915.1 Monochamus saltuarius | reverse complement strand
ATCTACCAAGTATCATCCTGTTTAAATGACTGGTTTCCATTTTAGAAATATTGAATATTCAGTTTTCCCCAACCTCCACCTCTCTGACGGCTTGCGAGTGGATGCCATTGGTATCAGAATATTGATAATTTTTAAAAGTAACTGTTTACCAAGTATCAGCCTGTTAAAATGACGAGTTTTCATTTTAGAAATATTGAAAATTCAATTTACCCCAACTTCCACCTCTCTGACAGCTTGTGGGTGGATTCCACTGGTATCAGAAAATTGATAGTTTTATTAAATATTTATCTGCCGAGTCTCAGCCTGTTAAAATGACGGGTTTTCATATTAGAAATATTAAATATTCAATTTACCCCAATTTCCACCTCTCTGACGGCCTTTGAGTGGATTCCACTGGTATCAGAGAATTGATAATTTTTTAAAATATTTATCTACCAAGTTTCAGCTTGTTAAAATAACAGGTGTCCATTTTAGAAATATTGAATATTTAGTTTACTCCATTTGACACCTCTCTGACGGCTTGCGAGTGGATTCCACTGGTACCAGAAAATTGATAATTTTAAAAGTAACCGTTTACCAAGTATCAGCCTGTTAAAATGACGGGTTTCTATTTTAGAAATATTGAATATTCAGTTTACCCCAACTTCCACCTTTCTGGCGGCTTGCGAGTGGATGCCACTGGTATCAGAAACTTGAATAATTTATAAAGTAACTACCTACCAAGTACCAGCCTGTCAAAATGACGGGTTTCCATGTTAGAAATATTATATATTCAGTTTACCCCATTTTCCACCTCTCTGACGGCTTGCGAGTGGATGCCACTGGTACCAGAAAATTGATAATTTTATAAAGTAACTGTTTACCAAGTATCAGCCTGTTAAAATGACGGGTTTCCATTTTAGAAATATTGAATATTCAGTTTACCCCATTTTCCACCTCTCTGACGGCTTGCGAGTGGATGCCACTGGTATCAGAAAATTCAAAATTTTATAAAGTAACTACGTAGGTTCGGCCTGTTAAAATGACGGGTTTCCATTTTAGAAATATTGAATACTCAGTTTACCCCAATTTTCACCTCTCTGACGGCTTGCGAGTGGATGCCACTGGTACCAGAAAATTGATAATTTTATAAAGTAACTGTTTACCAAGTATCAGCCTGTTAAAATGACGGGTTTCCATTTTAGAAATATTGAATATTCAGTTTACCCCAACTTCCACCTCTCTGGCGGCTTGCGAGTGGATGCCACTGGTATCAGAATATTGATAATTTTATAAAGTAACTGTTTACCAAGTATCAGCCTGTTAAAGTGACGGGTTTCCATTTTAGAAATATTGAATTTTCAGTTTACCCCAATTTCCACCTCTCTGACGCCTTGCGAATGGATGCCACTGGTATCAGAAATTTGATAATGTTATAAAGTAACTACCTACCAAGTTTCAGCTTGTTAAAATGACGGGTTTTCCATTTTAGATATATTGGATATTCAGTTTACCCCAATTTTCACCTCTCTGACGGCTTGCGAGTGGATGCCACTGGTACCAGAAAATTGATAATTTTATAAAGTAACTGTTTACCAAGTATCAGTCTGTTAAAGTGACGGGTTTCAATTTTAGAAATATTGAATTGAATATTCAATTTACCCCATCTTCCACCTCTCTGACGGCTTGCGAGAGGATGCCTATGATATCAGAAAATTGAAATGTTTATAAAGTAACTACGTACCAAGGTTACGTACCTGTTAAAATGACGGGTTCCCATTTTAGAAATATTGAATATTCAGTTTACCCCAATTTCCACCTCTCTGACGGCTTGCGAGTCGATGCCACTGGTACCAGAAAATTGATAATTTTATAAAGTAACTGTTTACCAAGTATCAACCTGTTAAAATGACGGGTTTCCATTTTGGAAATATTGAATATTCAGTTTACCCCAATTTCTACCTCTCTGACGGCTTGCGAGAGGATGCCACTGGTATCAGAATATTGAAATGTTTATAAAGTAACTACGTACCAAGGTTACGTACCTGTTAAAATGACGGGTTTCCATTTTAGAAATATTGAATATTCAGTTTACCCCAATTTCTACCTCTCTGACGGCTTGCGAGAGGATACCACTGGTATCAGAAAATTGAAATGTATATAAAGTAACTACGTACCAAGGTTACGTACCTGTTAAAATGACGGGTTTCCATTTTAGAAATATTGAATATTCAGTTTACCCCATTTTCCACCTCTCTGACGGCTTGCGAGTAGTTGCCACTGGTACCAGAAAATTGATAATTTTATAAAGTAACTGTTTACGAAGTATCAGCCTGTTAAAATGACGGGTTTCCATTTTGGAAATATTGAATATTCAGTTTACCCCAATTTCTACCTCTCTGACGCCTTGCGAGTGGATACCACTGGTATCAGAATATTCATAATTTTATAAGATAACTGCTTACCAAGTATCAGCCTGTTAAAATGACGGGTTTCCATTTAAGAATTGTTGAATATTCAGTTTACCCCAACTTCCACCTCTCTGACGGCTTGCGAATGGATGCCACTGGTATCAGAAAATTGATAATTTTATAAAGTAACTACCTACCAAGTACCAGCCTGTTAAAATGACGGGTTTCCATTTTATAAATATTGAATATTCAGTTTACCCCAACTTCCACCTCTCTGACGGCTTACGAGTGGATGCCACTGGTATCAGAAAATTGAAAATTTTATAAAGTAACTAGCTACCAAGTACCAGCCTGTTAAAATGATTAATTTCCATTTTAGAAAAATTTAATATTCAGTTTACCCCAACTTCCACCTCTCTGACGGTTTGCGAGTGGATGCTACTGGTATCAGAATATTGATAATTTTATAAAGTAACTACCTACCAAGTTTCAGCCTGTTTAAATTCCGTCCTTCTGACGGCTTCCGAGAGGATGCCATGTTCAATGCTCGTCCCAAAGATATTTGGAACGCTAATAAAATCGTATAATGAATGATAATTTTTAATTTGGAACAGTTTTTTGCCTCGTTTTTTGCTATTGCGCAAACTCGAAACCGTACATTGTAGGGTTTCTATGCATGTGGAACAAACCTTTTATATATAAATCATTTTGGAACTATATTTTGCGATATTTCTTTTTCAGCCAGTTATACGGATAAATCGCTGACTGTTGAGTTGAAATTATAAGGTTATGTTACAATTTGGACACTATATGAATTCCTTACGAGGTTGCTTGGGTCGACTAGAACCTTTCTATCGAAATAAAGTAATATTTTGATGTTAAAGTTAACTAATACAGAATTTTTCTTGAAAGCATCATCTATTTAGAGTGAAACAACAATCGACAATTTAATGTTAATCGTACCTTCCAAGTTTATTGGCTGGAAAGGCAATGCACGGTCCTATTAATTGCAGAGATCGTCTTTGTGCAATAAGAAAAGACGACGAGGGTCAGTTTGCTCAGTCACATGATGAGTTTCTCTTGCGTCACGGACCTCTCACCATCTCCGTCACGTGAAACGAATAAAACTGATGATACCGCAATCATGACCAGGTAGCATCTCTTAGAATAATTATATAAATTGCGCTTGGTAACCGTTTGCATAATTTCTGCTTCGCATTTTTGTCCACGAGCACTTTAAAATTAAATTCGTGTGACGAATAATTATAATAATTTACGGATAGTATAGAGGATGTTGTCTAAACCTATAATTTATGTATAGTCTAGCATATTATGTTGTCTATAAGTTCAAACGGGAATTTTATTTAAATAAATTCAAATATGACAGCTAAAGTTAGGTTAAATTAAATTGTTCATAAGAATTCATGTTCCCAGAGCTTTTGTAATATGACTGCTAAGGGATTTTAAACATTTACTAACTGAATTATACAGGGTCAGTCAGAAATAGGTATAAAAAATTGTAACTGAAGATTCCTCTCGTCAAAACGAAGTTTTTATTCAAATAAATTTTTGTTCTAACATGACTCCTTACAAAGATACAGGGTGTTGACATTTAGGAGAATGGAATCATCACTGAACCTTTTTTTAAAAAAGTATGTTGCGGTACTAATGATAAAACTAATCAGTTTCTTAGATTCAGCTATTTTTTACTACAAACAAATATTAGGTATTACATAATGTCATTAAATAGCTCCTTGTTGGAGTACATCAAATTTTACGAAAATATGCACAAAAATATGTATTGTCAGTAATTAAATTAAATACCCAACAAGGTCGCCTTAAATCTTGTGTGTTCTATAATCAGAACTGAGGTGGTCTTGAATGTTTTTGTGACTTGCCGTAAATTAGCAACGTATCAACTTTTTCTATATGAGAAATGAGCGTTAGGATGACTCGAGGGTGGCTGTAAATAGTACCTAATAAACTTGAATATCCGTAGAAAAATTGATTTACCCATTATGTTTGTGATGAACTAAAAGTGTTTTACTAAAAAAAAAATACCGTAACATATCACAAATCATTGGAAATTTATGTTTAAATACCACGCTAATAACTTTAGCGTCAATTAATTTAAACGATTTTGCTTTTTTTATTGAATTTTGCGTCTATCAATAATGGTGTTATTAATCTCTTCGATTTTTTAAGTAAACGTAAGTAGTCCTAAACTACAAATTATGTAAATAAATATCAAACAGCGAGGTCTATTAAAACCGTCGAAATGAGTATCAGCAAGATATGGACCAATAAATAAAATATTATCTAACACCAATTTTTTATTCAGATTAATTAATGCTTTTAACTTAAAGACATTTGTAGGTTCTGATAGAAATAATGACTTACACCTATTTGCTGAATATGGAAGGTTTAAAGCAGATCTGTATGATATCTGAATCTTTGCATAAAAACATATATTTAGTAGTCGTGATTTTACAGAATTTGGTGTTCTACCAGGAAATTTTGCTACTTTTCACGTTCAAGATTTCGAATCGAGGTGATGAAAATAGTTGTCTAGGTACTTCTTTTCATATTAGTAAGACGTCTTAATTTGCAAACCGCATAAAAATGCGGTCTATAATTAATATCATCTATAACACATTTTTTATACTACATTTTGAAATATGCAATAGTAATAAGATAATCATTAATCACGGTAACCTAGTTATGCGGTACTTCGTATCAAATTTAAATGTTTTCCCATGGTTCATATTTAACTGATTTCAGTTAAGCATTATTGGTGTGTACAGAGTGAGTCTACGCTGTAGCAAAATTGATTCATCGCTGAAATACAATTGAGGCAAATAATTTCTAAATAAGTTTAAGTGAGAGGACAATAAATGGACATTTAAAAAATAATTTGACAGATACAGAGTGATTCGTTTTTGGAGGGCAGACCAAAGTTGTATTTTTTTAATTGAACACTCTGTATTTGAATGAAGATATTTATATTTTACATGTAATTTTGCAACAACTTTTCTGTAATAAAATATTGTATGCTAAAAATTAATAGTTTCCGTAATATTAATATTTTAATATAAAAAGTGACATTTTCGGCGTACGCTAGGTTTACCGTAAATTCTGAAGATGTTACTGTTTATAAATGTCATACAGGGTGTTCACAAAATTTTAGATACCAATTGTTATCTTTTTTAAATGCAAAAATTTTGTTCTTTTCACTGGAACACTCTATATTTTTAACGGGATGTTAAAGACCTCAAAATCTACAATTTACAAAATAGGTGTTATCATCAGTTTCTCATATTTCACGGCATTGATAGAAATTTCTTTATTTTTTATTTTTTTTTCTATAGATATCGTCGACGCACTAGGAACAGAGATGAAAGAGTTTGAATGTTCAGAATATGAGTACCAATGTTGAAAGAGCTTCTATATCTGATCGAAAGCAACAAAAATGACAATGTAATTACCTACTATAAAATGCAAAATTGTGTTACTAAATGGCATACTAAGGTACCTACAATTAAGAATAAGAACCATCCCTTTTAACGCAATTTGTATGTTTTTTTATCTGTATTTATAGAGCAAACAATAAAAGATTTCCTAAAAATCCTGTAAACCCGAGTGTAAACCATACAACGTAATATGCGACAACAGTGTAAACTATTACCTGTAGCTATTAACCTCAAACTGCATCGTATATGTTTATTGCGTATTATGAACAGTGTGTTTCGTTATTTTCTACCCAGTGTTTGTCTCCATGTTTGCTTGAGTGTACCTACATAAAGAAAACTTGGAACTGTTTAGTAAGCTCTACTAGACATTTGTACGGTGAATATTTTCTGCAACAGCAGTCATTTTGAACACTCATTATACCTATTTCAATCTTTATTATGTGTTGTGAGAAAAGCCCTAAGAAAACTATTAATGGCAAGTATGTTTAAGGGTACTTATCATCATTATGTATGTACACCTGACATGATAGGTCTGCGATATTGCCACATATTCAAAACCTACTTGCAGTCATAATTCTAATACCGTTGATCAAAATAAAATTGTTAAGTTAACTCTCTTTTGTTTGATACAATTTGTTACACAGCAACTTACTATATATATTCCGGACACCCAGTATAGCTAACAATGGAAAAAATAGCTGTTATTTTAACATGTTATGTTATAGAACACATATTAAAATAAAATGTGAGGTGATATTTTTGAATAGGCGAATGGATTGTTACCTACTTGATTTATATCTTTATAAAGATTATTAATAATAATCTTATAATGACTTATTTCAAATGTCTATTAAATTTTAATGTAATTCAACACGAATATCCAAATAAAGGATTTCTCGTTAACGATTACAAAGACCATTCAATAAAAAGTTAATAATAGTTGAATTTTTCTATAACCACTTTTGATTGTATGCTTTTAATATTACGGATACCCAAATATGCAAGTAGAAATATTAAAAATATGCGCATAGCTAGAAGAAATAAAATGTAGAAATGAATTATTTGCCTACTTAGACCTACTCTCACTTTATAATTTACCAAGATTGTGTCCTTATTATTTAAAATAACAACTGAAAAAATATTTATTTCTGCGTGACGGGAATAAAGTTTGACATTTTATCTCTCTTGACAGGTAACAAACTGTCACGTTTACGAAATTACTTTTCCTTAAATTGATAAATATTTGATTACTTTAAATGTTTCCTTAGCAACGCAGGTCCAACAGCCTACCAGTTTAAAATTTTTTCTGAGTTTTATATTGTAATAATACCTACGTTTTTTTCGATATTAAATCATCGTTTTTCCCGTCACATAAAAGATAATGCACGGATAAAAATATTAGACTTACACTGTCAGTGTTTTGCCAAACACAACTTCGAGCTAAAATCTAATGCATTTTACCCTTGTATAATAAGTATTTAATTTTTATATTTTGCATTATGTAAGACCAATAGAAATAAATGATAGCTAATCAGTAGCACAGTCGCCATTTGATCCAATTTTCAAATTCCACGACTGTGTCAATGCAAATTTTGCAAGGTGACTTAAGATGCGTATTCAAACCATTAGTTGAAATATTCGAGTAATATTTTGTTGTAATTAACTTAATAACGTATTATGCAATTATATTAAGATTTCGAGCGATTCTGACTTTAATTTGCTGTTAGCAATTTAAAAACAGTCTATATATAAATGGGTAGGTCCATTTGATTGCAATATATTTTATTAGGGTAACTGTGTCAAACCTAGATTTGTTGCACAGATTTTCCTCAGGGTAACACCCATAAGCGATTTAAATCAGTAGATCAAGTAAAAATGTATAGCGTACAAAATTTCGTAAGTGAATTTTAGATGTAGGGGAACTATTATCTTCGAAATGGCTCCTTATCTCTAAAGAAATACAAATCTGGTAACTGTTCCTTACTTAATAAATAATGTACTTCGGTTTCCATTTTTTTATTACAAAATAATCTAATTTCTGGTGTTTTTAGGTACCAAAATCTTGAAAATTAAAATATTATTTAAATTTTCACTGCACTATTTCAAGAATTATTTAATTATTATACCCTTATGTTAAGAACAAGGATGAGAAGGCTGAAATGCGTCTTACAATTTTTTTATTTTATCAACGTACTAATTTATCCTTAGATGGAAAACATGTTTAAGTAACTGTTACGCTTTTTAACTACTTATAAATATAGTTTACATAAGATTGTGGATATCTAGAAGTATTTTTTGTCGTATTCGGACCTCAAGAAGCAACGAATTTAATTGAAACCAATTAAGGATTTATAGGACTCCTCGTGGGTAGTTAAGTAGTACAAATTGCTTTAAAAAGAGCAACAATACCACACCTGAATTCAAATCATTTAATTTTGCCGGTACGTGAAGGACTTGAAGGTATTTTAAGTCATTTAAACTGGTAAAAAATTTTAACACTGGTACTATCCAGCTAGTATCTAGTTTGGTTTTTCATGTCATGGTAATTGAATTTGTCCCGTAAGTAGCTAATTGTGTAATTAAATCGATTACTTGTATATCTTCAAGTTAAACTGAAATTTTTAAACAGTTTGAAACGTGAAACATTCATAAACGTCTACAGTTTAAATTTATAAGTATATTAAATATCCCTGAAGTATTACTTCACTATTTAGAAACAGCCATGCATTTTTAAAAGTAGGTAGAATATATTATGGCTATCTAGCTTAGCTTATTTTTATATGCCTTTAGGATTCCGCACCAAATCATAAATTGTATGGTAGTTTTTTATAACCACAAGTAAATATTTATGCATAAACAGCAGGAAACAAATGGTGACGTTTACCTTGTGTATACATAGTGATAAAACAGATTTATTATGCAGTAGAATATTTAATTAGATTGATTCCGAGATCCATTCTTAGATATTAATTTTAAATAGTTACATTTTCATATATCTATAATTGATTGTCACATAGCAAATCGTAAATTACTATCAACGAAAATTTATTACAGATACTTCTTCCTTATCGTTATAGATATGTTAGCGCCATTTAAATGCGTATATTAGTCAATCCGAATATTTTAGTGAGTTGATGACATAATGATTTGTATGTTTTAAAGATACAAGAAAAATACATCACAAAATCGTTAGTATAAACTGACATACTAATAAATTGTGAATTAGGTAAAGAATAAATATTTTGCATTTTAAACTACAGTTAAAATTTCTATTTCATTTATTCAGAGTAAGGTAAGTTCTCATGCCAAAGGAAACCATCAATAACCTGTTTGAAGCATTTTTTAGAGAAATTGTATGGTTTTCTAAATGTATTTAGATAAATAAACAAAATATGTAAGATTATATGAAAACTCATTTCAATAGAAGTTTCGATGTAACCTTCAGCGACAAAGCTAGACTTCATCATATATTGTATACTTAAAAGATCTACCTTGCAATCGGCTAGGTAGTTTAAGAAATCGTGCAATCAGTTTTGGCACATTGCAAATAGTATTTATACCAACAGGTTGTTTGGTACCAGCTTTGCATCGAAGAAAGAAGCGAACATGATCACAATTTTCAGTTCTTGATTTGACGTACATATTTCCTTACCAGTCCTACTAAATCCATCAGTCAAGCCATCAATATTTCTAGATGCCAAAACACTTATGTTTTGGTATTTGATATCATGAATTGGAAGCATAATCCTTTATCTTTCACATATTCTACAAACAGATTTGTGAGTTCTTCTCACCGACATGCGCCCGCCAAACCAATAGATAATGAAACTACCCTAAATATTGGTTATACAACTTGTTTACTAAAAAACATGTCTTCATATGAGCAGAAGCTCATCATCATCCGCATTCAATTGAAATGTAATCTAATTTAAGTATTTTTTGCAATCAATATTCTTCTTGAGTAAACTTTCATTTCTGTTCTTGTCATTGAGTAATAGCACCAAAGAGATGAAGGCTTCTGTGTTTTGCTTAGTTCGTTGAAATATACAGTTTGCGTGGAAAAAGTAAAACTAGTTTTCCTTACTCTACACATCTTTTCGTCACCGGTTACTGATAGCAGCAGTAGGCGGTTGCTATATTGATGTTTCTCTGTTGTCAAATCGCCATTAGGTCTATAATTGACAGTTTTTTCAGATATTTCTAGACAAAGGTATTCCTATAACTGTTGCCAATCCTGCCGTATGCATATTCCGCCAATTTATAAGCTAATATTTGTACGGAAGAGTCAGTTGTTTATAAATGTTTGCAAAAACTGGCAAGACTTATTTATTTGACAAGACAGTAGAGAAACATCAACATAGCAAGCGCCTACTGCTGTTATCAGTAACCGGTGACGAAAAGATGTTTAGAGTAAGAAAAACTATTATAATTTTTATCTGCGAAAACTGTTGGTTGTATGAAAAAATTACAAGAGAGAAAAAAATAGTATAATTAGATTAGAACAAAGTTTTGTTGAAATTGGCTATTGCAGGAAAAAGTTCTGAAAGGAGTAAATCAAGGGGTTGCTTTTTCCGCCCTCCAGTAACATGAGCTAAGGAATAGACACTACCACAAAATAGCTTTTGACTAACTGATAATAATGTGTACCAAAATTGAAATTTCTAAGTGTAATCGTTTTTAAGGAAAAATTAAAAAAACATTTTTTTCCGCCATTTTAAGACTCGAATATTTCAACAGGAAGGACCCAAATTGATAATTTCATATGTACATCTCCCCCCGAAATGGCTTGTGGAATACACTGGTAAAATATTTGACCATCATTCTGGAACACCCTGTATAATGGTGTTAGTAACACGTATGCTGAAAAGTTGTTGCAAATTTCTTCCAGTGGTATAAATGAGGTATGTTCAGCAGATTATAAAAGATTGCAATATTATTCAAAAAAACTTGACGACGAAATTAGTAAAAGATATTTCTTTCTTTCTTCACCACTTGGTCTCACACCTTTAAAAGTTTACTTGTTTGCACTTTTCAATCTGCAAAAGTGATACATTTGCGTATAATAAGGTCACGGCAAACCACGGTCCACCACTTGAATGCCTGGCAATTTGACTTTTTACCACTCTTACATAAAAATTCCCACAGTATCCGTGCCTTAATTATTTTTAAAATCCGGTTATGTTCAAGTTATACTTATCTCCAGAGGTCCATATATTTATAGTCAAATTAAATAATATATATTATAAGATAATTATTGTTTCATATCTGGTAGATAAACATGGCATACTTTACCATTAACTTTTATTAATGAATAGTTTCAACAGAGTCAACAAGAACATGCATTTGATAACACTAAAATTAATTGATTATTATATTGATTTAGTTGTACTAGTTAATTGAGTTATTATCAGACAAAGAAATAATGAGAAAAAATATTGGGACAGGGTATTGGTTGTACAGAATGTCTCAAACTCGATAGTATGGGCCTACTATGATGATACGAAAAATTTAAACAAAATTTGGGACACGTGGTGTTAAATGAGATGAGGTAAGCTCCATTTTGAATCGAAATTTTTTTCTGGTTACAAAGCTCTATTTTTTCTAATAAACTTTTATTAGAAAAAAATGTCTGTATTACTTCCCGTTTAAAAGTTACTAGAAAGGTGGCAAGTCGGCTATCGCCGTTTGTGAATAATAAAATATAAACGTGACTGAACTCTCTATAGTGGGGAAATCCGGCGCTCTATAATTTAGAAGAGTGGTTGGCATATTTTAGTAATTTTTAGTGTTTTCTCGTGTTTGGTTAATTTTTTTTCAACATCCTGTATTTGAGATATCGGATCGGGTCGTTTTTATGCGATGCTAAAAATGTTTTTTTAATTCCATGAATTTAAAGGGTTTTTATAGAATGGTTCGTTATTTTTAAACACTTCATTGCTTCATTAGTTAGTGTCATAATAAGTCCTTGATGGAAGTTTCATAAAAAAAATGTTTAATTCTTTCTATTTTGAGTTTTTTTGCGGTTACATTTTTTTCAACCCTTTGTATACGGAACAGTTTTTACCTCATTTTCCCTTGTATTTATGCAAAGTTCAATGTAAGAACGACCTCAAATCCCAGCGTTCGGTTACGGGAAACTTTCTAGAGGCTTCAAATGTACAGTTTTTGGTCTTCGCCGGCATCCAGCCCATTTTTCCAAATTTCCTACGTTTTATACCGGGATGTCATCACCGGAGCATACGTTTGACGTTTCGGAGATTTTGGTCGGCGGTGCGCCTCGTAGTTGACTGAAACTTTAAAGATACCAATTCAGATTTTGAGATATAAAATCATCACCAAAGGACTCGGATATATATCAGATAACATAATAACAACTTCTTGTAGCTGGAAGGGCCCGGAAATTGTTCAGAACACATAATCTGTTTTAATTTTGGTCGGTCAGTGGTCGCTCGGTTTAAGGCGTCAGTACTTGAATCGAGGTGACTAGATCGGAGTTGGTTCGCGCCCAGCTGCCGGTAGACCGTATATAAGCTATATTCGTGGAGAGGATTGGCACCCTCTCTGCGGGTATGGTAGGGTGGAATAATGTTAGCTTGGGTCAATGTGAGAGATTGATACCGGTTGATATTTGACTACCCCCTTAATTAATGAGGTTTTCCAGGTTTCCCTCATTCCTGCACTGAATAGTGGTTAGGGCCTACCAACAAGTCTCCGACTTCTGGGCTAATCCTTGTGATTACAATGAGGGGCAGAGATATTAATTATTATTAATTCATTTTGACGTTTCGTTTGACGTTTGTTGAATTTCTACAAAAGAGCCTAATCAACAACAAATTAGTATGATATTTCTGACGTTTATGCCGTGCAAAACGCATTTTGTCTGCCATTTGTCGAATGTTTAGAAAGGGGCGTTACCTACTCGTTCTATCCTCGTTCCACTCGAAGAAATCGCTATCTTTTATAAAGGGGCGTAACCGACACAACTATCCACATCAAAAAATCCACCGTTTTTGGCCGAGGAGCCTCGGGAAAATGGAAATTTAGCTAGGAAACGCCAAAAAAATCAGCATCAAAATACGCCGTAGGCAATCTAGAAAGACGGCGAAAGGCGTAGCGTTTAGCCGTTCGGCGCCTCACGGCTCACAAAGAAAGCCTTTGTGGCGGTAAAATGGACAATTTTCGAGTGAAGTGTGCGAGCGAGAGTAACCTACAGCTTTTAATAATAATAAGCTATATCGTCCAAAAGAGTCTCAAAATGCTTGTCATTACTCAATACGAACGTCAAACATATAACTTTTGTGCTTACAAAATGTTTTCTCATTCAGAAAAACTTGTTATGTTGCTAATTTACGGCGAGTCACAAAAAAATTCAAGAAGAGCTGTAGAGTTATGTCGAGAAAGGTATCCAGAGCGCCTCATTCCGGATCATAGAATCTTTACAAGATAGGAGGCGACCTTGCCACGAAATGAAGATGCATTTTCTATTCGGAAGAATCAAATAATTGACGGAAGGGTAGGAAACAATGTTAATACAACTACTCTGTTACAGCATTTCGAACAAAATCCACAAAATTCTATACGACGGGCTAGCAGGGAATTGAATTTGGATAAAGCAAACGTTCAACGAATTTTAAAGACCGATGGGTATCATGACTACAAAATTCACAATTTGGAGCCTGAGCGTCACATTGAAAACAAAGTAAATTTTACAACTCATACCGTAGTAAATGTAGAAACTGTCGATCAGAACCTTTTCGACACGTTCTTTGGACGGACGAAACTCGGTTTGTCAGTAATGGTTTATCAAGCAGGCGCAATGAACACTACTGATCCATTGAAAATGCTCACATTGTAAATCCAGTTCAGAATCAAGGCCATTTTGGTATCTAAATGTATGGTGATGCATCATCGGTAGGCATTTACTTGGGCCTTACTTTTATGAACATACATTGAACAGCGTGAGTTACCTAAATTTCCTACAAGAACTTTCTGCGCACTGTGCTTTTGCAGCTAAGGAGAAACCTATGATTTCAGTATGAGCACGGTGCTCCACCTCACAAGGCCAGGATTGTGCAGCAATATTTAGATAACACTTTCCCAGAAAAATGGATTGGGATTAATGGACCTAATTTGAAAGAAAAAATCACAAACGCTTGTAATGAGTTATAGTCATATTTATTGTATGGAAACATGTAATATTTTTTCAATTTACTTGAAAATCAACTACAGCAACATTTTCAGTTACTATCACCAACTTAAATGACACCATGTATAAATAGTTTTATGTTGGGTATACCTTCTTTACAAATATTATTAAACGCTCTTTAAGATTGCTAATTAAGTATGTACCGAACGAGAACGTTGTAAATAACTTAATACATTTATAATATCAACGACGTTTATTCAAAGTAAGCGGTACAGAGGTATAGTTCACACTGAAGCTAAGCTGGATCTGGAACTCTATATATAAGTAAATAAATGCAAGTCTCAGCATAAGATAAAATGACTAGTATGGTAACTATATGTTACAGCAGAGAAATAGAATACAAGCAAAAATATATATAGGGTGAAAAAAGGGTATATGTGTAATTCCTCCCGTCGTAGAGGGAGCTCACGGGGTGAAGCGACCAGGGTCCTAGTGGGCGGTAGTCGCTCCTTCTGGGATTGAGACATCTGGGGCAGCAAAGTCCTCATCTGAAACCAAGGCTCAGGGGTGCTTCTTCATTTGGATGCTCATCTTCGCGGAGGGTAATAAGGAAACAGCAGGGAGTCGCTGTTCCTGGTGTGGTGACTGGAGATCATCGAAGTAAACGTGATTCCAGTCGTTGAATTTTATAGTATTCCTGGTGTATCAGGGTTTTCTTGTGACGTCGTCGTCTTCTCATTTGGGTTTGACCTTCGTAGGAAAATTCTAGGTATTGTTATTTTTGTAATTGAGTTTCTTTTCTTGAAAATAAAATATATTATTAGTATTAAAATTACGAGTATGATAATATAAATGAAATAGTGTGGTTGTTGATATGGATCTTGGTCGAACAGTTCCAGGGGTTGAATTTCATACTTGGATATACTCCGCTAAACTACTCAGTTCATCTAGCTGTATGTTTTCCAAGTTTATTTTAATTTTGCTGTCATTAAAAGGCAGACTAATTTGTGGTAATAGTGTGACTTGGCTTAACTGGGTCATTGCTCCGAAAAATCTTTCATCTCTGATTTGTAGGGTACATGTGTCTTCGATGGACACGAGGTATGATTTATATTGGTTGAATTGGATTATTTGTTCGTCGTGGCATTTTATGTTTCCTAGAGTTTCTTGTGAGTTGTAAACTATATAACGATTTTGAATTTGGTGAATAGAATTTCCTTGAATTTGGGATGTGCTACAGTCGATAGGGTTCTGTCGCTGAATTAACGAATTTATACAGTTGTCTCTGAGGTTGATGTTGTTGCATAAGTACAGGCCTGGGATTTGGGTACATTCTTCGTTTTGGTTGAAGATTTCTTGTTGATTCTTAAGTAAGTAGGTTGAGGTAGGAATAAGTAGGGTTTGATTCAAGGGTACAGGTAAGACTTGGAAATATTCATAGGTTTGTATTTGGAATATGGGAATTTGAAAGTTTATATAAATTTTATAATTTTTTTTATTAATTTTGATTGAGGCTAATTTGTAATAGTCGCTTAATGGGGCTTTGATTATGGATTCTTTTGGGTATATTTGTTTTAGATTTTTAAAGACCGTTTGTAAGTGTTCGAAATTTAAAATATTATGAGAGATAATATTTAGATGTGAAAATAAGATAATTTCTTGTATATCTTCTAATTGGTTTATAATGTCTAATAGTTCAATTTCGATACTTGTGACCTGAATAGCATATAGGGCGCTGTATATTCTTTTGGCTACTTGTTTAACATTTTGATCTAATGACTGTAAAGTATTATTTAATTTTGATGAAAGGGTGGTTAAATAACTTAATTGTTCTTTTTGTTGAGATCGTAAATTAAATTGATTTCTTTCTAGAATTTCTAATTTCTTTTCTATTTGTTCTCTGTCTTGATTGTCCATGAGGCCAAAGAGTTCATTGTATCCCGTACCGATAAAATTTAGTAATCCTCGTTTTTTACGAGTCATGAAGAATATGGTTGATAATTTGTTATTGATATTATTCATTAATGGAGCAAGTTGCATAATTGAGTGATTTCCATTAGTCAAATTTTGAATAGTATTTGATAAGTTTTGCAAATTTATTATCTGTAGGAAATTATGTGAATGTGTAGCTATTTTTGCTTTACCTAGGTAAATAGGGAGTATGGGATTTTGTAATTCAATTATTTCGGAAAAGGCGTGCCAAAGGAATATTGTCGTCACTGTCAGTAAAATCTTCATCCTGCAACAGAGGAGAAGTGTCAGGGGGTTTTGTTTTATGTCTGTTTGCTAAATTGTCTTTTATTAGTATGTCTTGTAGAATTTTGACTTTTTGTGGTTCGGTTTTATTTTTATTAACCCGGTCTAAAGTTTTTTTTTTTTTTTATTTTGTCACTTCAATTTTGTTTTGTCCGTCCTCGTATAATTTTGAATAAATTTGTTTTAGTTTTTCTACATTTTGAGTTTTTAGTGTGAAGCTTCTAAATTTAATTGTTTTATTAAAGAATTTTGGTATTAGACGTTCAAAACATTGTCTAGTTTTTTGATCATAAAAATATAAACAGTTTATTTCTTTTAGTTTTAGAAAGTTTCGTAATGTTTTAGTTTTACTTTGGTTTGAAAGTTGAGGATTGAATACTATTGAATTTTTATAAAAAGGTCTGGTTAGTCTGTGCCAATAAGGTTGAACAGGATTTGAATTTAGAGCGATAGATATTTGATATTTAAATTGATTTATTGGTTGATCTGTTATGGGTGATTCTGCTACTGGATTTTCTATTGAAGTATGTATTGTTTCGTTGTCGTCAGGTTCTGGAATATGTAGTACTGGAGGAGGGGTTCTGGAATGTGTAATACTGGAGGAGAAGGTTCTGGAGGTTCTCGTAAAATATCATTAGGTAGTTCTTCGTCAATAGGTGTATTAGGTTTATCCACATTTACTAACATGGAGAGAGTATCGTCATCTAGGATAGGTAAGTCTAAGGCTTGAGAAGTAGAGGGTTGGATTTGGTGAATGTTAATGTCTGAGGGAAATCGGGATAGTGCATCTGCAGTATTGTTTTCTTTAATTATTAAATTGTTTAAATTTTGAAAAGGTATTAAAATATCGCCAAAGTTTGCTTCTACAGGGATGGTTGTTTTTAAATACTCATTTGGGGCAAGTGTCACTTGTTTTGTTATGTCATAGGGATCATGAAAATAAAGAGGAATATTAAAATGTTGTCCTATAAGTCTGTTGTTAGGTAAGTCAATTATCATGTTAAATTTTTCATATCATGGTAGCCAATAAGTCCGTCGAAATAGTTATGAAAATCATAAGATAATACTTCTAAATTTTGATTTGAATTAAATTCCGAAAAAGCGGGTACATGAGCTTTTTGTTTAATTGTACATTTTCCTAAAATAGTTTTTACTTGAGTCGAAAAATTAAAAATTTGATTTGGGCAGATTTTTCCTATTATGTCAGGTCGTAACATAGAATATGAGGCACCTGTATCTATTAAAAGTTTCAAAGGGGGATAAGGATGTTGAGAAATTTTTACATACGGTAATTGAGCAGCTAATTGAATATTACTTTCTACTACGTTTGGTTGTATTGAGGAGGGGTTAAAGGAAAATTTTGGTTATAATTTTGATTAAAATCTTCGTCGTTATAATCTGTTTCAAAATTTTGTTTAAAAGGTAAATTGTCGTTTTGACATTCTTGACTAGGGTCGAAATCTAGATCAAAGTTTTGTTCTTCAATATAAAAATTTTCGTTAATTCTAGGGAAATTTTGCCTATTCGGTTCTTGTCTAAAATTTTGTTGTCTGAAATTCTGATGGTTATTTCTAGTGTTATGTGTTTGGTTTACGAATGATTGAACTCCTGACATTGGAGTGGGATGATTTGATCTGAAATTTTGGTAAGTTCCCGAAGCTTGTTGATTTCGGTTTTGATTATGATTTTGATTATAATTTTGATTAAAATTTGGATTTCTTGGTGGAAGAGGTGGTCTTGCAAAATTTTGATTTTGGAAATTTGGTTTGAAATTTTGATTAGTTCTAAAATTCATATTAGGATTATTATTTCTTTGGGGAATTTTAGGTGGGACTGACGGCGATTGCGAATAAGACATGTTTTTCTTAAGTTGTTCTTTGTACTGATTAAACTGTAGTTCTCTATTTACGAAAGATATCGCGTCTTCTAAAGTAGTTTTGTCAGCTGTCCGTATCATTGACTGTAAATTATCTGGTAAGTTAGCAACGTACGTGTCGAGAGCGAGTCTAGCATAAATATCCTGATAAGCTTGTTTTTCAACAGCTGAGATATTCAAGTTCACTAATTTCTGCGATAAGATTGACCTCAGGTGCTGGATTCTATTCGAGAATTCCTGCAAGGTTTCGTTTTTAGGGTTATAACGCATATGGATTAAATCTTGCTGAAGGCATGGGAGATCTCTACAATCTCCGAAATTTTGTTGTAAAAGATTTTTGATTTGAGTCCAAGTTTGGATTTCCAAACGTTGGTTTAAAATGATTTGCTTGGCCTGTGATTTTTGATCTAATACCCGCAAGTAAATATACCATGCGGTCAGTTCTTTCGGGTATGTTAAATATTCTAATTAATTCATCGCATAATTTACAAAACGTTTGTAACTTAGTTTGTGAACCATCAAAGACTGGTATCACATCAAGAAAAGCTTTAGCTTCGTTTATATTTGAGTTAGTAGTCATATTTTCGTTATTAAATGTACTGGATAGCTGGTTAACTAAACTATCTATCTCGTTCTGATTAACGGAGAGTCCAACACCGACAGGGACCTGGTATGGATTTTCTACACGTAATCTAGCTTGAGAATTACTATCCTTTGGCATCTGAACAAGCACTTCGTTTTCAGTCGAGTTGACTCATAAACAAATTGTTTTTAATAGTCACTCGACAAAAGAAGCACTTTGGACAGAGAAAAAATATAAAAAGAATTTAGAACAATTAAATTCACTTCTAAAAATTTAAACTTAATTAATTTTGAACGTACACAAGCAAGTGTAGATCAAAATGTCTTTTCGCCGCACAAGTATATAAAGAATCAATTTATATCAACTTAGGCGAGGAAAGGAGTGGAAAAATACGAAAGGGACTTACTTTGAATCGTCGCTGACGGTCCAGGGATCTCGGCGTCAAGTTAACCAACCACTTGAAGTTCCGATCCAATAAATTTCACCTGAGAGCTGGACAGGTTCTGGATCTTCAACAAAGTACAGAAGTACACCAAGGATCTCACTCACTCACTCACGAGAACTCAGAGACTTGTTTGTAGATCCTACCGACTGCGCCAATTAAGTATGTACCGAACGAGAACGTTGTAAATAACTTAATACATTTATAATATCAAACGACGTTTATTCAAAGTAAGCGGTACAGAGGTATAGTTCACACTGAAGCTAAGCTGAATCTGGAACTCTATATATAAGGAAATAAATGCAAGTCTCACCATAACATAAAATGACTAGTATGGTAACTATATGTTACAGCAGAGAAATAGAATACAAGCAAAAATATATATAGGGTGAAAAAGGGTATATGTGTAATTTGCTTTCACAAAAGGCAGAATTTTGATTGCTCATAAATTTGTAATATTCGAAAGGAAACAGCATATTTCTTTGCTTTCTAGGAAAAATTGCATTATGTCATTTAGTTTGTGGGCAGAAATGCATATAAAGCTGCGCTATTAATTTTGCAAATTTTGTCGTATTAGAGAGGTACCTACCTACTTTTACCACATGAATAAAAATTGCTGAATATAGAATTAGGAGGAACTTTCATTCAATTTTATTATGGCGACTTAAGGGCGCCGTATTCTTGAAATAGTGTTTTCTACAAACACAAGTAATTTTAGACATTTAAGAACTGTATAATACAGAGTTTAGTAAATAACAAGAATGTTATCTCATGTCACCTGCGACTAATCAAAGGTACCGAAGTAAAATCAATATATAACGACAGAAAGCAATCTATCCAACAAACTTTTAGGTACTGAAATTTTTCAAAATACGCATTGTTATAACATACACTTACATAGTTCTGCATATAAGATTGTTTACTTTTGTTTATACGTATGCGAAAATAATTGTTAAAATGTGGGGTTAGAATAGCGAAATAATGTGTGTCATATAAATGCATTTAGTTATTATATTATTTGAGGAGAGTTTAAATAGTAAAAGTGTATAAACGAAACATCAATAATTTTATTTTTGATTTTACTTTTGCTCTACGTGTTATATTTTTCGACATTTCAGTACCTAAAGAACACCACAAATTTGGTCATTTTACGGCGAGAAATCCGGCGACCTTAACAACCGATCGTGTATTTTTGTAATTTGTGTTGTAGAAGTGTATTTTATTTTTAAACTAAAATATTATTTTTTTTTAACTAATAACTTAATGCCGCCGTATTTTTCGCCGTAAAATGATCGAATTTGTGGTTTTTAGGTACAGAAATCTCGAAAAATAAAACGCGTAGAACTGAACGTAGAACAAAAGTAATATCAAAAATAGAATTATTGATGTTTTGTTTAGCCACTTTTACTATTTAAATTCTTCTCAAACAAAATAATAACTTTTAAAAAGCGTTTTTACATACTTATAAACAAAAGTAAGCAATCTTATATGCAGAACTATGCATTTAAATTCTCCTCAAACAAAATAACAACTTTTAAAAAGCGTTTTTACATTCTTATAAACAAAAGTAAGCAATCTTATATGCAGAAGTATGCATTTAAATTCTCCTCAAACAAAATAACAACTGTTAAAAAGCGTTTTTACATTCTTATAAACAAAGGTAAGCAATCTTATATGCAGAACTATCTAAGTTTATGTTATAACCTCGGTTATAACAATATGTACATCTACAGTTAAATTTAAATATACTTATACGTATTTTGATAGATTACCTAAAAATTTGTTGGTTAGACCGCTTTCTGTCGTTATATATTAGTTTTGCTTCAGTATCTTTGTATATTCGCAGGTGCTATGAGATAACATTCCTGTTATTTGTCAAACTCAATATTATTCAGTTCTTAGATGTCTAAAATTATTTGTATTTATTGAAAACACTATTGCAAGAATACGGCACCCTTAACACTAACTAAAAGGGATTATTGTTAAATTTATGCAAATATTTGACAATGAAATTTCGAAAAATATTAATAAACTTATTCCTCAAATGTTAAATTCGAAGGCAACATGTAAATCCTCTTTAAACAAAACCAAGTAACAAGTTCGCACAGTATTCGGCAATAATTGCTTAATCGTTATGTAACTGAACTGCTTATAAAGGTGTATAACACTATAAAAATATAAAATAAACATAAAAATAAATCCATATAATACTGTTTTCTCTGGATCATTATTGCTCAACACAGAATACTTCTTCCTCTTGCTTCATAGGAAGGACAATTAGAATCATGAGAAAAAATTTCTTTCCGAAATGAGATCACTCGAACTTGTTTAATTTTGTGAAACACAAACAAGTTATAATTAAATTCATGCAGCGTATAAAAGAGAAGCTTATATTATGTATAAATGAAATATTAAGCCGAATGTAACCGTTCCATTCTCATTTACATAAATTGTTGATGCGTTAGTGCTTGCTTTACTAATGGGTGGTATTTTTGCTTTCCTTAACATAATTTTTAGAAAGCACCCACAAAGAACACAAAGTTAAATATGCTTATAATTGGCGAGCAAATTGGTTTGTTTCGTAGAAAGCACTGTTTGTCACGTTTTAAAAATATAACAAATGGTTATACAACTATTGAATTCGAGATTGAATTAAAAGATGATAAGTGATAGTGGTGAGCTGGGAAAAGATTCGTTAAATTCACAAGATAAGTAAAAAATTAAACAATCCTTCCCAGCTAAAACCGAATTACAATAAAGAGGTCGCGTTTTGATCACGAAACTGTACCATTTTTCTGATAAATAATGCTCTACAACACGGAATTAATTCCAGTTTTATATTGTGGCCTTGTTAACCGGACTTAATCCATTTTCTTCCATTAGTAATATTTATATACCTAATACAAGCCTATTATAACGTAATGATTTTCAGTCATAAAAAGAATCTGTTATCAATTAGGTAAATTCATTTCAACCTCCCACATTGTTGCACGCATAGAGTAATTCTATTAATATTTAACAGAAGAGGAAGTTTGAGTTTACGAGATCGAGTTGTAAGGACAGTATGTTGAAATGCGACGCGTGTGGAATAACTGAATATTTAGGTTCTACTAGTTTGGTAAACGTGATATATTTATATAGTTTTATTTCTTAACATTTGTATTACATTTCTCAATAATCTTTGTCATTCCAAAAATGTCCAAATCAGCTGCAGAATCATAACTCCAAGCTGGCAAATTTTTTTTCCAAGGGACTTTTCTGTTATTGCGAGTCAATTTGCATATGATATGGTTACAAATGATTTCATATATAGCTTTATAGTTATTAAATAAAGGAATTTGTGTCGGGTGCATATATTTTCCCACAATATAGTTTGTCTAACTGTGCCTACGGGAAGTGTATTTTATCGGTAGTCAGTGGTTGTAATGAGTGAAAAGGTAGTTTTGCCAAAATACTGCAGCTCTCAGTCGATACTTATCATAGGCGGCGACTTTCTGTAGAATCAAAGGGTTTTACCCCATTTTTTAAATATCTACCTAAAATTCTGGAGACCTTTCTGAGCATGCGGTTAAAATTTTTGTACTTAGTCATAGTTAACCGTGTATACGCGTGTTTAACTAAGTCTGTTTTTTCCTGTTACGCTGATAATGATAATGATGATGAATATGAAGGTAATAATGTTGACAGCGGAGAAAATGATAAAAATTGAGATGGAGACGATGTCAAAAATGGCGAAGGTAATTAAAATGATGATGACGATGACGATGATGATGATCGTGATGATGATGGAGATGATGATGAAGAATAATGATAAGGATGACAATGAAGATGATACTGATAATGGAGATGACGATGATATTGATGATAATGATACTATTGATGATAATGATGATGGTGATTCTGTTGATGATGATGATGATGATTGTAAATGCGAAGCGCGGTTTGAGAGAAAAAACAAGTCCGCGTCAGCAAACTTGCCATTTTTTCAGTATTTGAAACTTTGCTATCTGCTGTGGTATTTTATAAATGGTGTTTATTCCCACATTTCTTCTGAGATTTGCTTTCACAAAGAAATATTCATCTTCTGCAACAGTTTGTTTGGACTTTTTTGGTGTTTTTTATGTTTTTCTGTCCGGTTTTTTGCTGTATCTATAAACAAAATTTCAATTGACACTACATGATTTTAAGCGGCTCTTCAGTTTATTCTCACTTTGAAATATTTATTTGATTTTTCTGAAAAGTATCCAAACAATACATTCTTACCTCGATCTTTGATATTCTTCGGGTTCTAGTTTTGATTTTTTTAATATTCTTTTACATAGGTCAATCGAGATTTTCACGATAATAACTTGGATATGGCTTCTAATCCCTTGGCCTTAATATCGAATAGTAATAATTCTTTATCTCGTTCACATTTTTACCTTCAACAACCAACCAAAGAAGAAATAAATGTTGACACCAGAATGACCGCACAACGACAACCCAAAGGGATGACTTTGTTTATTAATACAATACTAACTATGCAAAAGCTTCTATAACTTAAAATCTCTTAAATTATATAACTTCTAAATTTTTCTTCATATTAATCACTTAGACAAGGTAGGGAGTAATAATAAGTTCCCACATTTTATGTACTATTTTGTAAATATTTTATCACAAAGAAAAAGTAAATAATATAATAATCTGATTTATTCCCAGAGACAATATGTACAATTGTATAAGGATGTGTCAAAGAAAACCTAAAAACTAATACGACAAGGCAAAAATGCACATACAATTAAAAAAAGAAGTCAAAATACACATTTTCATCCAAAATATTCATCCAAGCTATACGGACATAGATCCAATAAAAAAAATGTTATTCGTTTTTTAAACTGACATAAGGTATTACAGTCTTTTATGTCACCTGGCAACTTGTTAAAAATCTTAAGGCCCAAACAGCTTGGTGAATTTTTAGTGACATTTAGTTTCCTAAAAGGTATATAAAAATCTTGTCGGTGGCGGGTACTAACCTGACGAAAGTCGTTATTAGTAATAAATTTAGTCTTATTTTTAAATATATTCACACTCAATTCAAATATATATAATCCCGGTAATGTTAAAATACGATAACTCTTAAATATATTCCTACACGAACACAAACGACCAACATTTGCAATGCATCTTAATATCTTCTGACATAAAAATATATCATTAGTCATAGTAGACCCACCCCAAAAACAGATGCCATATGCTAGCCTACTTCTCACTTGAGCATGGTATAAATCTATAAGCTGTTGTGTCGTAAGCACTCTCTGAAGATTTCGAAACAAATAACATACGGAATTCAGCTTGGAACAAAGACTGGAACAATGACATCTCCAAGATAAGTTTTCATCAAAATTAATTCCCAAAAATTTTACTTGACATTCGCTATTGATAGGGCTATTATTAATTCTCAAGCTTAAGTTGCAAACTAATTTTTGGCGATTATGAAACATTACCGAGCGAGTTTTTGCCGGATTCAGATAAAGATTATTTTTATTAAACCACAGATACAGATCATTTAAAAGAAAATTACATCTATTCTCCAACACATTCCAATCACTGTCTGCAATAAGAAAAGATATATCATCCGCATACATTGTGATGTGAACATTAGATAAAACAGCATGTATATCGTTTATATATAGTAAAAACAATACAGGGCCCAACACAGAGCCCTGAGGTACCCCAAGATTGGATATTACCTTCTCAGAACTTATGTAACTTATACAAGAATGTGACTTATGTTTTATACCTACATACTGTTCACGATTGTTTAGGAATGATTTTATCCATTCTAAAGATCGTCCTCGCACTCCATATTCTGATAATTTGCCAAATAAAATACTATGATTAACGCAGTCAAACGCTTTGCTTAAGTCGCAGAATATTCCCAGTGGACACTTACCAGATTCAATAAACTTTAAAACAGTTTCGTAAAAGGAATGAATTGCAGTATTTGTTGATTTCTCTGACTGAAAACCATGTTGGTCAGGAGATATAATGTTATGTTTATTCAAAAACTTAATAAATCTATCCAAAAAAGCATATTCAAAGATCTTTGAGAATGGAGATGAAATTGATATTGGTCTATAATTGTCTAGCGACGTAGCGTCACCATTCTTAAAAACTGGTGTGACTTTATTAACTTTAAGTTTACTGGGAAAACATCCATTTGTAAATGATAGATTTATCAGAAACACTAAAGGTTTTAAGATATTATAACTCACTTTTTTAAATATTTGTAAGGGAATATCATCTGGACCGACTGACCACTTATTTTTTAATTTGAATTTAATAATATCAAAGAGTTCCATTTCAAGAATGGGATGTAGAAACATTGTGGAAATTGTAAAAGTCGACGGTGTGTTATCCATGTAAAAAGGATCATGTAAGGGCATATCATTAAGTTTCTTGTTTATAGTGCAAGTAATGTCCAGTGGACCGTTTATAAAGTGGCTGTTAAAAATGTCAGCTATTATCTGAGGATCATCAGTAGTTTCCCCATTTTTACATATGGAAAAATTGTTTGGGTTTTTATTTTTATTTGATAATTCAGACACTACACTCCAAGCACTTTTGATGGATTGTCAGATGAGAATATTTTGTTTTGATAATAATTTCTCTTTATATTTGATATTAAGAGTTCGTGTTTCTTCTTTTCCAATTTATACATTTTGGTAAACTCGGGAAATTTAGTTTTAATAAAGAATAAATTTTTTAATTTTGCGCTAGATAACTTTATTTCTTTATTTACCCAGTTTCTATCAGGTCTCACATTATTTTTGCGGCACTTAATAATAGGGAAAAATTCATTGTATACTGTTACAAATACATCATAAAAGTAATTAAATGCTTCTTCGATATGATTCAATTCATATAGCCTAGACCAATCAATATTGTCAAGCTCACGCTTAAAATTCAGTACATTATCGTTAGAAAATTTTCTGTCAAAAGTAATGAGAGATTCAGTATCTGAATATTCGAAATTCTTTGTTTCAAAAAGCACTGTACGATGGTCAGAAATAAAATTATCAAATACACAACAGGTAGATATCTAATAAACAAACGACATGCTTACTTATAACAAGTATAAAATTCCGCAGATTCTCATAACAGAATAGGAATAGTTTCTAGACAGGTATGCTAATAAATCCTTTCCTGCTGCTATTGTTACTAATATGTCAACTTCCCTCGATATTAATATTCATAAAGTAAGAGGTCTGGTATTTTACAAGAAAATTGCACGATCCATCTGTTACTATACGACATAAATAGATCGGTCCTGGATATTATAATAGTGTTGCGCAAGGTGGTTTAAGGATCTGACAATGAATCTGTGTGTGACCATATACGATTACGCAACACTCAATGTCTATTACAATAACTGTGTGAAATGGAGGGAAGGAGCACATGCTGCTTGATGGATCAGGTGTGAACCAAATTGTGTAATGAATGAAATTAGTCTCGGCTAATTTTTTTTTGCAAGTCATCGGTAGACACAATGGGATTAATTAGAAAGTAATCAGGTTTTTTACTATTTCACGACACACACTGTTTATAGAGAATATTTTTAATTATATCTACATGAGCATGTGTATTCAGAATTTCATACATAATTTACTCTAATACCAATTTTATATGTAAAAGGCTGAAACAAATATACAGTGTGTCCAAAATATAAATGCCTTAATTCTACTGTATGATAAATTGGAAAAACAAAACAAATTTAACTTAACAATTTTTTCTCTCTAACTAACGGTAAGATAATTATGACTCATATACTATGTTAAGGTTGTTAGGTATTTGTACATAATAATTACAAATAGGTACACCTAAACACAGGTACTTACTGTGAATGCTGATGCTTGAAATTGCGATGGATATGAAAGTTATAATTAAGCGGCACTTCAAATTTTTTTTTGTCAGAAGCATACCGTTTTTATTTCAGAAATTGGAAGAACAATTGAATAGACTTTTAACCCTTTTAATATATTCAACATCCTTGCATCCGGAAGTGTTTAGATATTAAAATTCTATTTCCTATTGTACGATTTGTCGACACTAAATATTTACATCCAACAGGTGTCAACAGTTGTCATGTATTTAGAGTGGAGGTCATATTTTCAAGAGTACAATGGAACATGTAGTAGAGTAATAGCTTCTGGAGGTCATCTTCGTTCTTTGCCACAAATATGACGTGGGCATATAATAGAATTATTGTAAATTCACTGCCTCCTATTCTGGGTTCTTTCAATTTTTGTGTTTGTTTATTATCGTGTCTATGATTGATTGGTCAAAAGTGATTTCACAGATGCTTTGTCAGGATCTGTGGTTTATTAACACGTCTCAGTATACCTACGTAGGTATACATAAATTTAGTATATTTGTATTGTTCCACATGAGCTCTCCAAGATGGAAATACATTCTATGCCTACTAGACTAAATAAATCGTTATTATACCAAACTACAATATTTAAAATTTAGTCATTCAGATTTTTATAAACTGTCTTACAAGACATGTGTTACAGTAATATTTCCAGTTAAGGGCGCCGTATTCTTGAAATAGTGTTTTCTACAAATATAAGTAATTTTAGACATTTAAGAACTGAATAATATAGAGTTTAGTAAATAACAAGAATGTTATCTCATGTCACCTGCAAATATTCAAAGTTACCGAAGTAAAATCAATATATAATGTCAGAAAGCGATCTATCCAACATACTTTTAGGTACTGAAATCTTTCAAAATACGTGTTTTCTTAAATTCAACTATAGATGCAAACATTGTTATAACATAAGGTTACATAGTTCTGCATATAATATTGTTCACTTTTGTTTATAAGTATGTGAAAATAATTGTTAAAATGTGGGGTTAGAATAGCGAAATAATGTGTGTCATACAAATGCATTTTAAAAGTTATTATATTATTTGAGGAGAGTTTAAATAGTAAAAGTGTATAAAGAAAACATCAATAATTTTATTTTTGATATTACTTTTGCTCTACGTGTTTTATTTTTCGAGATTTCAGTACCTAAAATAGACATGTGTTCTACATAGTTATTTTCATTCTTTTTGGTGGTATCTAAATCATATATGGCGGCCATTAGAAAATCAAAAGTTGACTATGAAAACTGGACATCTATTAGACGTAATAGAATAATTCCACCTCCATTGGAAAGCTTACGAACTATATAAATGCACCAAATTTCATAACATTTACTTTAAAATTAAAAAAGTTATGGTAGGAAACAGAAAATGCACTTTTGCAGTCGATATCTCAAGAACTACATAAAATACCTCAAATATCTTTTAAAAATTGAAAGGCATAAAAATGCGCAACTTTTTCCTAATTTAAGCCATCCTGTATATATTACCGTTTTCGAGACACCTGTACTGAACGTTGAAAAAGTGACCACCCTGTGAGAGATAAATATAAATAATTTTTGAATTGCGGCCAGACTTTTGCATTTCAAATAAAACAATTGGTAAAATAATGACAGTCTACTTAATGAGTTATTTCATTAATGTCTAACTGAAGCTATAAAAAAATGTCTGTAAACACTTATTAATTACGTGGTATTGATAAGATTAGATAAGGTAAAATTAGGTTAAGGTAGGTTAGGTTGTTAAATTAACCTTTTACTAATAGATTTGGAACATAAACGATTGAGATATTTTTTTATAATTAATTGTTTGCCTTTGAGCAAATTTAAAAATAGCAATAGACAATAGATGTCAGCGTAAAACATTTTATTAGTGTTGGCAGTCTTGCTTTTTGTTAGTCTTGCAAGAGAAGTCAATGGCTATAGTGCTCACTCAACCGTATATGAAAATGCCCAAAGACGTTTTAACTGTAGTAGCGTAGTATTTAAAAAATCGGTATAAGGCTTACAGTTGCAATTTTAGAAAGCATACAGTGAACTACATTGATACCATTAAGATCTTGCTTGGCGAGTGTTATGCAAAATGTGTAGGAGGAAATGTTGTAATACGTTTATAATAAGTTCAAATATTCTAATCTATATGATTCATCTCTCACGTGTTTCCAACATTTCATGGAATTTTGCAAACTGTGTACTGTAAAGTACTAAAGTACCTAGTTTATTCTTTTTTTATTTCAAGATCACTGAACCTTCTTGAACTGTATAGTAAGTAATAGGAATTAAATTTTCTCCTCAGTGATTTACTTTCGTTATTTAGCAACGGCAGTAATTAGACACGAATAAAAATTGTGAATTGTGAGAATTGTGAGTGCATTGCCGAAAATTCTATAGGTTTTACAAAATAATTTTTGTAAAATATAATTTTTTTTTGTTTAATATAATTTTAGATGTTGTTTTGTTATTTTTATAGCTTCATATATTTTAATTTTTCTAAGTTCATTGAATTACTTAAATATACCATTACATTGGTAATAATTGGTAGTGGTCATTTGCGTAAAATAGTGGCAAAAAATAATAAATGAATAAAAATTAGTTTTAAACACAAATAGGTGTTTTTCCTTTACGATATTTTGTAATTTATCGATACTCTGGAAAGAAAAAATTTTTTTTGTAATTATTGTCACAGAATTTGCCCCGCTTGCAAACAAATAATGCCGGCTATCGAGGCGCGACTGGAAATATTGGGAATCGACGAGAAGCGTTCGAGTCGTTCGAGAAAATGGATCTAGAGATGCTATAAAATACCTGGAATATTCGTTTGGTCTATAAAAGAAGAATAAACGGCCGAGTCAGTCAGTATTGAATTACAGTCTTGAATTAGAACATTATTTTCATCCTTTTCTTATTTGTTTTTCAATTCTTCGTATTCAAATTTATTAATATTTAATATGGTATACGTAGGTCTGGTTCTATAACAGTATTCTTAACAAAATTTGAATTAATGAACCAACACGTAAGCTTACTAGGGTTATAAATATTTATTACCTTCTAAAAATGTATTTATAAAAATGTCCTATATTTAAAAGTAGGTACGGTATTCACTATGTGAATTCATGTAAGAGTGTTGTGGGAATGTACTGATATAATATATTGCCAATAATATTATTAACAGTTATAGAAAGTGCCTGTTATAACTTTGGTTAAAGAAAATTTCTATGTATTACTAAATGTGTCACAAGTGGGTTGCCAATTGATTGTAAAATATTGCCAAATTGCCAATCACTCTAATAGTTTTAAATTGTCACTTCTGACTTGTAAATATACTTTTCTCGTATAAGTTTTAAATTTAAAGTTCCAGAAGTTTGCAACATTACTCAATATTTATCTCGCGTATATCATCACTGTTTTTTTCAACAATTTTTTTATAGAATTCAGATTTTTTTATTAATTTTACTCAAAATCACTGTAATAAAAAGAAATATGTATTAAAATAGAATAATTTCAAATCAGTAAAAATATTTAGATCTTTTACATTTAATATTGTTTTTATACTAAAGTAATCTGTTAAATGGGGCTGAAATATTTCTCGCGCTACAGTAATTTGATTGTCCTTGTCCCAACCACATACTGAACACATTCTTGGCCATCTAGATACAACTTTCCAAGTAATGTAATTAAGACTTACAAATTGCCGATCATATTTAGTTACCTATCTAAAATTGGTACGCAGCACTAATCGTTTTTCGTTTTAGCTAAATATTGAAGTATTTCTGTAATTTCAATATTTTATGTTCTACAGGGTGTTTCTAGAAGGTGGGGACAGCGTTTCGCCACATAAATTATAGCTGAAAATAAGTCGATTTAACTAAACTTGCCTTAGTCCAGAAGTTGATAATCACGGAGCTACTGGGTGTCAAAGGTTAAAAAATAAAACGGGTTTTCTTTAATAACTTTCGACTGTTTCTTCTAGAGGGCGCCATCGGCGACGATTTCGAACCATTTAAACCGTTACAACTTTTTTGTTCCACCCTGTATATTATTTTAGACCAGATAAATCTATTCCCCAGTCTTTTATAGTTAAGAAAGGTTACGTTATTGAAGTCGCTTGGAGCAACGGTTTCCGAGAAAAACACATCTAAATCCATTGTTTGCAGTGATCTTAATACTAAAAAAAATAATAAGTAAACGCAAACATTAAATAATTAAAGTAAATTCTCGAAATGGTCACCATTTTATTGTATGGAGAGATTTATTTTTCATACAAAGTTATTTGTACTCAGCGTAGCATGTCTTCATTCGTAGCGATATCTTGAGCAGCGGCACGAATTCGTTCTCTTAGCTCATTTTCGTTATTTATGACGACAGAATAGACCTTGTTCTTAAGTCTTCCTCACAAAAATGTATAATAGAATCAAATCTAATATGTCCTATTGTTTAATTACAGAGAGCTATTTGCACATTCTTCAAGAAAAATTACCAGTGTTGTTTGAGAATAAATGAATAATTTTGAATTTTGTAGATAAATAATAAGTCATTAGCTTTAGATGTGTTTTTCTCGGAAACCGTGGCTCCAAGCGACTTCAATAAGGTAACCTTTCTTAACTATAGAAAGATATTTTTCTAGTCCAAGATAATATACAGGGTGGAACAAAAAAGTTGTAACGGTTTAAATGGTTCGAAAAAGTCGCCGGTGGCACCCTCTAGAAGATATACCAAAATGGACAATAAAATTGAATTTTCCATCCTAAGAAACCCCTGGATATAAAATTTTGTGAAATTAACGAACCAGTCGAAAGAAAAAGCGATTTATTGTTTAACATTTAACACTCTGTAGCTCCGTGATTATCAACTTTTAGAGTAAGGCAAGTTTAGTTAAATCGACTTATTTTCAGCTATACTTTATGTGGCGAAACGCTATTCCAGTCTTTTAGAGACACCTTGTATAATAGTTCAGGGAAGACATGATTTATCATGTAGGTATGATGTTTAATATATCCCGTAGTACTAAAATATGTATGCTTATAAAAGATTAAATGATCTATACCTTTTAAAGTCGCCGTATTTCTCGCCGTAAAATGATCAAATTATTGATGTTTTGTTTATCTGCTTTTACTATGTAAATGTTCCTCAAATAATATAATAACTTTAAAAATGCCTTTGTATGACACACATTATTTTGCTAATTAGCTTCACATACTTATAAACAAAAGTGAATCTACTGTTGAATTTTAAAAAATACGTATTTTGGCAGATTTCTGTACCTAAAAATTTGTTGGTTAAACCGCTTACAAAATGTTATAAGTTTAGAAGAATATTTTTAAAACCTATGAAATTTTTACCTTATTTGGTCTATTTATTTTTGAGTCTGCGGTGTATGTTTTTATGAATATGAAAAAGTTTCCGGTAAATTCAGAAATCCGTCAATACAATACAAAGAAGCTGTATCAAATTGTATATACCATACTGTAAATATAATATCTCTCTGAAATCACCGAATTGTCTAGCTATTAAGTTATATAATCATTTACCATCTGAAATAAGAAGCTCACTCACACAGGGTATTTTTAAAAGTAAACTAAACATTGAATAGTTTAAATGAATTCTTTTTATTGTAGCTAAATTACACCGGCACTGACTAATAATTGTTTTGTTGTTTTATGTTTATTATTTTTTTCGTAACAATTCCTATATATATATATATGTATGTATATTTTTGGAAAATAAATATTATTATTATATTATTATTACAGCTGTTATATTTTCGTCTTACTTCGGTATCTTTTAGTATTCGCAGATGGGATGAAATAACATTCCTGTTATTTGCTTAACTATATTATTCAGTTAATAAATGTCTAAAATGACTTGTATTTATAAAAAACACTATTTCAAGAATACGGTGCTCTTAATAGAACTCAAAAAAAAATATGTTTTAACCTGTGCTACAGCCCAAGGATTTTAGAAAGTCAAACAGGACCGTTTTTTCAAGAATGTAAAATTTAGATACAAACCACGCCACGGCTGTTGGTCATGAATAAAAAAGTCTCATTTTATTAACGTCGTTATACAATGATAACGAGAAAACATTTTTTACAAACTATTAAATTTCACTTTTTCCGTAGGTACCTACTTTAGATGCCAATCATACAACTGAAGTAGCCGCAACTGTTATAAGTTACTAAAGATGTTTAACAGTAACAACGTAGAGAATGTTAATACGTAAATTGACACAGATTGGTAAAAAGACTGAATATTTATAGCGTTATACAAGGCGATCCAAAAATATGTCAATGTACTGACAAAAACAATAACTTCAAAGTAGACTGTTATATCCTATTTAAACATTGTACGGATTTTTAGAATATTGCTTATGAAAATCTCATGGAGATACATTTTTCCTCATATGCAAAGTCAGGGTTAGATGGTACAAGCAATGACTTTTTTATCTAAAAAGAAAATAGACCAGAATGATCTGCACAGTAAAAATACTTTTTTCCATTAGCTTCGTTGTTTAGATGGTTGAAATACGAATAAAATCCCATAGCCATTGTCTTTAGCTGAATATTGTCTTTCCTTTTAAAAAATTAGTATTTTATTATTATTACCATGCATATCAAGTTAAAACAAAGAAATTGTTTAGTAGATAATGAAAAATGAAATTATTTTTTAAGCTGATTAACCTGTATCATGAAAACATAATATTTCTATTATATCCACTAAAAGTATGAACAAAAAACAAGGACACTCTGTATAGCTTTGTTATTTTTAATATTCTTCTGAACCATCAGGCGCAAGAATTTAATTGTTGTGTGTGTATATATATTAATAAATAAAAATGTAGTCAGTAAAGATATCCCATTTCTGTTGCTGTTTATAAAATAGATAATTCATCATCGTCAGTAGTTGTCAGTCAATTTCTCAACGTATACTCCACCTAAACTTTTTTTTAAATTTTGTACCACACCTACACACGACCATCTAATTTCAGATATTATGTAAATGATAGCAACTTTTATACAGCTTGTTTCAAAAGTAGTTGAGGAAAATGAAACAGTGAATTCTTGAGCTGCTTTTAGAGGGGGTGTTTTATGTAAAAAATAACATAAGCGCCCCTTAAGCATTTGCATCCCTTTAAAATTAAGTGCTGAAATCAAGTTTCCATTGCTATTTTAAACTTATAGTTAATGTCAAAATATCACCTAAAGATCATAAGAATGGCAAAAAGCAATTAAATAAACAGGTAATAAAGGCTGACACCTAAAATGACAAGCACCTACTACAAAAATTATGGTTAGAAGAATCATAGGGTTGAGATGGTGACTTTATTTTGAATTATTTTGTTTGGAATAGCGCTATTCAAAAATTGTACGTAAAAATTCTGATAATAAACATACAATAGGTGTATTATTTCATCCCTATACAACCCGTGAGGTAACAACGAGTGGAATAAATCGGGAAAGTGACATTTTCGAAACTTAATTCCAAAACCCATTTTTAAAGGGTTGTGACTTTATAAGGAAACCTATTTTTTATATATAAAGCATTCCCTCTAAAATCGGCTCAAGAATCCATTGTTTTATTTTCCTCAACTATTTTCGAAACACCCTGTTTGTGTGTTTTTTTTAGTTTATTTTTTCCTTATTCTTGTGAGACTAGTTATTTTAAATATAGCTTAGCTATTAATTAGGTACATATTTTAAAAAATGTTATTTCTTTTAAATCCTGAGTTATATGCATACCTACATCATATATGTATGTATATCAAATATATAGAACATTTTTGCAATCAATCAAATAGAACTACACCAGAATTAATTTCGGTACCCACGCTATATATTGTATCATAAGTGAAATCTAAATTTTAATAAGAGAAAAAATTGCGTGAGAAATGGAAGAGAAAGTTCTAAAATAAAATTCGGAAATAGTATATCATACATTAGAAATTGCTCAAGCAATTACTCGAGAATTACTACAGTAAACAAATGATTAATTATATAAAACAATAGGAAATATGAAGACATAAATAATGAAAATAGTGAGTTGTTTGACATAATTGGTCGTAATAAAAAATTCTGAATAAATATTGTTAAATTTTTATCATATATTTAGCCTAGTGTAATGTGTGTAATGACGTCATGACGACATTTTTTCCAGGAACACACCCAAATTTTTTTCCTCTTAAAAATTTTTTTTTTCTAATAAATTTGTATTAGAGAAATTTTCTGTATTATTTCCCGTTTAAAAGTTTTAAGCAGCAAGCAACATCGTCCTAAAGAGTCTCAAAAGAAATACCACCTAAAAATCACATTAGCGGTAGAAGGATCAAGAAAATAATTGAATGAAAATGCAACTTATCTTATCGCATTTAACACCACGCGTCCCAAATTTTATTTGAATTTTTTGTATCCTCATAATAGGCCCATACTATCGAGTTTGACACAACCTGTACAAAGTTTTAAGAAAATATATTTAGTTTTTAATTTTATTAAGGCATTATCCATCATCAGGGTTATGTTGTATTATTTTAATAGAAGTAAAGTGAAATGAAACCTGAATATATCGTTATCGCCGAACGCGATAGAGGAATGTAACCTGCAGCTGTGTGCGATACTTTGTGTTTTGAGTAGCGCTAATAGCACTAGATGTACTATTAGCCTTCATTCACTATGTTTCACAGTGTATCAAGCCATTTTTAAAAATTGTGTTTTCCTCAATTTTTGGATAAAACTTGCTTACCAAGCTTACTTAACACTACTATACGTATACTCGTATATCATACAGACTTAAAATTTACTGGATTTTATACATACAGGGTTTTCAACGAAAAGTAGCCACCCTTAGTATCTTTTAAAACTATCCTTTGGTTGAAATTTGCTGCTTTGTTTGAAAGACATGTCGATAAAGATAACAAAGGGTACATCTTTTTAAATAAAATCCGAATTTCTGCCATCAACCCCTTAGCCGTCACAGTCACTCCCTCTAAATTGCATCATACCATATGTGGCACATCGTTGCAAAGGTTATTTCATAGGAAATGCATTTTACTACTCATTTTATATATTCGCGTGAAATTGAGAGATAAAAAAACCTTTTTCTGTTTATTTTGGTTAAACTGCTGATACCGATACTTTTTCCACTTTCTGTTTTCAACTTTCAGTTCATTTTCAATTAAAAGTGTCAACATGGTGTACACGATTACCAAAAGAATCGAGATTGTGCGTTTCTATTTAAAAAATAACGACTGCGCACGAGTTACAGCGCGTGCTTTCAATGAAATGCGTTCTTATAAATTCATTGGTCATCAATATTCTTCAAAGTTAATGCAAAAATTCATGGAAACTGGATCAGTGGCAAACAAAAAACATCAACCAGAAAGACGAATTATTAATGAACCTGTTGAAGTTGCTGTTTTGGGACACGTTGCAATGGATAACAATCAGTCTTTAAATCAACTTTCCCTGGCATCAGGGGTTTCAACAAGTAGTGTATGGAGAATTTTAAAAAAGCACAAATTTCACCCATACAAGATAATAAATAAATAAACAAAAAAGGTTTTTTAATTTTTTTTTTCATGCGAATATACAAAATGAATAGTAGAATGCATTTCCTATGACCTTTGCAACGATGTGCCACATATGGTATGAAACCATTTGAAAATATAGAGGGGGTGGCCGTGACGGCTAAGGGGTTGATGGTAGAAATTCGGATTTTATTTAAAAAGTTGCCCCCTTCGTTATCTTTGTTGACATGTCTTGGCAATTTTCAACCAAAAGATAGTTTAAAAAGATACTAAGGGTGACTACTTTTCGTTGAAAAACCGTGTATGTTACAGTGTACATATATTAAAAAATATGTGTTCTAAAAAATAATTTGTTATTTAAAGCGTTCTAGGCTGCCAGGGTGTTTTATTATCTATTCAAGAAAATTTAATAAATAATAATAATTTTTAAAACACACTAGAACAAATGTTTAGACAGAACATTGCAACACTACAAATCGATTAATATATATTATTATTTGTATTAAGTATTTATCAGATAATATCTTCAGGATACTTGTCACTTATTTACCACGCCATTTCATTTAGAAACATTTTATGGGTTACACATCATTAATTTATTGAAAAATGATCACAGATTATTGCTACACTTAGACCCAAGGCCTTTTCATCTAAAACCGTATCTATAAAGTCAAATTAAAAGAGTTACTCAAACAAACCGTGATTTATCTTTGGACTGTAAATTATTATTTACTAATAATACGCTGTAGCTACAAAATATGTAGTGCATTTCGAAATCCATGCAAGAAGGTGCGGTGATTTAACAATACGTACGCAGACAGTCTTGACAAGTAGTTCACCAGACTACAGACGATGTGATACTTAAGCCTACTTACTAACCTTGGCTATAGGAAACAAAAATTCTCTAAACGTCTCATGAGGTATAAGTGTATCTTGTTAAAATGGGATAAGGTACATTAAATGTAATCCTTGAGTCTAGCTTTCATCCGGGTCCTTGTTACTTTTTTAGTGATGTAAAAGAACTTCTATTACATATATGTCTGCTATTCTTTGTTCTTGATCAAGAAAAAAAAACAGGTAATCCGCAAAGGATGTAGTTGAGTTTCATATTTTCTAATTATAACTTTTGCGCTTGCAACCGCATTTTTCTTGTTTATATTAAATTGTTTTAGATTTTAATTTATAAAAAATTGTAGCAATAAGTAGGTACAAGGTGTTTTAGAATAAGGACATATAAATCTTAGAGGTAATAAAAAACAAAAAATAGGGTTATGAAGGAAAATTTTACCCTGTTTTAATCACTTTCTATGTAGAATTGGGATAAAAAAATTACGAAGGCCATATGCTTTTTTTGCATCTTACATATTGTAGTTGTTGTCTGTCTTTCTTCACCTCTGTTTTCCATCTTGCTTTCAATTCTTCTCTTCGTGCCCCCAATTGTTCGTGTCAGTACCATTTTTGTTACACTTATCTCTACCATCCTCTCAATATGTCCTAGCCACCTTAACCTTTGTGCTTTTACCACGTTTACTATGCTCGCATCTTTACATATTTTTTTATTTCAGTTGTTCTTCTGACCCACCCTTTTCCTATTTTTTCTCCTTCAACAAATTTCCCGCCCACATTTTCAGTCTTATCTGCTTTATTGTTCCACTGGCATATGTTACTACAGGCCTTACTACTGTTTTGTATAGTCTTATATTGCTGGCTGGCTTTAATTTCCTCTCATATTTTCGGTTGTCTGGCAAATATAGTTGCTAAATATGTGCACTGTTCTATTTTTTCAAACCTGCATATTTTCCCACGATTTGTGTCTATTTTCAAAAATTTTGCCAGTTTTAAATACTTCTTCCGGCCATTCTATGTACTTAGTTTTTTCCCATTAATATATAGCCTCCTTTTAATTGCTTGTTCATCTATTTTCTTTATTACCTCATTTAGTTCTGCTCTATTTCTTGCTAGCACTGCGATATCATCATATATTGCCGGATCTATTTACTTCTGCATCTCTTATGACTCTAGTACTAAGCTAAGTAAGTAACACTGATGTAATGAATATCCTTGCCTCAACCGGTATTTTTACTTCAAATACTTCTATATTCTATTATTTACTTTTACTCTATTCTCACTCGTTTCCAATGTTAGGCATAATCTTTTCTTTATCTTCTTGTTAACTTTCCATTCTTCTAAAACCTTATAGTTATTTCTTTTTTATTTTATCATAGGCTTATTTATAGTCTACAAATAGAATAAGGTTCATTTACTATATTCAAAGCTTTCAGTCTGAGTTTCTCGAGTGAAAAATTGATCTACTGTACTTCTTTCTTGTAAGGAATTATTAAAGTTTCAAATTTTTAAATCAATAATATCAAGACAGCATAATTATTGAGAAACTTTAAAATAAAATCTTAACCTTCAACACCCAGTCTGAAAAAAGTCTCGTCTGGTTCATGGAAGGGTCCAAGACGGACCAGGGTTCAGCAGAGGGGAGGCATGGAGTGAGACCAAGATCAACAGACCAATAATTTATTTCACACTAGTGAAATACGCCGACATATTTCAGGATGAAATATTCGTTATCTCTGCCTGCCTTCAAGAGAATATTAGAAGAAGATATGTCAACCACCTCCACTTCTCGTGTGGGCTTAGGATGTGTCAGAGCTTTTTTCTTGGGAAAGGATAATCGTATTAAGTTGACCTGGGTTACAATAACGTGACATGTAATGAGAGGCAACGTGACAGGCAAGGCTCATGTAGTCAATTTGTGAGACCTGAACCAGTTTTGGGGTTACTACAATGCTATCTCGCAAAACTGGATCAAAAATCGATCAAAGAAAAGATTGATGGGGTGAATCTAGTCTCTGTCAGGCCAGACTTCTATTATACTCGTAGAGGGCCCGTGGGCTGATGCAATCCGAAATTTTATTATGCTTAACAGAAGCAGCATTAGGATTGTCACGTCATGCTTTGCGACAACACAGATGAAGGTTCGATTCACATCCTCTGCAATTGTATCTATTTGATGGTAAAGAAACACAAATGTCTTGGGGCGGCTTTTCTTTCTCCTCAAGACGTAAGAGAGTTTCTAGCAGAGCTTGTGCTAGTTTTTACGCTCAATATGAGTCTATTTTCAACTCTACAGTCAGCGACATGTACAATGGATCTTTATACCTGAGTATTGCAGATTGCAGATAATTCGCGCTGCTTGTAACAACAACAACCCCAGTGTCTCTTAAATCGTCAATATTGAGGCATGTTTGGCCCACTATTTTAATCTCAATGTCTAGTATTTCCCGTGTGTAATGAACCGCTCTGGGTAAACACTTTTTGAACACTTATTCTAGTGTTTTATTTATTTTTATTATTAAAGTGCATTTAAAGCACAAGGAAACCAACAGTAGGTATTCTCCAGTGCATCTGTCTTATTCATTAAAAACAATCACAACTTATTAAATATTTATAGATTAATTTAATTAATATTAAAAAAATGCATCCGTGTTCGAATATAGCTATTTACTTTTTTCTAAATAAGGAAACATTAGTATAATACATATTTTATAATCACTTAAAACTTTCTAGTATCACATCTAAAATTAATTAAATGTAAACAAAATATTAGTCGTTCTAAAATTAAACAGGTGAGTTGAATTAATAATTAATGAATAATTTTTAATTAAATCAATTAATGTGGCAAATAAATTATCTACAGTTTAAGAGGTGCCTCTTATCCAAGCTTTAAGCTTTTATCTAAAAATAACATCCTAAAATACACAGTTTACAACAATAATTTTTCAGTTAAAGTAGTAGATAGAGACTAGAGATCATTGGTGTAGAACTAATTTAGTAGGGGTTGAACTCAAATTCGAATCCATAAAAGCCCTATAACCTATATAATATATTGCAATAGTCGTAGATTAAATGTGATAATACTGTAACCACAAAAGCTATAGTAATGCCAATAATCGGCAATAAGCACATAACTATGAAACCTTGGTAAATCACAGGGCCGGTAACATACAGCTAATGCCATCTACTGCAAATTTTGCAACCAGCCATTGGATAAACAGATTTTATTTACAACTTTTGTTTGTAATACAACTAATTTCAATATTATTATTATTTCTTTTACATAGGCAATACTCTTTACATCACTGTCTTTATTTGGCATATCCATTTATAATCATGTAATCAAGTCGCTTTGTTGGTCAGAATTGAGAAGAGAGTGGCTAAGTTTACTATTTACTAATTAAATTTCGGTAGTTTAAGTGCGAAGCAAAAATGCTTTATTCGTTCACATATTGATTTTTCCTGACAATGCCTTTAAGACACCGAAATTAATTAAAAAGGAAAAGGAATTGGATCAACTGAGTCTGACGCATGAAATTATTTTTGGCGTAAGCATAATATTGCTATTACTTGTGACATCCTTAAAATATAACTGTAACTTTAAGTGTTTTATCCAAATATGAAAAAATATAATGCTGATATGTTACATTACGTGTACTCCGGTTCTTTTGTTGGTCTTGACAGAAACGAACAGCCATGATTAGTCGTGGGTTGCCTCACCTGGCATAGGCAATATTATTAATTAAAACGGATTTTTTATAATCGTAAGTTTTTATGAGAGCTTTAATAAACTCTTGCTGTTTGCCAGGTGTAATTCAATGCTGATCGGGGTATTAGCCCGCATAGCAGTTTTTCCGGAAATTCCTCTTTTCCAAAATCGTTATCGCCGATGGCGATATAAATATCAGTGATACCTGCAATATGGCAGGATTCTTAGTTTTGTGACGGGTTAGTTCCAATATGAAGTAGTTAATGGCCACTAGATATAGTGTACATCGCGTGTATAATGCTGTCATTTAATAATTTTCTTTAACTTGTTGATGGAAAATTCGTTAGAGAACATGGCTCTCCACTGAAAGACTAAGAGAAGTTTTTTTAAAAATTATGCGGGTTGAAAATGCAGGGTGCAATAATAATGAGCCATAGAGCACTAGCGACATCTTTGTGACAAAATATGAAGATATAACTGAATATGTATTGGTAAAATATTGCTGTAGAAAAAGATACAGGGTGTAACATACAATTTTCCCATTGCGCAGATGTTGTGTAATATTCAGTAAACTTTATGATGAAACATAACAGATGAAATGGTGAAAATTCTATTCTTTATTAATCTAAACTTGTATAATTGGCACAGTGAAGAGACATTTTTTCTTACTTGGTTAGATACTTTTAGACTGTCTCTAAATACAGTTATAATTTTTTGAAAATTGCGTAAATACACGGCCGTATTTGTGGCGCAAAATAGTGAAACGTTGGTGTAATTTTAAAGTTAGGAATTTTAAAGCCTGTTAAAGTTACCAAAAAGAATTATACATTACTGAATACTAGAAAGTTCAACTTACGTAGTGATAAAATTTATATTGTCAAAATGTAGCAATTTTATACTTAAAATCTTTAGTGACTTCAACAATTAATTTTTCACATTTAAAAGCCAAAGTATGGAAAATGAACACAAACCTTTCCTATGTGTATTTTACTGCAGTCAAAAAAAGTGTTATCATTTTTGTAGAAGAGGAAGATAAACTTAAAATTATCTATGTCGATATGCATGTTGTTTTGATTATCGCCATATTTAACCACAGCAATACCACGTAATACAGAGTTAGCAGTATTTTTTGAGCCATAAATAATTTAGCTGCTAACATACGGTAACGGCGCCCGTAATAGAAAAATGTAAATAACAATTCATATACAAATATCAAATAAAATAATTAAAAATAAAGTGTCTGTAATTGTCAAATAGAACGTATTTATTCAAATAGAAATAACGATTTATATACAATTAAATTATAAAACTGTATGTATAGTTCTAAATTGAGTAATATTAAGCTATTTCTTTTAACAAAAATATAATAATTAATTTGTTAATAAGTATATACCTATAATAATGCTTTTGCAAACACAATTACTGTTGTGGAATTATTTACATTCATAAATGTACTATTATACATATTTTACATTCAGTGAAATGTACTACTATAGTCTTAAGTGTCAGTGACTGTGATTGCAAGTACAAAAATACTGTAATAGTATGGACATTGTTTATACCTTTATAGATGATAAGCTGTAATAAGCTATATAATAGCTTTTTCAGTTGTTTATTACTGAAATAAACACAGAAGAAGGCAACAAATTGAGTTAGTTCTTCTCTGTTCTGAGTTCAATAGACTGTGAAGCAATAGAGTTAAACTAAATGATCAAGTATTGTACCACAGTTATATAGCCCAAATATAAATAAAAAATGTACTATAAATAATACGGAGTGTTCCATAATGATTTGTATACAGAGTAACAGGTGATTTGTGACGTCAAAATAATAAGATCTTACCTAATTTACTTTAGTTGAAAAGTTTGTAGTAACCAAGTCACAGAGCTTCAAAATTTAAATTTTGTCAATTTTTTTTAATAACCTTCAATTGATATATTTACACAAAATTTAAGATCCCGAAGTTTTTTACATGAGAAACTGAAATTTTCTCATAGTTTTGGCATGTATTGTAGAGGGCGCCACTTTTTCCGCCTTCTCGGACCTTTATAGTTCACAAATTTGTAGCTGCACACTATCTTATTTTCTGATAGTAACATCTCTTTTCCATTCATTTTACATCAGAAAGGTATACAGTCTTAATATCGCTATGAGAAAATTTGAAGATCTCACGTTAAAAAACCTCCGGATTCCAAATTTCTTTTAAATATATCAATTACTTCAAAGTTTATTTAAAAAAATTCAAAATAAAATTTTCATTTTGACACCTGTTACTATCAATCTTTGGACCTAAGGTAAGTTTATCTAAATTGTTTTAACATCAAAAATCACTTGTTACTCTATGTACCATGCATTATGGACATCCCATATATTGCAATAAATATCTCATTTTCAGCGTAAGACAAATAATCTACATCTATTTGGGATCACATTTCGTAGCGTTCCTATTTTACTAGGCTTCTACACAGTAAAAAAATCTAAAATCAAAAATTCTTTTACTTATCCACACATAGAACTAAGCAGAATGTATTGGTGGAAATATGATATTTACTTAATTCAAGATTATGGTAGCCTTATATACACATAAATAAATGTGTTCTTGATTTAAGATTTTCTGTACCTTTTGTATATTAGTCCAAATAAATCTACGTAACCTAATGAACCCTGTACAAACATATGTAATTTGAACTTCTGTCAAATTAGATAAACCTCTAGAGCAAATTGTAAACGTAAAAAACTCTCTAAGCCAGTCAAAAGCAAGATCGTATCACATATTAATAATAATATCAGTCGTTTTGTTTTCAGCAGTTCAAGGTTTAAAACCTGTCTTATCACATACTGAAATATGATCTCTACAAAAGATGTAGGGGACAGGGAGGATCAACGAATAGTGACCATACATTTGACCTACAACTTCTTCTTCAAGATAAATGGAAGGTCAATCTGTGTTTTTTACCGACAATCCAATTAAGTCCTCATCAGAGCTTAGAGAGATTTGAAAAATTATACCTAGGGAAATGATTGGAAATTGAGTCCAATATTGTGTATACATTTATTCTACGTTAATTCCAGTATTGGTTGTCTAGTAGAATGAAACATTATTGCTTGGCGCTATCGGGAACCGAATCCAGCATCTCTCGTACATCGACCAGGCACTCTAACCACTAGATTTAAAACGTCATTATTCGTATACCTTTCTTACAATAATTATATACTGATTTGACATTGTTTCGGGTTTAGGTGGTAAATAAAAAAAACAGCTTAAAAACTATTCAATATTGGTTTCAATATTTATTATAGTAGTGAACAAAAAGTAATTTGGAAACGACTCAACGATTATTTCGATATTGATTATATATTGGTCCGAGGATGATTCAAAACTCACACTAGTAAACCGAGCGACAATCTGAATAATTGTTGAACATTCGTTCAGATATTGGTTATGTCGTTATTAAAATTAAATTGGAATCATGTTCGTTGAATTAAGAATAGACTTTGATGATTAATTTGAATATAAGTTATAAGTCTGGAGGTTCTGAAAGATCGGTACTTTTGTTAATCCGTCCTTACTTTTGATCGGCTTGAGTATTCATGATGCCTGAGTATTCAGAACTACATGTTCCCAGAGCTTAATTTAATTTGGTCGAAATTTAAATTACATAAGTTTTGTGGGATTCTTTACATTAACATTGATATCCTTATAGATACTATCACATTAAATCTGACACCATAGGAGTCACTTATTCACTTCTCCATCTCGAAGGCGGGATTTGCTACTCCGTTGTCTATACTTTTATCGCCTACGTTATTTTTGTCATTCGCTATACCATTCTCGTTACTCCTGTTCCTGATTCCATTCAAGATGGGTGATCCTATCTGGGCCTGTTTGGGCGCTGTGGATAAAATAACGTCAGTCATAACGGAATTTTCTTCTGGTTTAACACCGCTTTCCAAATCCTTCTTTGCTTCTAGAGACTTTGCGTCTTTCTTGTGCTGAACGTACATCCACCTGAAATTGTTTCTAATTAATATTATGCTCGTGATTCATAAAATACATATGACTCTTGAGGACAATTTGCTTTTATCTTTGGTTGTCTATTTTTTAATGTAAAATATGCAAACAATTATCTATAACTTAATAATACTAGAATGAGGGTTTTTTGAAAATATAACATTAATTATTTAAAAATAATCAGGAGACATCTGACACAATATCAGATACTATCCTGCACATATGCATACAACAATAAAATATACACAGCAAATGTATTTCTTGTAAACTTACCCGAATATTAAAACTGCTGGTACGGTAAGTATTCCGCCAAGAATATAAAAAGCTCCTGGCATGGAATTAATTGTGGCAGCATATGTGGCGCTGTACATAGGTCCATAAACGAGAGGCATCAACGCCTCGCAAGCTCCGAACAGAGAATTCACCTTGCCTGAAAACATATCCACATAAAATATAATTTAAGTTTAACTTTATTTTAGTTCACACTATAAGTAGGTACATAAACATTCAAACGGGTAAAAGTGAAACATCAAATTATTTGGGTAAAAATGGAACAGGGCAACAACTCTACTTATCCTAAATGTTCCGAATTATAGACAGTATTAATGGGCAGATTCATGTTTCTATCGTAAATCATAAAACATATAGAACGCCAGAAGGCTATACACTAGTCATTCCAAAATAGTTAGAGAGCTTTGAAAACAGCAATCTAGGGAAAACTTAATGTAAGCTGTTGGTTATACTGCATTTTAATCCCAGCATACAATTGAAACCAAAACGAATGTTTGTAATTGGATCATAGAAATCATGTTTTTACGCATTGGACATACAATTTTCGTATTTTGAAAATCCCGCCCATTAGTGTGATGCTACCCAGTTAGTGCAACTAACTCATAAAAGCTAAGTTACTGCAATATTCTCGTTTTCTCCATAGGTTGCCTATTTTTGGTACCTCTTTTAGCGTTCTATACATTTTATGATTTCTACGATAAACCCCCAAAGTTTTAGAGAGTTCCGTCTAGTGAATTTGTACAATCATCATATCTACCGATAAAGACCTGGGGCAACAATGAAATAGCTGTAAAATAGCTGTAGGGAAAATTTGAAATAATTGTTGGAAAATTATGAAACAGCAACTTCTCTAAAATAAGAATTCTGTAACGTATTAGGTATTTAAACAAAAATTATGGAAATTTTATATAAAAAAGGTAAACCATGATGAACTCGAAACTTTTGATGATTATGGAAGGCAGTGGAAAAAGTACAGCACATATTTGTCTGACTTATACGGTTCTAATACAATTCAAATAATTAAAATGCACTGATTCCAATAAAATCCAATGCATAAATCAAAAGATATATTTTTTGCATTGTAAAAGAAAGTTTTCTATGCCTGTTGACATATACAGGCAAGAGTAACTGCTGATGGCATTTCCCATTATCTATATAAACTAAATACTAACATTATTAAGGTTTTTAATTAAAAGATATATTTTTTGCATTGTAAAAGAAAGTTTTCTATGCCTGTTGACATATACAGGCAAGAGTAACTGCTGATGGCATTTCCCATTATCTATATAAACTAAATACTAACATTATTAAGGTTTTTAATTAATTTACTTTGAAAATATTTGAATTTTAGTTACAATACTGAGTATAATATAAAAAGAGAAGAATTTTTTAAAACTTAGATACTAGAAAATCGCATGGATAAAATAAATCAACAACGGCGCGGGAAATAGCGGGAAGACGAACGCTACTGAAAAATGTTAATTTTGCGTCACACGTCCTAATGATTGATTCGTTTACAATGAACAATGCGAAACGGTTGTGTCACGCGCGAGATGGTGCGATCGCCGATTGGTTGAATAAAATGTCAAGAATAAATTACACCAATCACAGCCGTTGAAATCACAGCCGCGTAATATTGTGTTTTAATGTAACCTTGGTCTTATTCTTGTAGTAACTTATAAAGTTACCAGAATTTAATTTCCAACACCAAGGGCAAGGGGTTTCAAACAAAATTATTGGTCACGTGGCTTGTAATCATTTATAAAGTCTCTGTATAACCCATTTCATAGACATTCTATATAATGGCGAAGTCGCCAGTGAAAATGTTACCACTGTGAATTAATACAATAATTTTTTTTTCTTTAGTTTTATTGGGTTTTTGCTACACTTGAAAAAAATAAAGATTAATCAAATAAGCCCTTACGCCAAACGTATCAGTCAAGGGTTATTTTTGAAACTAAGTTTGCCTAACCAATGTCTAAAACGCGTCCAAACAATAATATACAAAATTCTAGAAATTGCATCTACAGTATACCTTGTGAATGCAATAAACATTATGTTGGAGAAACGTCTCGGCCTGTGAATGTTACAGTTGAGGAACATAAAAATTATATAAAAAGCCGGGAATTTGAAAAATCCAAAATTTGCGAACATGCTTGGGAAAACGGTCATTTGATTCAATGGGGTTCGGCAAAAATTTTAGAGAAGGAAAATAACGCAACAAAAAGAAAATTAAAAGAGACCGCGATTATTTTGTTGAGCGGAGATAAGTGTGTATCAAACTGTTAACAGTAAACATCGATCATTGTTGGCTACAGTTGTATCAAGAAGAAGTAAGTAACAATAAAATAAAAATCACTTAATACCTCTATGGAAGCAGATAAACAAATTTTAAACTGTCAAAATTGACATACGTTTAATCATTTTACTACTATTTTGAAAACGAAAACAGAGAGATTTTCGAAGCGTCAAAAATACGGAAGTGCGCGATAGTGATCTGATTTTTGTTATTTTTTTACTGCTTTCTTCAGTGTGAAATTTTTTGGTTAGGCAAATTTAGTTTCAAAAATAACCCTTGACTGATACGTTTGGCGCAAGGGCTTATTTAATTAATCTTTATTTTTTTCAGAAGTGTGACAAAAACCGAATAAAACTAAAGAAAAACTAAAATTATGCCACAAATAAATAGTTTCAGACAACAATAAAATTTATTAAGATTAGATTTACTGTAAAACTTACCAAGTTCATCTGTAGGTACCAGTTTTGAGGCGATAGATCGCATAGCTATGAAGGAAGTTCCATTTAATATTTCAACAATGGCTCCTGAAACATAATATAAAGCATATGAACGTAATTTTACAGACCTTTCAATTGTTCAAAAATTTTAATTATAATCTAAAGCATTGATACAAATTCTTGATGATATAAGATTCACCTTCGTAACATCCTATTATTACTGTTGAAATATTGTTGACTTTCAATTGTAAATACCCCATGCATGTAACTAACTAATCCTTGACAGCACAATAACAAAAAATAAATATTACGTTGATACGGCTATTAATGTTTGTGGTTTAACATATGAACGTAATAAATATTTCATAAGTGGTATGGGGAATCCCAAATTTTGTATACAAAAATAGAATTTCGCGTCAAAAGCACTACTATTTTTATACAAGGTGTTTTTAAATGTAGTACCATAAATTTAACTGCGTTTTCTAGACCTTAAAATAAGACGAAAAGTCTATAAAAACGTATCATAAAATGCTCCATTTTAGAAACAAAGGATGTGAAAAGTACCTGATAACGGTTTTTTTAGTAGTATTTCCCAAAGGTATGGTATTGTGCCAAATTAATGGCATTTGGCATCTAAAAAAAAATTAACATAGTTTATCCAGGGGCGGGTAAAACGGGGGGAAGGGGATAATGCTTTAAAAATACCCAAACTTTTTTGTGTATATATTTTTGATAATTTTATAGCAAAAATTAAAGCTCAACAATACAATACAATACTTCCTCCTGACATGTCGATTTTGATATTGTTCTACTCGCACCTTTATTGTTCATAAATTAAAGCAAACTGATATCTACCCTTCCCGCAATGGAATAAACCATAGTGTTTAATTTTCACAAACCCAATTAAATACACTACCAACCAACGCTTCCAAATAATACTAAAAAATACATTTGGAATACACTAATTTTACGTTTTGAAATGTATTTGTAAACAAGTTATTTGTTTTAAAATCACGGCACTAATATTCCGGACACCCTGTAATTGCATTAACAACCTAGTATTCTGAAAAACTAAATATCATCGTCCAAAATTGCTTGTAATGGTGTTTACATCGCAAGAAAGTTTGTCTCATTTGCAGTTTGCAAAAACAATTGAATTTTCTCTTAAAAAAAGATATTACTAAGCAATATTGTTTTTTTATTCCATGCTAAAGAAAAACTCTAGTCATGTCTCTACGCGAGTTTATGTCACTACATTCATTACAACTTAGTACCTCATTTTATCATTGTATTTTATTATATGCATCGTACATTTTCTTAATATAAAAAAGTATAACGACGCCATCAAATCAAATGACTTTTGTGGTAGGTTTTATATATTTTAATAATTTATGTTTTTATAGGAATGCAATAAATGTCACAATTGTTATTTTAATCATTAATTAATTTCGTTACATAAACAAAAAAAAAGGTAATTACAAAAATTATTTGTTGAACAATGTTGCTTTACAGGAATTACAAATAAGATTTTTTTGAAAAAGTTGGAAAAAATTAATGATGTTTTGAGTACCGGTACTGGAAAATTAAGAATTTAGGAAAAACATATTTCTAAAGTAGAGAAATATATATGTTTGCATTTTAACGATATTTTATACAAAACAACTTGCATCTATATAATTAATAAATATAGCCATGAAAAACAATAATTACCGATTAATTACAATAAATATTTTATATATATATATCATCAATACATCTCAATTATAAAATTAAATTTGATGACATTAAATTTTATTTTTAATGTAAGTACCTACATAATTTATACAAATGAATTTAAATATTTTCAAACAAAATGTCTGTCAAGTAATCAAATGATTGTTATTTTAAGTCAAAAAAACAATTTCAAGCAAAACTGAAAAAAAAAAGAAAAATAATACACTGCAGATTTGTGTCGACCTTGCGCACTTTACAACTATGCCTTTGTAATAATAATAATTGATATGGCCTCAAAATGTTCAGTAAGCTTTTTTAAAATATACTTTTACTAGTAGATACAATTATTTAATTGCAAATCAGAAAAAAACTTCGTAGATACGTATATCCCCAAATTAACCTCATGTTCAGCAATATTATATTACATTCAGGAAATAAATGCATTAAAAATTCAGTTGGCTTTGAAGTTATTAACTTCATATTTGGTTTTAGGTTGCACAATACCATTACATAAGGTTATTTAGATACGTCAGTAAAATATAATAAACGTACAAACGAAATAATAGTTACTACATACAAATGATTCTTTAGCCTCCGTTAAATGTTACTACAAACGATTTTGTAGTCGTTGGTTGAAGTATATTTTCTCTAGGTTAAATCTAGTCAAAGCCCAGCAAAATTACTACTATTTTCATTTCCAAAATTGTCACTTCTGTACCAGTAAGCAAATCGAAATGAAGGAAAAAGCTATAGTTTAGTATACTTATTTAAAATATGAATGGTTTTATCGAGGGGAAAAACCACTGGAGTATTTGGAGTATTTTACTGTACAAGCTGAAGGTTATTAAAGGTACTTTTTGCTTTTATTGGAGATTTGTGCGTATTTACAGGTATTTTTAGGTACTTTGTGTATTTTTGGGTACTATCAAGGTAATATGGGTATTGCGAAGGTGATTAATGGGTGTTTTAGGAGAAAATTAGCATTTTCCAGTCAATTTTTAAACACAATGGCGATCGCACATGCATTATGGCACAGTTTAAATATAAGTAGACAACTGACCGACGGAATGGCAAATATAAAAATTATTACAAATACACACAAAAATATTTTCTAGACATTTTAAATAGTCTGTAAAATTTTTTAGAGTCACTATTAAATCACTATGTGCCCTTTACTGTCTTCGTAATCCTTTAGTTTAGAAAATAATATAGGGTGATTCGAATTAGATACAATCTGTTGCAAAAATAATTACACGTTCTCAAATCCGTTTTATGACTACTGGATGTTCTGTGTAGAAATTTCAATATATTTCTGTGGGTGAGTGGAACAACTAAAAACTAATGTTTAAAATTGAAAGTAAAGTTTATTACGAATACATCAGCAGTTCGAAATAAATCGACAAATTCGTTTCAAACAGTGCCATTATTTTTGCAATATATTGTACAGTACAATACCATATAAACAAATGTCATATTATACAATAAGTTTGGTCATACTTCACCGCGCCGTTATTTCTTTGGCGAACGATGGCCTTGTATGGTTTAGGATCGAGCGCGTTAGCGCTCTTTATCCTTCCCCATCTCTGTAGGCCTGGGCGGCCTCGTAAAGGTGGGCCCCATCCATCACCTACCCCGACCACTGGCGTGGCCGGTGTAGGCGCTTTGCGGGGCCTCCTTCTGCCCTGGCTGACCCCCGCCGGCAGGGGGGCCTTCTTCTGGCGCTCTTCGGGTCTTCTATGTTCTTTCTTCGCCGGCCGTCCTAAACCCCCGGGGGTGGTCTTTGTTGGGAATTGGGTTATTGTGATTGGCTAGGTAGCCATAGGATGCTCTTTCCTCCCGAGCCTTTTTCGGTTCGGGAGATGCGAGCGCTAGGTAAGGATAGGAATTTGGTTTGGGTTGTCTATGTTCTCGTCTTCTTCGTGGTGGTCATCTGGGTCGTGGCTTCTTCGTCCTGAAACAGAAAAGATTAGCGGGGGAGGGGTAGGGGTTTGGTCATGGGGAAGGTCAAGGAATTGGTGTCTGGGGCGTTTGTGTTTGTCAGTCGGGGAGGGTCGTAGTCGACGGCTTGCCTGAGTAGGGGGTTGTCGTGGTTAGTGGCTTTGTCAAAGGTTTTTTGGGCGTGGGTGTGAATGGTGTGGGTTAGGTCGGTGTAGTCGAGGTCATGTTTTATGTCTGTGTTTCTGAAATACCAGGGCGCGGCGACGGCCGTGCGTAAGGCTATGTTCTCTATAACCTGGAGTCTTTTAATGTGGCTTTTTGCCGCGTAGCTCCATGCCGCGGACGTGAGCTGCGCTTGAAGCACCACCTTGATAAGCGTACGCTTATTCCTTAAACTAAGGGTGTTGCCACCCTTGAGTAAGGGATAGAGCCTCGCCCTGGTGAGCTTACCGCGAGCCGCCGTCTCCGTGATATGGGCTTTCCACGTGAGTCGCTGGTCCATCGTCACGCCTAGGTATTTCGTTTTTATCTGCCAGGAATGGGTTCTTGGAATAGGGTGGGGTTGTCGGGGGCATGGTTTCGGGGGAGACGTCTGCGGGTGAAAAGGACAGCCGAACTTTTGTCAGGATTAATTTTGACTTTCCACCTGTTGCACCAGGTTTCAAGTTGGTCAAGGGAGGTTTGGAGGGTATTTAGGGTATGGTTGAGGTTGGTGGATTGTGTTGTCAGGGTGATGTCGTCCGCGTAAAGGTAGGTATTTGTGTGGGGAGGGTGTGGAATGTCGCTGTTATGGATGGTATAGAGGTGAGGAGAGGACGGTGCCTTGTGGGACACCGGCCTCCATGGTGCGGTTGAGGATAGGGAGTCTTGGATGCGGATTTGGAATTTCCGGTGGTGAAGGTAGGACTTGGTTAGTTTGACATAGGAAATAGGATAGCGGTTTGTGAGCATTTTCATCAGTAGGCCTTCGTGCCAGACCGTATCGAAGGCTTTTGCGGCGTCCAGGAAGACAGCTCCAGTGAACTGTTTCCTGTTGAAGGCCGCCGTGATGTGCTCGGTTAGTCTGAGGATTTGGAGTTCGGTCGAGTGACCAGGACGGAAGGCGAACTGCTCGTCGGGAATGACTTGCAGCTCTTGGGATATGGTTTTTAGTCGGGAGAGGATAATTCTTTCTACCACTTTGCTCATAGCCGGGAGCAGGCTGATGGGTCAGTAGTTAGAGGGATTGGTGGTCTTTGTTGGGTTTGGGGATGAGGATGACGTGAGCGGTTTCCAATTTCTTGGAAAATGCCTCAGTCGGAGGATGGCGTTTGTTATGTTGAGGAGGGCTGTGAAGGGTTTGCGGGGAGGTGTTTTAGGGTGTGGTTATGGATTAGGTCAGGACCAGGAGCCTTTCGGTTCCTGAGGTTTTGATGATTTCGCGGAGTTCATCGGGTGTGGCTGGGGGGATTACGTCGTTGTCCAGCGCTCCGTCGATGCGTCGAGCCACACGCTCGACCTCGCGTTCAAATTCCTCGTCCTCGTCAGGCAGCTGGGGTAGTCTACACTGCAGTTCCAGGCTGTCGGCAAAAGCCTCGGCCTTTTCCTGGTTCGTGTAAACCACCCCCCTGCTGCCGTGGATTGGAGGGATTTTCCGGCGGGGCGGTAAGCGTAGGGCACGCTGCACCTTCCAGAGGCTATTGTCCTGTGGGTCCAGCGACTCCAAGTGCCTGGCCCATTTGTCTTGGGCCAGTTCTCTCAGAGCCGCCTTTACCTGTCTGTTAAGTCGGTTATAGTCATGTCTGTGTCGGGAGTCGGGTGCGGTAGGCAAGTCGTTTAAGTCTGCGTTTTTCGGTGATTAATTGTCTAATGTCAGGGGGTAGGATACCGGTAGGGTTTGGGAGTCTAGGGACTAGGGTTTCGGTGGTGGATAGGGTTAGGGCGTGTTTTATGTCAGTGACAAGGGATAGGATTGCCGCCTCCAGGTCTTGGGTGGTTTCAATGACTGGTAGCGCTGTGTTCCTTTGCATTTCTGCTCGGAACCGCTCCCAGTCAGTGAACCTCCTAGTGAAGGTGCCCAGATTTCTTTGTCTCTGTCCAAAATCCAATTGGATCGGATTATGATCAGAAGACCCTTCGTCTATGGCAGAAATCTGTGCTCTTAGTGGCACGGATTTTAGGATAGCGATGTCTAGGACATCAGGTAGGGATATGGGTCCGTAGAAGGTGGGTTCTACGGGGCCTAGGATTTGGATATTTGGGTTGTGGTCAAGGATGTTCAGCAGAACACGACCTCCTGCGGTCGTAGTTCTGCTGTGCCATACGGGAGACTTCGCGTTGAAGTCTCCTAAGGCAATGGTTTGGGGCCAGGAAAGGATTAGGTTAATGTCGTTGTCTAGTATGGGAAGTCTAGGTGGGTGGTAACAGGACACCACCGCAACATCACCATGCCGTAGCGATCTCACCGCTATCGCCACGGCCTCGGTGTTTTGAGTTTGGATCTGTTGCAGTGGATAGTGGTCGATGCACTTCTTGATCGCGAGTGCAACGCCACCCCCGTTGTGGTTTCTGTCACGTCTGTATATGTCATAGTCGGGAATGGAAATACGGGATATCTCGTCAAGTTTGGTTTCCTGGATGGCCATCACGTCTATTTCTAGACGGTTTAGGATGTCCACCAGTTCCAACTTTCTGCCCCGCAACCCGTCAAGGTTCCAGGACGAAATTCTCAACGAGGGAACGGGATGGGATTTTGGGTAGGAGGATGCGCAGTCATTTAGGCAAACAATTTCTGCATGTTTGTCATAAATGCTGTCATCTGGTTGCAGAAGTCCTGCAGACGCGCTGCTGCGTCTAGCATGGCCACTGCCCCCGGGTGAGAGGGATTTTGGGATGGGGGTGAGTGGGGTTTTTGTGTATTTGTCTGGGGTTTTGGTGGTTTAGGTTGGTTCGTCTTTTTCGTAGCGTTAGCTTTTGGGTGGGGGTGTTTGGTGTCTTGGGTGTGTTTGTGTTAGGTTTTGTTTGTTTGCCACTTTTGGGGTACTGAGGGCACCCCTTGTAGCTGGCAGGGTGAGGCCCTGAGCAGTTGGCGCACTTGGCCGGTTTGTCGCGTGCCTTTTGGCATTCGAATGTTGCGTGGCTTTCGCCGCATTTCACGCACTTGTGCCGCCGTGCATCGGGATTGGCCGTGGCCAAACCTTTGCACCAGTGGCACTGGGTGGCAGAAACCGGCTTGTTTGGTGTTCAACTTTTACAAGTACATGACAGCAGAGATCTAAATTTTGACCTGATCCAGAGGAACCTGAACCTGAACCAGGGCATTTCACGTTTTAATTTCGCCCGGTCATGCGGTGCACAACTGCGTTGAAACCCTGGCTTTCGAGGTCAATTTGCACCTCACTTGGTGGAATACCCGCAGGTATTCCACGTATCACCACCCTAAGTGTTTTTCTTCACTTAGGGTGAAGGTGTGTACTCTTCACCACGATCTGCCAGGATTTTGTCAATTTCCTATGGTCTAAACTAGAATTTGGAAAGATGTCACCGCCATCCTTGATTAACAGCGCTTTAATGAAATTAATTTTATTGTCCGAAATTAGTTTCTGAACTTGTAACCAGCGCTCCTGCTTGCGCAGGATTACTGGCGGAATTTTGTCTGATGGCGTGGGTGTTTGTGTGTTAGGTGTTTTTTGTGTGCTGGTGGAGGGTTGGGGGTTGGTTGGGATAGGTTTGGGGGTTGTGTCAGGTTTTTTGGGGACTGGGGTTTCGTCTTCGCTGTATTTGTGGGGTTGGGCGGGTTTTTTGCGTTTTTGTGTGTGTGTTTGTTTCCATGGGTGTGGTAGGGGGAGAGGTGCTTGTATTTTGGGTGGTCGTGTTTGTGTTTTGTGTGTGTCATTGGTTGTGTGTGTAATTTGGCTTTGTTTATGCTGTTTTGTCAATGTTTCTAATAAAGTTTTTAATTCTGTGTTCTGGCCTGAAATGGAGCTTAATTTGGTGTTATGTTCAGAATTTTGGCTAGAAATGGTTTTTATCGAATTGTTGAGTTCGCGATTTTGGTCAGTTAAATTTTGGATTTTTTCCTGTAGGAAGGAATTTTGTTCTCGTAGTTTGCCTACGTTTTCGCCTAAAGTGTCGTTTGTGTTTTTGATGGCCGAAATTTCAGCCGTTAGGATTTTAATTTCGTCTTTTAGCTCTCTGTTTTGTTTGAGGAGCTCCTCGTTTTGTCTTTTGTGTTGTTCATTGTCATTCTTATACTGCTGTAGCTGATCGTAAAGCTCAGCACTTGTCAACGGTAGCGTTGAGGACGCTACCGAAGAAACAGAATTTTGGGAGGCCCTGGAGGAGGGCCTTTCGCTAGAAAGTCCTGTTCCATGTCCTCAATGTCGGAAAGAGGCATGGTTTTGTTTAATTTTGTGAATTTACAGTTTTCGGCAAAATTTGGATAAAAGAAATCGTGTGTATGTGTATTTTCCCCCTTTCGGGGGAGTTGGTGTCTGTGTGTGTTGTGTTTTAAATGTGTGTCGGTGTTATTTTGTATGTTTGTGTTAGAAGGAATGTTAGTATTTAGAAATACTAGTTGTTAGATAAAATGTAAAAACACTTACCTTTACCTGGTGTGGGGCCTCCACTTCGTTGGAATGCACTAATCCGCACTTCCGCACTAATTAGGGCACTTTGTCCTCGCCGCACTCGCACAGGTAGTCACTTTGTACTTTGCCGCACAATGCACCTATTTGGGTCGCTTTGTACTCGCCGCACTGAACCGTCTGTGTCGTCGCGCTGCCGTAGACTGGATGTCATACTTCACCGACATATTCTATTGTAATAAAAGTGAATTAAAATCTATAACAAAAATTAAAATATTGCTAAATTAAGTTTTCCTATCATATTCATGTTTTATTTAACCAATAACAAGTCTTTTTATGTAAACAACTACCAATTATCTAATTCTAATCATAGATGACGGAAAATAAGCTACTGCTAAAATTAAATTCTCCTTCGATACCCATCCATTTATACTTGCTAATGAAAGATTTTGGTTGTACTTTGTACTGGAGACATCTATGGTACCTGATGAGTATTTGGAATGCGAACAATAATTTTAGGGACACCCTGTATAGACCGAATATTATGATTTTATAGGCGAGACAGAAGTTTGTTTTTAGTCAGCTTGAAGGGGGTATGGTGTAGGTATTGGCATCCTTCTTGGGTGTGCCAATGAGATTATGATACAATTTATGTATATGTAATTCAAAATGTTCTTTCCAGATATATTCAGATCGAGTCGAGGAATCGATCCAAGTATCAATTCTACTATCAGTCGCAATATGATAATCCACAATATCCTACCAACTTGGACACGAGTTTAGATATGTTTACTGTGTTTACTTATACTGAATATTAGAAACTAATTTTCCTATAGCCCTTAAAAAATTTATATTATTTACGTAGATCTGTAAATAGAATCATTTTTAAGAAAATATGAAACAGTTTTGAAAAATTAAAGGTATATTCTAAATAAAACGTGGGTATCTAATGTATTTTTCGTTTCTTAAGTATCTGGGTATTTAGGGGTATTTTTAAGTACTATTCGGTATTTCTGGGTATTTAACGGGATTTTTAGGTACTTAATGATATTATTGGGTAATAATCATAGGTATTCTTTGAACACTTGGGGGTAATTCGAGGTTTTTGGATATTTTTGAGGTATTTGCTTATTTGAAGAGGTATTTTTTTGGAAAAATAAGATATTTACGGGTAATATTTGTAAAAAATGGTATTTCTTGTACAAATTTCAAGCAGTGGTTCACCTCTCGTGTTTTATATATTTTACACACGAGAATATATTGAAAATATATAATAGCTATAACTTTTCCCTTGCTGCTACAAACAAAAATATTTTCACTACAAACAACTACAAACGATTCTCTATAAAAAAAAAAACAACCGTCATGTCATAATTTTTTTTGAAATTACTACAAACGAAAAAAATGTTACGACAAACAACTACAAACGATAATCTATAAGAATTGCAAAAAATTAATTTTTATAGGCGGGTGCCAACTTCACATGTTATTTTGAAATGTATATGAAGCAAATCAGATTTGATAATGTGGGGGACGGCAGTGTAATGTGTTGCATAGTAACAGAACTCTCCTGACGTCATATTAGACTTTGAAAATTATTTTAAAGATACCGGAAGTGGTACGATAACATTGTGCCTGCTTTCAACCCGCGAAGAACCTTCCAGCGTATGCAGGCTACATAGTAATTATCACGATTCTGGACAATAAGCCACAAGCACCTCATCACGCACATAATTCTATTTCATTACAGCTACAAGGCTTTCGATTACATACATTACCAGATAGCATCAATGACAGCGCCTGACATAACAGGTACTTATAAAATTATACGGCAGAGACGGTATTCATAAAAACTTTTGTGACCTTTGAAAGTACCCGATGGAATTAAATTACTGCTCAGTTTGTAAAACCAATTAAACGGAATAATGTTTTTGATTTGTCGCAGTCGTGATTGCTATGACAATTAGTGAATTGCGGCTTGCTGAAAAAATAGCGGCATACAATGTTCACCTAGGATTTATAGAGATGCACAAGAGTTTTGCAACAGGACGTGCTAAGAGATCAACCAGTTGAAGAGAATATAACACAGTGCTTTCGAAAAGTAACGAATAAATTCATTATTTTTGAAATTGAGAAGTTTTCGAAAAAATCCCCTGGCACGTCGATTTTGTTTTTAAAAAAGACACTTTTTGACATACGAACCACATTTGTGGGTCGTATGTCAAAAAGTGCCTTTCTTAAAAACAAAATCGACGTGCCAGGGGATTTTTTCAAAAACTTCTCAATTTCAAGAATAATGAATTTATTCGTTACTTTTCGAACGCACTGTATGTTGTCTAGTTGAGCGATAAAAATGTACCTACAACATGTAACATAGTATATATATAAAAGTTCAAAGGCTCAGAAAATTCTGAAATCATTCACCAGTACTATATCGACCCTGGGGATTCCAAAACTGAACTCGGTTTCTTTCTAGTTCTCGTATAAAAAAACAAATGAATGTGAAGTTTGGAACCAAAGTTTTGAAATAAACTCTTATAATGACATAATTGTATGGATCACAACAAACCCTGATTTGACCTCTATAGATTTCATCCTATAAGGAATGATGAAGTGTATTAATGTATTTAATAACTTAGATTGCCTAAAGGAGAAAGTTTGGAGAATATAGTAGTACCTATATCTTTATTTAAAAAATCGGTTTGTTCATTAATCGAAAAAAGGAATAGTGTAAGAGATTACCTTTGGTATTAAGGTTTGATGGAACGGAATAATCAAAATCTCAAATTTATAGCTGACGTGTTAATTACAGATGAAACTATTTTTGCATGGAATATATAACACTCATAAGACTCATGTTTGGAATTTTGAAAATCCGCACACAGAAAGGATCAATTCCAACAAAGCTCTTTTTTAAATGTTTGGGCAGCAATTGTCGGTGATCGTTTGATTGGACCATTCATATTACCAATTCGAACGAATAAGGTTCAGTATCTCGAGTTCCTTCGAAGTGGTCTGTCTGGAATTCTGCAAGATGTGCCCTTAACTGCCCGACTCCAAATATGGTTCTTGTATGATGGTGCTCCCCTTCATTTTCGATAAAATGTTCGGGGAGTTCACATCAATGAAGTTCAAGGAGTACGATGGATTGGTCGAAGAGGACTGGTACCATGCCACCACAATCTCCTGACTTAAATCCTTGAGACTTCTTTTTGTAGTGATATTTAAAAACCGAAGTGGACACTAGTGATTATTTACGCGAACGTATCATAGCTGCTGCCAATAACTTACGGGTTCAAAACCAACAAGAAGCAGAAACATTTGTCTTAGTTCGTAGAAGCTGGGTAATAATAAATATATTTCTTTGCTTGGGAAAATTTTTAAATTTTTTTACTCTTTCATTTTCTATTACACTTTGCCGCCGTGTCGGTCGCCGACTGCATGCTTTGCCTTGCGCAAGGTCGGGTTTTACAGTGGACCAGTTTAAATACCGTGCAGAAGTGTATAAAATTTACAGTGACAGGTAATGAACACGTGCCCAATTATTATTACAGTCATGAGCAATTGTTTACTTTATTTTTTTATTGTTTGTTGCGGTAGGTATAGCGATGACTTCAATTCTGTTGTTTTATTTTGTGTTCCTTGAGGAAAAAACATATTAAATAGTTTCACGCTAAGATTTTATTAAATATATTAGAGTAACTTTCTACAGAAAACATACTTCCTCTTAGTGTTAGCTTGTGGAGTACAGTGACGTACCTGTAGTCTTAGTGAGAATTGCTTAAAAATTAACACTTTCCAGAACGTATAATTGAAAGATAATAGATATTTGTACTTTATGACTAAAATTCCTTTGACCGTATCTTTAAAAGTAAAATCCTTGACTTTATATTAAAGTATGACTTTTATGGTTAAATCAACTAGGTATGAACAACCAATGAACTAAGGAATAAATAAAATAGTTCGTATATTTTCACGACCGGTTTCAATTGAACAACTTTCTGCACGGTTTTGTTGTGGTAGATGCTCAACTGCAAACGTTTCGCTATACTTAACAGATCATCTTCAGTGATTCTCTCATTCAGCCGCTGCTCAAGATACGGAAGCACTGAAGATGTCATCTGTTAAGTATGGCAAAATGTATTGCAAAACAACTCAGAAACTGTACATCATTCAATAAAAATTTTAAATTCAGATTATTTTCTAACACTAGGTTTGATATGGTATCAGAGAATATGCAATCACAAGCTGCATTGTAGATAAAAGTTTCAATATAAAAATTTCGATAAGAAAACTATTTTTCTTGAGAAATCTTAATTGAATAGTACAGATACAAATAAATGTAATGTCGTGAATTCCAAAGAAAATTATCGAATGCATTCCACACGAATCAGTAATTATTAATAATAAATTGCTACAATTTTTATAATTTGAGATAGGCGATTGTAAGTTTAAGATTAACATTAGGTTACCTTGACATTGCAGTAATTGGTATAACAAGATCACAATCCAAATACACGTATATTGAGAAATTCCACCTGTGTGTATAAATTACGTTAATAGTCAGTGTATACATACAGGGTGAAGCGGCGAAGAGCTACCACGTCTTGTCTCATCAAGTAAGTTAAACTGAATATAAATACGAACAGGTATTCACTGCATCTATTCTCTCTCCATTATGAATCAATCAATTCAACATTCATCATTGCAATTTAAATATTTCAAGATTTTATGTTGAAGAAGTTGTTGGTAGCAAAGAAAATTTTAAAAACTAAACATTCCAATTTTATACCAAAAATTCGAAAATGCATTGAATTTAATAGACACTGCAATATAAAAATAATACTGTTCACTTGTAGTAATTTTATACTAAACCTCTGCTAGAACGATACGTCTTGTCAACCTGACTATGAGAATTAATAACCAAGACATACATAATAATCAAGCCATTTTGTAAATAATAATTACGGACTACAAAAATTAATTTCACGGTTCAGAAACATTTCCAGTGCATTTCATGCACCGGAAATTTCAAATTTCTTCTAGAATATCTTATTATAAATATAACTAATCCTTATAAAATAAGTTTGAGAGAAAAACTTACCCAAATAAAAGACAAGAGACGTTTTAGCAAATCCGTAGACAAAACTAGACAGAATTTTACTCATGGATGAATATATCCCAATAATGGCATCGTCAATTTTCAAAATGTGGCTGAACACTCCGACCGACACTGAAGTTCCTATAACAAAAAATATATTTTAATATAGTCTACAATATACAGAGCGTACCGAAACACGTGCAACAAAGAGTAAATTCCTGTCTACAAAATGATGCAATATAGCATTTTGTTGTATTTTTAGCAAAAGGGCACTTTACTTGAAACCAAAACAGTGTTTACACGTTGTACTGAATAGTATAAAATCATTTTGAAAACGGTTACTCCTAACGACATCAACAAGATATATCTTTTTCACATAATTTTTGTATGTGTGTGTAGAGAATCGATTGTTTTAATAGTCGGATGTATACACTAAGCAGCAAAAGTTCTAGATTTGAAAGAAGTATGATCATGACAAGTGACACTCTCTACTGGTCACATCAATTTAGAAATTTGAAATTTTCGCCCCGAAAAAAACTCAATCTCTAAAATGTATGCAAATATTTGGATTTCTTAAAAAATATTTGCAAATATCGAAAACAAAATCTTAGCTTTGTCTTTAATCATTAATTTTGAACTAAGGTAAATATGGCAACATCGCATTATTTTCTCGTCAGGGATCTACTCTTGCTCAATGTTGCATTAATTTCGGGGCACCCTGCATAAAAGATAGGGAGAAAAAGTGTGTAAGTAAATTAAAAGTAAACATAGAAATAATGACAAATAATTTTACAATTTCAATGCTTAAAAAAAAGATAATGATGAATACATTAAAATCAAATTTACTGGGAAGAAGATGTTTTAAAAGCTTGTTCGTTAAAAATTTACAAGCAATTAAGTAAACTTGTTTGTCTCAGTTAAAGCACTTGTAGTTTTGCATATATTCCATTAGATTAAAATCTTACCTATTAAATTGGTTACCATGCTGTATGTGGAAAATATGCTGAAGTCGACTTCATCCCAGTTGAATCTGTATCTTGTAAATAGGTACGCTACGTTCATCTCACCTAAAATCAACATTCTGCTATAAATTATATATTTTCAATATAAAAGCTAAAGCATTAAAAATAAAAATTTTATATGATCAATCAGCGTCGGTTTAATATTTTGCACTGATGAGAGCCTGCAAGTCCGAAATTGCGGTTCATAGAGATATGCAGACAATTTTAATGTTTTCGATTAGATATTTGTGATCTGTGATTTATTATGTTCCAACAGTCTTCTTAAGTTGAGTAATATACGAGGTGATTTCTAATGGAGGTAGTTTGTTTTCAAAGAACTTGAAAATGAGGTCGACAACAGTCCTTTAAAGTTTAAAACAACTTTGGTTGAAGTCTGGCAGAACCTGTTTTATGGCCTCCAAGATCGCCTGATCTGAACCCTCTAGATTTCATTGTTTGGGGATATTTTAAGACATTAGTGTATGGTACTCCTGTAAATAGCCTGGAAGAGCTGCAGCTACGGATTAATCAAAAGTGTCAAGAAATCCAAACCAAGGAGGGTGTTTTCGAAAGAGTTCGAATATCGTTGAGATGAAGATGTCGTGCCTGCTTGGAAACGAAGTGAGGGCACTTTGAACATCTTCTGTAACTTTGTTGTTTGTTTGTTAAAAGCTTCCTTTGTCGGTTTCTTCCTAATAAAATAAAATGTTTGAAAAACGAATAGTGGTCCATATCTCTGCAACCGTTACTTTGCGGGCCCAAGTTTATTAAGAATTTTCTGCTTATTATGGTTCATACTATTACCTCCAGAAATATTTTACACTCTTTTTTTAACACCCTGCTGCCCTGTATACGTGCTATTTTTAATAATATTTGTAATTACTGTGACATCAATTTTGCGTCATTGAATACAATAAAAAACATTGTTTACAATAACGAGTAATGTAGATCTAATGTTTTACTCTTTGTTGTTCGGTACAGTCTTTGTGTACGCATATCTTGTGAGTTTGTTTTGATTAGGTATAGTAAGTATAAGTTGTATGGAATTGTAATCTATTTCTTTGCATGCTATGGATTTTCTCTAACTGGGTTTTTTACCTGTTGGAAATAAATGCCATTATTATTAAGAACAAATATTAGATCTAGTTCATGAATGACAAACACGATTTTAAGAAGTCAGACGAATAATATTTGGACTATTTTGCATAGAATACCATCCTTATCACTATCTATGAAAAATATACAGGGTGATTCATTAGTCACGATGTTATTAATTTTAACCACGAAGGCCTAATATAGACAGAAAATCGAAAAAAAAAAATACTTTACTTTTACTCGACTTTTTGAAAGAGAAGCAAATCAACCCATTCGATAACATGGCGTTCCTGGTATGTTAGAGCGTTGAAGCAGGCCAACACCACGTTGATGCGAGAGATGTGTGAATGATTCAAGACCAACAGCTGTGAGAGACAATCTGAAAAGGGTTTTTTTCCAGCGCAAATATGTATTTATTTTTTTTTAATTGCATTCATATTAAACTCATTTTTGCTTATTTTCCTTTAAAATTAAAGACACTATGTCTGAATCACCTTGTAGACATTGAAAATCAGTCCAATTTACGAAAAACTTTCGTCGTTATTACGAGCATGCGCAGAAGCGTAGCCTGGATGCGCGGATATTTTTCTGAACTAAAATAGGCTTATTTCTCATTTTTTTATTTTTCAAACTTTTTAAACACAGAACTTGTTTTACTATTGTTCAAATATATCAACATTAAAATCACCCTGTATGTCGAAAAACATAATTTAACACAGGAATTTTGTTGTCATGTTGCAGTTCATTAAACCGCATAAATTTCGAACGTTAAAACTAAAAAATTTATCGTTTATAAAAAAAATGATCTGATAAACTAATTCTATTTTAAATTAGCATAACTTTCCAACCCATCTGACAAGTTGCTTGTCATTCAGAATTGATCACCGACCTTTTTCAGTTACGAAAAACATTGTCATTTTTTCTTCTTGTTAAATGTAGACTATTTGTAAGCCGCAAAATATATTGTTGCATTGAAACCGCATTTTAATTAGCATCGATTTCTAACAGCCAGTTCCGTCTGACTGAAAAAAACCCTAGTCCGACAATCCTATTATTCCGTTGGTAAAATTTTATAACACTACTGGTAATTTAACAATAAAATACCGCACGTCCTTGATCATTTTTCTAAATATAAAACAATTAATAGTTACGCTTCTTATAATATACGTAGTACCAAATAAATAAATGATAAAAATTTATAATAAACCATTAGCTAATCTCATTATCTTACCACAATTGAATTATTGCGCCATTGTGTTTAGTCTTGATTCAATTAACACAATAATTTGTTTTTTTTAGGGATTGACCAATAAGTTGGGTGCTAAATATAACTTATTTCTAACAAATATAAATATCTTTATATAAAAAATTAGAAAAATAAATGGACTAATAAGTTAAATTTTCTTATTTGTAAAAACTAGTTAACAAATATATCAAATCAAATGAAATGCTTGCCTAAATTTGACTGGAGGATTGTAACTTAGAAATGAACAAGTTGAAATAATATTTTAACAAAATATATCTAGTCATAATGGTTTTTAGGCGGTCACAGCCTGTGCCGATTTATTTGATTTATAATGATTTTGCGAGTTGTTATACCGTGACTTAGGTAATTGGTCGCTGCCAGTAATAGAATTAAAGTGTACATCCCTAGGTCACGGCATAGCAACCCAGAAATTCGCTGTGCGATCATATATAGGTCATTAAAGTCACATGAAAATGGTGACGTTAAATATGAAAATAAACTTATTTCATAAGTTATTACTATAATTGTTTAATAAATAATTGCCACAGAAAATATATGACATACAGATGCGATTGTGAGAATAGTGGTTTCAAGGTTTTCATAGTGAAACGGTTAAGATCACTGGATGTGATTAGTTACATAAGCTACTACAGATCACCGTTGTCTGAAGAGAGTCCAAACGTATATCAATCTTAGAACCAACTATACAACTGACAACGATATATGGGTGGACCTAGGGTTTTTGATAACGAATTCGGTCTCACATACCTAGCTTGGGTACAACAAGGGCAGATCAAAGATTTCTAGCTAAGCTTAAGGATTTAATGTTGGCAATTCTGCAATTGCTATCGACTACTCCACGGGATCATAACCCGGTAAAATATAGTATTTTGAAAACAATTATGGAAAATCAAAAGCGAAAACTATAAACCAAATTTGAATAAAACTACGTCAATGTTATTTTTATAATATTTAAAAAAGTGTATGTTTCTTTGCGTTCTGTATCTCCAAATGTTGAGCAACATGTTTTTATTTTTATTTATTTATTTATTTTTGTTTTGGACATATAAATTGCATCTATATAACCTAAAGCTTACATATATTCGCTGCAATTTTATTAACAAATCCAATGTTCTCAGTAAAATCCCATCGTGAGAAACAAACTTAATTTGGTCAAATATATACCGGATATTTCATTTAAAAAATGAGGTTAATGAAGTGATCTTTTGCAAACTAATTGATAAATAATTGTTTCCCTTTAGTTTCAACATCCGTCAGGTATTGATTTACCAATACGCTACATTAATTATATAAACAAAAAATCTACTAATAGTTGAACTATTAATATACTACTATTTTTGCCACTTGTATATTGTTTGTACAATTAATGTTGGGTCTGTGAATGGTTTTGTTCATAAAAAACCGAAACTTAATATTAATTTTATGTGATCCAAATTAAACTATATCTATTTATGTCATTTGTAGCTACATTAAGTAAGCTGTAAATTTTATATTTTATACCTATAACATCCTAAAAAAATACGCCTTAATTTTACCCATAGAATACGCCCCTGCATTTTGTGCACGCATTTAGGAAACATAAGCTACTACAGATCACTGTAGTCTGAAGAGAGATCCAAACGTATATCAACCTTAGAGCCAACTATAAAACCGACAACGATATATGTGTGGACCTAGAGTTTTTGATAACGGATTCGGTCTCACATACCTAGCCTGGGTACAACAAGGGTAGAACAAAGATTTCTAGCTTAGCTTAAGGATTTAATATTGGCAATTCTTGTATATCTAATGATTGTCTTATAAGATACGTTCCATTATTTAATTGAATAATATAATTTTCCTTTTTACTTAAAAATTAATGTCATAAAGCAACTAACAATTTTAGAAAACAAGAAAACAATGGCATCGTTATGTTTAATGACTTATTGTGATGAATAGATTATATTTTATGAATTCGATTATAAAAGGATTATGAAAGAGAAGTATGTAGCAAATTTTTTATTTTACTACATCTAAATAATAAGCAGGAGTTAATAAAAATTGAGCTATTAGGAAGTTTATTAATATTTCTGAACTAATATATTGAATTTTAGCAATTTCTTAATTTGAGGTTACACTACAAAGACATAATTTAATATACATCCGTTAGTATGTAGCCACGCTTGAAGGATAATGGCAAAAGCACATTGTTGAAACAATATTTGCAAATTTGTTGTTTCCCTTTTCGTATATCGTGTTAGCTCACGTGATATAACCTAACAATAGTGGACAAAAAGTCATTAAAAGTGTATATAAGATCGCGCACATTATGCCTACACAAACGAGCATGGATATGCAAAGCCTACTTATGAAGGTTCCCATATTATTTAATGGAAGATCGCACATTAGACCAGCATCAGAATGTACCATCACCTGCAACGACCGGCACTGCAATGCCATTCAATTTTTTATTAAATGTTTTTCTTAAATTTATATTAGCTATTTTAGAGCAACAAAATAGCACAAAATTATGATCTAGTTGTTTCGTCGATTCGAACACTATATATATTTTTTCAGGATGGGAGGTTTAGGTTAACGTTAAGCTGGACACCCCATTTATATTTCAAATTCATGCCAACCTATTCGAGCACAAAAATTAAGAATGCGGCAACACATCAGCACATAATTAGCACACAAATCCTTGATAGGTCCGAACCTTGTTTTCGTTAAGGGGGTTCCAGCTTAATACGCATACGCGAATAAGTATAATAACATTGATAATGACGCAAGGTGGACAGTATTGTCAGTCTTTACGGATAAATTTACCTCCTATGATTTTTCTGGATTTCTCTTCATCTCTTAAAATTGCTAAGGTAAAAACACACATAACCTGCACAAAAAGTTGCTGGTTCGGGCTGGACAAGTACAAGTCCGTGCTGTGCTGGTATGTGCAGGCATAATGTGTGCGATATAGTTGAAACGTTGAGTTTTGCATTCCTCTTACACCATAGGAGCGATGGACAAAAAACAATACACTATATCTAACATTTCGCAAAGGCATCTAAATCTAAAGATTAATCGATAATTAACGCTGAAAAAAAATATTATTTCATAAACCTTTCACGAAGTATGGCCATTTAACAAAAACTACGCCTTCGATCTTTGAATCTTGCTTGGATTAATGTTAACGTTGAGAAATTGAGATGGTGAATGCGCTCATCTGAAGACGGAGTAGGTCATGGTAAACAATTCCGCAATGAATTAATGCACTCCCAACAGCTAATAATAATTTTTTTCTTAGTAAATAAATCTCACAGATATGAATATCTAATTACCATAGGTCGTTGACTCGAAACACCTGTATTTATTGCATAGTCTATTGCATCAGATCGCGTTCGATTCATTAATAAAGCGTGTGGAGATTATATGAAAAAACGATCGAGTACGTATTAATAAAATGCATAACTATTATATTTATAATAAACGATATCATTAGATTTATTTAATGCGGCTAGACTTTTTGTAAGGGGTTATTCAACAGTGCAGCTTATAATGGAGTGATCTATTTGGTAGCGCTACTATGCTGTGAAATTATATTTTTTAAAATGCTTGTAACTAATAAACAAAAACTAATCGAACATATGTTCATATAAGAAATATGTTTGATATTCTCAGTTTGTCATACAGCTTGTAGAACACCCTTTGTACTGTCTAAGTTTGAATATGGTTTACCATGTATAAATACCATAGATACACCATCGAAAATGTACAAAATAAATTTCTCAAATTTAAAGCTTGATAATTTTTATCCATAAGAGAATATAACCACTCTGTTATACTTCATAGGTTTAATCCTACAACATTAGAATTACGTCTAACAGTATATAGTTCAACATGATATCGAACCCCTGTGATATTATTATTGACTGTGTCAATTCTAAAATCAATGCTTGGTATTAGAAACTGTAATTTATTAATTGTTAATTTAGCTTCATATATACCACTTTATTAGTATAGTACAGTCGTTTTCGGAAGGCGAAGTGGGCAGTAAGATGAAATGTATACATTTATTTTATTTCAACTTATGCTTATGACATGTATGTATAACTGGGTGGGCCAGCCCAGATTATGCTAGGAAAGACGTCTTTAGGAATACATGCGCGGTGGAAAGATTAGAGTAGTGAAGCTATGTCTGTACTCAATTATCTTTAAATGTAAATTGCCAGGGTCGGCTGGGAAATATTCCCATAATCAATGATAGTAAAAGCTCCAAAACATTTAACACAAGGTTCCTACTTTGTTCGTTCAGAACGATGGGCTATTTTCAAATTTCGTTAAAACTGCATCCCAAACACACCACAGTAGAAGAATCAACACAACGCAACACATTCCAACTATTCCAAGATTGGCTCTGTTCAACCGTCTCTTTTTAACAAGAAGTACATGGGCATCCTTCTCTAGTGCAGGTCATTCTCCGTAATGTTAGTCGTATCTTTTTAATTGGCCCACCTGAACATGACTTAGGTATATTACAAACAAGTGGAAAGGGCTCAGAGGTATATGTCGGGTTTCACCAACGCTTTATTGCCTACTTTTCCTTCAGAAAACGATTCTACAGTGTCTTCATAAATGATTACAAGCCACGTGATCAAGGTCGAGATTCTCAAATGAATCCCAGAGCAATTCATATGCGAATATCCTTTTCCTCACTACGGCAATTGAGAGACAAAAATCTATTTGCATACGAGTTGTTCTTCGAGAATCACAGTCCTGGTCACGTGGCTTCTAATCATTTATGAATGTACTGTATTATATATGTATCTATGCATTGGTATACAGAGCGTCTCGAAATTAATGGGACAAGCAAGAGTAGATTCCTGAAGACAAAATGATACCATATATCCAAACTTACCTTGTTCTAATGTTGGTCAAAAGATGGTTAAAAAGATATAGGGTGTCAATATTAAAATTTTATTTTCGATATTTGTAATTTTTTGCAGTAACTTTTTTAAAAACGCAAATATTGGAGATCGGGTTTTTTTGGGAGAGAAAAATAAAAATTTGTTTATAATTTTGACGTCACTAGTAGAGCATGCCACTTATCGCATATCGCGCTTTTTTAATTGGCAGCAATTTATTACGAACAATATATCTACTACCTTTTTATCTGAAAAACACCTTGTTGAAGTCGTTAGAAGTAACCTCTTTCGAAATAATCCTATTTGAAATATTTAGTGCACCGAGTAAGAATAGTTTTATCAAAGCACAATTGTTTGAAAGTTCTCACCCTTAAAAAAACAAACTCCAAAATGTATGGAAATATTTGCATGTTTTAAAAAGTTATTTACAAATATCGATAGCAATTTTAACTTTGACACTCTGTATCTGTCTAACTTTCCTTTGACATACTTTTGACTAAGGTAAGTTTGGCTACTTCACATTACTTTGTCTACGTCCCATTAATTCTGGGACACCCTGTATTTTTATATTGTTCTTAATTTATTTTACATATTGTCTTGAATATTTATCTGTTGGGCATAAATTTTTATTTTTATTAATAGCTGATCCATTATATAAGATTCCTGTCTCACTAAAATCTGTGAAATGAAGCATTTGCAAAGCAACACAAAATGCAAGTACTTATATCGAAACAGGTTGTAAAATTAATAACCTTGTTGTCTGTCTATCGAAACAAAGAGAACAGTTCACATCTCAAATAACTGTTTTTTTCTGCGAGGAGTTCGTAGACCTCGGCATGTAGGAGAGTATGTGCTAGAGAAATAATAATTACCTATATGTCAGTATCTATGACGGAAAAAATTAAATATCATGAAGTATGAACTAAATTTTCAAGAATATCTAGAGAACAAGTGACTTGCTATGAAAAGGACTAGTTCTATACGCTGTATGAAGGTCGAATTACAAAATTTTAACAAAAGAAAGTTGTTGGTAACTGAACAGTTTTATTAAATTCGGCACGAGATTCGGCATGACGATGCATTTCTGGAAACTTGTTTGAAAGTTTTCCATACAACACGCGTCAGTATTTGTTGTACAGGATTTCTGAATATTTAGTGGTTATTAATTTTAATTATCACAATAAATGCTTAACTGAGTAACCGGATTAGATTTGTATGTGTGTTATTGTTATTATTATTATGTATTTATTCTCTTACCAGGATGAGGAAACTGAATTAAAACGTAAAACAAATGCGGTGTTCCTTAAATCCTTAAACAGGTCGATTTTTGATTTTAATTCACTGTTTATTCAAATAATAATTTCATATACAGGGTGAACAACCTTCAAGTAACGACGTCATCACCGGTGTCTTTAATTTTCGGATTTTCCTTGCTGAGCTAATTCCAAAAATGTATCACAAGTTGCTTCAAATTGGTACAGGGTGGGCAACAATACCAAAATTACAAGTTATTTACAAATAAATAAATGTACTAAAAATTAAGTGAACATTTTGTATTGTTATTACAACTACTTTGATAAACTATTAAAAACACACCAAACACGTTTATTATTGATCTTTGCGGCCCGCCCAACAGACGACGTTGATCGAAGAACTGAATTCTGCGCGTATATGATGCATCAAAATAATCGAAACAACAATTATTTTGCTAACGTTTTATTTTCAGACGAGGCGACGTTTTATTTGAACGGGCATGTTAATCTGCAAAACACCCAGTATTGGTCTTAGGAAAATCCACATTGGATCCAAGAATACCATATGCAACGACCACAAAAGGTCAATGCGTAGCCTGGTATTGTGAGAAATACAGGATCCACATTTTTTTTATGAAAATTTTACAGGAACATTGTATCTGAGTTTAGTAACGTATAACTTTCTATTGAATTTTTATAAACATCTTTGGTATTATTGCCTACTCTGTCCCAATTTGAAAAAACTTGTGATACATTTTAGGAATTAGCTTAGGAAGGGAAATCCGGAAATAGGGAAAAAATGGGGTGTCACATTTAAAAAAAAACGGTGATAACGTCATTACTCGAAGCTAGATCACCCTGTATTTATTTATTTATCCTAACAGGTCTGACGACCTAATTACAAGGATATAAAAATACAATATATTTCATTATTACTAAAATATAAGAAAGAGTATTCCCAATAGAAGTAAGCTACTAAATAACAAAAAAATAGAAAGAAATGTGTAGAGACCATTCTATTAAATTTATTGAGTGGTAAGGTCCACTCCAAATCAATTAAGGAATCAACACTGTTAGCTAGACGAAGCATGGCTACGAGAGGGGATTGGGCGGTGTTTAATGTTATTGGAAGTGCTAAAATAGATGGCGTGTTAGTTAGACTATTCAGAATCTTATACAAAAACATAAGTATTGCTATTTGGCGTCTTATGTTCAAATATATAATATCAAATTCAGATCTTAGGTCTGCTGATCTCACATATTGAAAATTAGGACTAATATGATATTTCTTGTAATACAAATATCTAAGAAATTTATTCTGAATCTTTTCAAGGGTGTTCAAATAAATTTGTGGTTGTGAGCGCCAGATGATCGACGCAAATTCAAGTTTAGATCTAACAAATGCATAGTACAAAGTGGTAATTGTCTTAATGTTGGTAAAGTCAGATGTTTTTCTTATGATAAATCCTAACGTACGATTAGCTGATGCTGCAATATTATTTTTATGTTCTGAAAAAGAGAAACGAGAATCATACGCAAGTCCTTAACATTATTATGTATGTATATTAAATCATTATTTGAAAAAACAGTAAATTAAAATCAAAAATCGAACTGTTTCGGGAATTTTTAATAATATTGTTTATTTAGCTAATAATGAATATATGCGTTACTTTATAGACGCCCTGTATAAAGGGGTACACAGGTCTACACATCTACTATATTATGTTTCATTTAACATGAAACTGAATTATAACGGTATACTTCGTAGAAATTTTTGTTCCCTGGGTATTGGATTCTACATCAAGGCTGGGTAACAATATTTTACTTTTATGTATTTAATTACTGAAGTATTGGTATCAAATAAAAACTGCGGTACAAATACCTCAACGGCTATTAATGTCAATGATCACTTGTGAATAATTTTTGTAGCACTGTCATTGCTTTTAATGTAAAAAGACTATGGTATTAGCAGCAGAAGGTTTTCCATTATATAACGGTTTTTGCCTGTGACTAACAAAAAAGGATAATTTTAAAATATAATTTGTTTAATGAAGTTTTTATAAACTAAAGTAATGTTTACAGGAAGAATTCAGAAACGAGTATTACTCGCGTTTTTACCTAGTATTACATTATGAATTAGTTTTGATATGCTAAGAAAAAATTACACGTTTTTTTTTTCTGAATATTTTTACAATTGCAGAGCTGATTAACTCTACAGAACAGTTTTTTAAATAATTTTTAAATTTACTTTCAAAGGCATAAAATCGTTTTGTTTTCAAGTATTTACAATTTATGGATGTATATTTTGATTGATATAACGTGAACACTAATGGCCAAGTCATAAACTTTATTTTTCTACGTTCATGCAAAAAACAAAACTTTATTGAACTATATTTAGTGTAAAAAGTGGTTCTTTATTGCACGAGTGCAATAAAATATTTATTGCATTCATCTGTAACTCTACAATAGCGTTTTGTCATCATGACAAACATAAACGTTCAAATCGATATCACATTTTCCTAGACTTAGTGTCATCTAAATAACATTTTTTGGTTTTTGCATGAACGTAGATTCAAATATTGTATGCAACTCGTACAAAAAGTGTTTATTGCACTCGACGAATTTGACGTCGCGTGCAATAAACACTTACTTTTTGTACTTGTTGCATAAATAACTATTCTCACGTGATATGCTAAATATGGTCTAAGTGAAAGTTCAGTACCGAAAACTTATCTCATCCTTGCTACAGACTATGCGTGAATTCGCGATTCGTAATGCGCGATGCGTGATTTGTATGGAATTCGTGCATGCAAATGCAAATAGATTCGAAATAGAAACTTACTAGATGGCTCGCAAGTTCACCAGATTCATCTACGCTGAACATTTTCTATGAGGTTATTGGATATTTTCAACATCTAATAAAGTAAAATTAGTACTAAGTGAATTTGATGATATGAAATTTTTACCTTCCTTGACAACTGTTCGTTCAAAATTAAAACAGTAGATAAAGTTAGGAAAAGTTAATTGAATACGTTTTACAATGATGTATAAGAATATCTTTATATTCTTGTTTTTGCTCGATCTTCCAAGATCATGTATTGTAGTGTCTTGCGAAAGTCTCTCAAATATTATTACAAATTTGATGACAGTGGTGGTTACTCTCGGTCGACTACGGTCTCGCTCAGAGCTCACACGTTACTATTTATATGATCGATCATCAACAGTGGTCGACTGGTAGACGTTATAAAGTATAGTAAGGGCGGATCTTACATTAATAAGTAATAAATAATGGACGAAATACGCAAATCAGAATCGAAGCTCTTTCAGTCAAGTGGCAGTGCAAGACTGGAACTAGACACAATAAATTTTGATTTTAAAAATAAATTTATATGCTGGATGTTCTTTAAATAAAGTGTATCCTTTCCTATATTTGCAAGGCTTCTTGCAGTAACAATATTTCGTGACTTGTATCGCAAGTCTTTTTTTAAAATCTTGTCTTACAACTGAAGCTGTCAAGTCTTGTCTTTTTATCGTCTAGAACTATTACATGAAATCTGGTTTCTTTTTTCTAATATGAAAACACACTTATCACTTTTTGTAATATGTGCATTGATTATTATAATACGATTTTGATAAATAAATATTATGAATAATAGTAGAATCCATCTTACCATGCATAGGTCCAATAACAACCATCACTACCAACATCAGCGACATAACTTTCAACTTCCTATTGTTCTCCCCTTCTTTAAACGCAACTTTAAAAGTATCTATGAGGTGCTTCATGTCAAAGAAGTCTCTGATGAAGGCACACGACTGATTGGGCAGCGTGGGCACGTCGATCTTCTTCGGCTCCTTCACTTTCTTGTAACCGTAATACAGCGCCATAATGTACATGACCGCCGAGATAGAGAACACCCCGTAGAACCCGATTTTTTTATACAGGACGCCACTGAGCGCCAGTCCCACGGGAATGCCCAACGAACAGAACACGTTCACTATACCGATCCGTAATGTCCGCATATCCACCGTGGTCACGTCCGCTATATAGCTGAAAACGCCCATGAACATAGTAAACCAGCCACCGGTGATGGCGGGAAAAAAGCCTTCCACAAAGCCCGCCACTTCCATGGGTAGCTCGTAGAAGAAGAAAGTACATATCATCAGCCCTACCACCGTCATGAATTCTCCCACGATGGGTAAGAGCATGCAGGGCTTCCTTTTGCCCCACCTGTCGCTCCAGGAACCGACGAACATGATGAGGAATGCTGGTAGGGCACTCTGGAGCATAGTCTTCCACACTCCCATGGAAGCTACAAGTTGCTGGACCTCTCTCTCCTGCATGGTGTAGTTTTCCGTCCTTCTTTCAGTCAACGCGTCACATACTTCTTTGGAATAACCCAAGTTTACTCTACAGGCCTTTTCTAGGTTCAAGTTTTGAGTGGCTAAGCTAGCGAGGACGCTGGGTATGATGTAGCAAGCCAGCATTGGTTCCACGGTGATGTTTTCCATAAGGAAGTTATACCTCTCCTTCCATGTCATCGAATCTATGCTGACTTTGGATTCCACTTCTTTACTCTTGTTGTTTTGGTTCTTCTCGGCATTTTTCTTCTCTGCCTTGGCCATCTTAGTCTGTTTAAGAACCTGAAATGAAAGAAGTATTTATCATTCAGAATATTCAAATTTCAAAAATATACATCTCAAGAACAAACCAGGTTAATTATAGGTACTTGTATATAGATAATAGAGGTAGATATTTTGTGTTTTTTACGCTTCATGGAAGCAAAATAGGGTTCTAATGGTAACAGAAGTCAAACGCTACATCTAATTAAAAATGAAACGATTGTCAACATTTTTAATATCGTCACTTTAAAATTTCATTTTCTTTAACAGTGTTTTATTTTATATAAAATTAAATATATCTATTGATACTCAGATATGCAGGGTGTTATAAATTAGTAGGTCAAGCTGTGAACCACAGGTTCTTTGAACTAAAATAATGGGACTTCTCTTTGCCACTTTCCAATTCGGAGCTCCAGTTGCAAAATACAGTTATTATTAGTTGTGTCGTCTTGTTTATTTCAATTTACTAAATAAAATGCAAATGACCATTTTAATACTTTGCCATTAGTGACTGTGACATATAAGTAATAAACAAATTACATCAGATACGAAAGTAAAAGAAAAAGAACAAAAAGGAAATATTCTTAATTGCATTAATGCTACGATTGGTATTTGAAAATAGATTAGTGACAAAAACTCTGGACAAACTTATTATGAAAAATTTTATAAAGAAACATGACCGAATGCATATTGCTACCTTGTTTCAAACTACACACTTTATATCTGTCAAGGAAAATGTAATGGGTACCTGTCTGAGGATAAATTTCTTCCTGACAAAATGAAAATAACTTTAAAAATCGCCTATGACCATCTTCAATTTCAGATTGAAACACCTTGTAATCAGGATCCCAGAGAATGCTAGCGATTAGAGTTAAGATCTAACTAGAGCATTGAAAGTGTCATATATATCCGAAGAGCCATAAGACAGTCAGAAATCCTAGACTTTTATAAGCAGACTGAACGATTTAGTTATTATCAAAATATACACCTACTTAGATCTTTTACAGTTTCAGGACGGTTTAGAAAACTATTCATATTATAATTATATAGTATAGGATAGCATGTCTTAGAGAAAGTCATCACAGTGCACTTGCTAGTGTTTAGAGGAAGGTTGTTAATGATACATCAACTTAATATAATCATCAACGGTACTTCACTATAAATTTTTAAATAATCCGCATACAAGAATTTGAACTATATCGTTAATATAAATAACAAACAACGAGGATCCTAAAATGGATCCCTGTTGTACACCCGATCTAGTTATGATGATTCAGGCATGTAACCACCACACCACACATATTGATGTCTACTACTCAAGTAAGATTTGAACAACACAATTGTCTGTCATACACATGGAATGGACCCACTTCTAAAAAAAGAACTTGCGTTTCAAATGTCATTTTTATACATATTACTATTAGTATTAGTTGATACCAAATATCATCGGTAGTGTACTCGAACCCTGTCCAAAACTTTCTGAGACGCCCTGTATAATACTGCAAATAAGTGAAACTAGTTTTGTTTTGCAATAGGTAAAATTATAATTGTACAACTATTTTTTTGCGCAAACTAATACGAATAAATGGATGGTAGATGTACATACACCTATACTTTCACTGATAGAATGTCATTATTATGTATATACATTTGGCACTCTTTACATGTCATTAAAATAGTATATTTCAATTTAGTTCTGCTGAACTATAATTTTATTCAAAACATTAATACAAATGCAAACCTTTTATCCACAATTCATCAATGTATTGAGAATACATGTGGAAAAAGTTACAGATCTTTATCATAATTTAGCACAAAAAAAATTTGACCATGTAGTGTCTAGTCTTTATTTCATTAATACAATGATGTTATTGGCATTCACTAGAACAAAACTAGGACAGCAACTAACAGCAGTTGTGACATAGACAAATTGCATGTGGACTAAATGTTGGTATAGATTATGGACGATGAAATTAACCACCAAATGCTTTTACAGTTAATAGGTAGGATAATTACATAAATATAATTATAATTAATCCTCTTCAAACGATTTGTTTTAGCGATGTCCTTGCAGCAACTGTATTGACTTAATAAGAGATTTAAATCAGTCATTATCTTAACCATCGTACTCACTTTTGTTCGTGTTTGGAATTTTTCAAGGCGAGGAAGAATTTATATTTGCAATTTTGAAAAAAATCATTGTTTAGAATGCCAGTCAAATCAATTTACCCGTCCTTCAGAGAAGAAGAGATGAAATGAATGCTGAGGTTAAACTATTGCTTAGTATTTTTTAAGCAAATATTTCTTTAACTGTAAAGATTGTTGCGTTACAATGTTTTTTTATTTTGTAGATGAATGTAAATGAAAATTCCACGATTAGAAATTGTTTTTATGTATTTTTTTAATGATGGTGTAATCAAACATTTAAATCACGTGCAACACATATAATTTCAGTCTTATTTCAACTATACTTTGGGTGTATATTTAAGATTATTTGCACTAATTTAAATTAAATTTGAAATATCTTTTTTAAGAAAATATTCTTTAAGTTAAATAGGTATATTGACCCGTTTTATAGTCCAAAGGTTTTTCTTGGGTCAATTTTACTTTTGAATCACTCATAGTTTACAATTCTTTTGAATTTAACGCACTGCAGCCAATGTCTGAATGTCCCTTAGAGTCAAATTTGGCAAGTTAAAGCTTTTTATTTTTTTTATATTTTTCATTTGTGGAACACAGAAAATGTTTTTTTTCTCATATATTTTCAGGTATTAACAATATTGTGTGAAACTAACTACTCAGTGGACAAAAGCCCCAACCTGCGTTGAATTACACCCACAATATCTACCCATATATTCCTTATTATTAGCTTTTGTAACATTTTTACTGTTTAAGAAAGGTATTTTAAGCTAATATGTATCAAATCTCCTACAATTCCTATCAATGAAGTCATATGTATGTTCTCTGATACCAAACATCTAGGTATGCTAATGAACATCCACAGACAAAACTCTATTCAATAATTATCTAAAATTTAATATATTTACTAACCTCTGAGTGGGAACTCGAAATTCAACCACAATAATTGAGATCTCACTTATTTCTACGTTTTATTAGGATCGCTTCATCAGGTGGCCTCCTTTAACTTGAGTCAAATATCTAACTATAAAGATGATTATACCAATAAATTAAAATTATTTGAAATTGAATGTCAAAATGAAATATCGACAACGTCAAACTGATTAACTGTCAATGATTATCATAACAACCTACTAAAATAAATAAAAATTAATAAAATTTTACCTTTTATGTATAGCTTTTTCATATATTTTCAGGTATTAACAATATTGTGTGAAACTAACTACTCAGTGGCCAAAAGCCCTGAAAATATATGAAAAAACTATACATAAAAGGTAAAAATTTTTTAATTAATTTTTATTTATTTTAGTAGGTTGTTATGATATTCATTGACAGTTAATCAGTTTGACGTTGTCGATATTTCATTTTGACATTCAATTTCAAATAATTTTAATTTATTGGTATAATCATCTTTATAGTTAGATATTTGACTGCTAAAGGAGGCCACCTGATGAAGGATCCTAATAAAACGTAGAAATAAGTGAGATCTCAATTATTGTGGTTGAATTTCGAGTTCTACCCAGAGGTTAGTAAATATATTAAATTTTTTAGATAATTATTGAATAGAGTTTTGTCTGTGGATGTTCATTAGCATACCTAGATGTTTGGTATCAGAGAACATACATATGACTTCATTGATAGGAATTGTAGGAGATTTGATACATATTAGCTTAAAATACCTTTCTTAAACAGTAAAAATGTTACAAAAGCTAATAATAAGGAATATATGGGTAGATATTGTGGGTGTAATTCAACGCAGGTTGGGGCTTTTGTCCACTGAGTAGTTAGTTTCACACAATATTGTTAATACCTGAAAATATATGAGAAAACTATACATAAAAGGTAAAAATTTTTATTAATTTTTATTTATTTTAGTAGGTTGTTATGATATTCATTGACAGTTAATCAGTTTGACGTTGTCGATATTTCATTTTGACATTCAATTTCAAATAATTTTAATTTATTGGTATAATCATCTTTATAGTTAGATATTTGACTCAAGTTAAAGGAGGCTACCTGATGAAGCGATCCTAATAAAACGTAGAAATAAGTGAGATCTCAATTATTGTGGTTGAATTTCGAGTTCCCACTCCAGAGGTTAGTAAATATATTAAATTTTTAGATAATTATTGAATAGAGTTTTGTCTGTGGATGTTCATTAGCATACCTAGATGTTTGGTATCAGAGAACATACATATGACTTCATTGATAGGAATTGTAGGAGATTTGATACATATTAGCTTAAAATACCTTTCTTAAACAGTAAAAATGTTACAAAAGCTAATAATAAGGAATATATGGGTAGATATTGTGGGTGTAATTCAACGCAGGTTGGGGCTTTTGTCCACTGAGTAGTTAGTTTCACACAATATTGTTAATACCTGAAAATATATGAAAAAAAACTATACATAAAAGGTAAAAATTTTTATTAATTTTTATTTATTTTAGTAGGTTGTTATGATAATCATTGACAGTTAATCAGTTTGACGTTGTCGATATTTCATTTTGACATTCAATTTCAAATAATTTTAATTTATTGGTATAATCATCTTTATAGTTAGATATTTGACTCAAGTTAAAGGAGGCCACCTGATGAAGCGATCCTAATAAAACGTAGAAATAAGTGAGATCTCAATTATTGTGGTTGAATTTCGAGTTCCCACTCCAGAGGTTAGTAAATATATTAAATTTTTTAGATAATTATTGAATAGAGTTTTGTCTGTGGATGTTCATTAGCATACCTAGATGTTTGGTATCAGAGAACATACATATGACTTCATTGATAGGAATTGTAGGAGATTTGATACATATTAGCTTAAAATACCTTTCTTAAACAGTAACAAATGTTACAAAAGCTAATAATAAGGAATATATGGGTAGATATTGTGGGTGTAATTCAACGCAGGTTGGGGCTTTTGTCCACTGAGTAGTTAGTTTCACACAATATTGTTAATACCTGAAAATATATGAAAAAAAAAAACTATACATAAAAGGTAAAAATTTTTATTAATTTTTATTTATTTTAGTAGGTTGTTATGATAATCATTGACAGTTAATCAGTTTGACGTTGTCGATATTTCATTTTGACATTCAATTTCAAATAATTTTAATTTATTGGTATAATCATCTTTATAGTTAGATATTTGACTCAAGTTAAAGGAGGCCACCTGATGAAGCGATCCTAATAAAACGTAGAAATAAGTGAGATCTCAATTATTGTGGTTGAATTTCGAGTTCCCACTCCAGAGGTTAGTAAATATATTAAATTTTTTAGATAATTATTGAATAGAGTTTTGTCTGTGGATGTTCATTAGCATACCTAGATGTTTGGTATCAGAGAACATACATATGACTTCATTGATAGGAATTGTAGGAGATTTGATACATATTAGCTTAAAATACCTTTCTTAAACAGTAAAAAAAGAAAATGTAAACGACAAATCTACACGAGGATTTTTGTTTTGGTTGGCATTACCAAATTCTTGTTCAAGAAAATTGTAGAAGTTTTAGGTCTGATCAAAAAGTTTCTTGACCTAAAAAACTATCAGTTGATCGTGATCGGCAGATTCTGTATTCACTGCTGCTTAAGACAAAAAACTTGCAATTTGAATTGTATTCTAGCTGATAATTGAAATCACATCGATTTGAAGAAAAACGCAATGTCAGTCCAAAACTGAACCAGCTTCTATTTCTTAATATACAGGGTGAAATCAAATAAACTGCACTTCAAGTACCAAGTTAATTAATACAATTTATTTTCTTTAATTTTTTATGTCTGCTACAGTTTTAAAAATATTTAAATGTATGAAGGGTTTCTGGAGTAGCTGATTGATTAATTTTTTATAGTAAACTTTAATTTTAAAGTGCATTTAAATAACCTTATTGCATAACAAAGAATGGCAAAAATTTGTTCGTTTCGACGAGGTTAGTTTCTTAGATATCTCCAAAAATAAGGTGCAATATACTTGATAGTCTTCATTTGCCTGTTATAACCCTGTATTCATAATCATATGAAATTTTTTTGAATGATTTTTCACTAAACTGATTTTATAACGCCAGTATTACTTATAAAATTCTGCAAAAAATGCATTGACACTGCACAGTACTGTACTTTCGCTACACTATCTCTACAAAAAAGTCTAACCAATAACCACAGGGTTTTTGTCATTGAGTGTTACATAACTGTCTCCAAAGAATTTGCTGCTATTCATAATCTAAAACGAAATTGGATTGTGCTGAAAACCTGTTGCGTTGCTAAATGTACAGTTAGAAACAAGCTAACAAAGATTGATTTGCGTGTTTAGACATTAAAACTGGCATTAAAATGTAAATCCGAAGAATTTAAAGTGTTTAAAAATATAGCGTAGATATATTGTAAGTCAAATCATTGAAAACTTTTTAGTGTTTATATCATTAGGACGCTTGACGCTGTAATATGTACTTTGAATACCTTGTTTTATAAAACTTGAATTTGAAGTTATTCCGGAGGCCAATTGCATACTTTTTATTTGGCCTTCACGAGAGTCCCAAGTTCTTTGCAAGTAATGATTATTTATAATTAACAACCGGTATACAAATTTGCGAATGGAATTTTGTATTGGCTTAATTAGCACATCGTTTATTAATAGTGTTTTATATTTCAATATTAGATATACTTATAAGAAGAAGATCCATCTAACTGTTGATAATGCCCACAACATTTGTTTGTACATTTGTTTTATAAACTTCGCTATCCTAGTGGTTTGTAGATCGTCAATATATTAAACTATATACACCAGGTCTAATAAACAGTTAAACTGTTACAATACGATAGTAAAAATAATAATTATGATAAATGATAATGATAGATGGTTAATTTGTCAGATTTGTGAGAGCAGCGATCGTAATATTTGAGTATGCAAAACCTACAAACGTCAAAATTTATCGCCTGGAATTCTGGAATTGTGGGGAGGCTACATCATTTAAGCCCCCTTGTAGATATTTCTCATTAGAATCAATCCACCTGAGCTGACAACCAGTCTATTAAAGAGAAAAAGGTGGTGATGTTGCTCTTTAATATAGGCCATAGGCCATTGTTATCGCAACGCGGATTCTCTTATTGACGAGATAGCAGTGCACTCGCAGAGTGCATTAAATACTGTCTCGTTTTCCTATTCGCAAGCCATACAAAGAAGTGTTTCATACTTCCTTATATACTAAAGGTGTTTTTTAGCCAACAGTGTACAATTTGAATACCTAATATCAAGCGAAGGTTTGTCCTAAGATCACTACCAGTGCCTGGTGGCATTGATGCTATCGTGTAGATTCTGATTCCTACGGGCAATTTCTTTGACGGCTATGGTTATACCTGCTAATTCCGTTTGTACTACGATGCCATGTCTATCTATTCTGGAATAGATATCACATCCTGCATCTTATTTCTCTTTGATCCGTTGATCTTCTGACCTCCTTACTAGCGGCCTCCTCCTCATTCTTGATCAGTACTATGTAGAGCCTGTCAAACGAAAGCTTGGGTGAAATGCTGTCAGTATATGCTTGCACAAGGGATATCTTTCCGACGATCCCATTCCACAGGCTACTCCTGATTGCTCCTTTCTCCACATCTGGTTTAATATCTGGTAACTTCTTTTGAACAATTATCAAAAGTTGGCAGAGAGATCGCATTACTTTCATTGCTTTGATATATATTGACCTGGCAGTACAGGCAGAGCTCTCGTTTAGCTGTTGTCTACTGGACTTTCGACCATTAGGCTAACATTGGCCTCACAATGAGAGTATTACCGCTTTTGGTTTGATTCTCATTTACCAATAGTACTGCGGCGTTGCTCATATGATATATACGCCTTTTTTAGTATTCTTTCCAAATGAAGATTTCATGGTCTTGCAAATGTAACTCCAAGGTATTTTGTTTATGATGTAAAGCTTACCGTTTAGGAGAGTTGGTGTTTACCATGTCATTTTTTTATGGTTCTTAGGGTTGTTATATTCAAATAATCCCTTCGAATTTTCCTAATCAGCATAGTAAGATCATCTGCATAAGCGATGGTATAGATGTCAATTTCCGAGTTGTGGTGGCATTGGAGACTGTCAACCAAGTTTCATAGCAGAGGTGATAAAATATCTCTCAAACGAGCATTTTTACATTGTTATATACATAGGATAGAAAATCATATGTGTGGTTTGCATGGTTTAAGCAAATTATGACTAAGAACAAGCTATATTTAAGTTGCATTAAAATTAAATTAAATTCATACATATTCTTAATCTTCACAAATTGAGATAATCTTTTATGAAACAGAACATTTTTAAATTCAAATGATATTTTTACAGGTGCATGTTATAACATCTTATTTACTACTATATAAATTATAATTCTAGTAAAAAAAACATTTTGTAATTATACGAACAGGAAAAACTGCCTTGTAATGGAATTTTTTATTATAAATTACCTTGATTTGGACAGTCTATATTTGCTTCTTTGAAAGATAGTTAAAACACATTTGAAAGTAACAAGTAAAAGTTGTTTAGTCGATAGAAAGTTATTTTGTCTACCTACTTAATATGTGGTAATTAATGCAAAAGATAATGCAATTATTTGAGGAAATATTTACATACATTTTATATTAAGCGTCAATAATTGTAAGTCCTAACCAGCATTAAATTACAAACATAATATTTTACCAATACCAATATATAGGGTGTTTGATAATTGAATGTTAATATTTAAAGTAGTTAATCTGCGCATGATTTCCAAAAAAAAAAAAGTTTATATAAACGTAGGTCAATTTTTATTGACAATGGAGTTTCTTTAGCATACAAATATGTTGATATCTAAGAGCATTCATGGCATCATTGATGTAGTCATCAAGTTGAAGAGAAATGGATTTGAATTACCTTACACCTTTACATAAAGTAAAAAAAAATAAAGTTTTATATTTTATAGAAAAAACTAATTTCTTCAACTTTAGTTATAAATTATAAAGAGTTAAATATTATTTCTTATGTTTTGGGCAAAAACAACGAAGCTTTGCATCGGATGAATGCAACATTGACATTTTGAATGTGAAATGCTGATAACCAAAACAGCTTGTTACGACCTTAGTGCCAATGTCATGAATAAAGATTGATGCAAAATGAAAGCGAACATTTACGCTTTAACGTTGCATTACTCGCTTCTTCTGAAAGGCCTTTCCTGTTTTGATGGTTGGCTTTATTGGATGCATTCCAATGTTTTATAGGTATTATTTTTAATGACTTCATAAAATCAACTATTTGAAAATTAAACGCAATGTAATTGCTTTTTATGTAATACTTTCTATTGCAGTTTAATAATACTAACTGAGGAGAATTTATACAAAAGCATTATCCATTTAACACAAAAACCGCGAACATGTTTTTCGAAAATTTACTCGAATTAGAATAAATCGATTCAGAGGTCCCACAAAACATACTTGCTTAAAGAAAGCATTTCCAAGAAAGTAAAATGGAAGTGTTCTATCTATGTATTAGGTATAAGAGAAGTAGTAGCGTTGAGTGAGAAATTATAGATAGATGCGCAACCTTAATGGCGAAATACGTACACGATATACAAGTTTAACACCCTGTATCTTGAAAACAAAGGCCCTAATAGAAAATATCTATAGGGCAAAATGTTTTTAAAGTCGGATAAGAAATAAAGGCCTTCATGTTTGACGTTCCGTTATGTTACACGGTGTTTTGCAGTAGGGGTTTTTTGGGCCCGAGATTTGTCCGTCTGTTGAGAACTGTTCTTAACGACAGTCAATTTTGAGTGAATGGTTTAACAAGCAAAGAAAACTTCCGTGAACAATAAGTTGTCGATAAATTAACTAATCTTAGAACCAAAGAGCTGCTATTACCTAATACTATCTCGGGCCCAAAAAGTGCATACGCATTTTGCCATAAGGTTGCGCCTCTATCTATAATTTCTCACTCAACGGTATAAGTGAAATGTAAAATACTTTTATAACTATATGGTTATACCACTAAAAAATATATCTAGAGTCTAGAGTTTATTTCCTGCAGAAATGATTTTTACATACATTCATTTTTATAAACATAAAAACGACTCCTCTGCATTTTTAACATATAGTAATAAAATATTTTTAATTGATGTAATTTTTATACACACTATATTCTAGCTATTGACATTAATAACCACCATTTCCTTTGCTTATATAAGAAGATAAGTATCATCTAACAGTAGTCAATGTTCCATACGCATGCTAATTGCGTAGATACGAGTATTAATAAATTTATTACTTACCTATTAATTGTTTTCATGTGATGCATTATGCTTCAAAGTGTTTTAAGTATTTGAATTTAAAGTGTGTACTTTAAACTCAGTAAAACGCCATAATATATTTTTAAAACTCATGTTGCTTGTATACAAACCAAATCCCAAGCCGTCTTTGTGTCAGGATGTTTAACAGAATATAATTGTAATTCATTGAAGTTTCATCATAATTTTGCCCAGAAGAATGTTCTAATTAAATTGTTTATCATTTGACAATTTACATTTTGGTAGATATATTTTAAAAGCTTTGCAGACACTAAATGTAAGTATTTGTACAATTTACTTATTTTATCATTTGCTATCATGGTGAACAATTCCTGGAAATTTATCATTATCTCGTTATATGAAAGAATGCAATTATGATTTTTTCACATAATTATTAATATAATCATACTTATCGTGCTTCTGGTAGCTTATAATTTCTCATTATTCTTAGTCGTGTTGAGAATGGTATGTGATATCTTCATTTTCAAAGAAAAAAATGTATTAACATCTATATTATACTAGATGAACATCTAAGTTTATTCGCTGATCTAATTTTGTACGTATTCAACAATAGATATACTTATAATTTTTAACGAATTGGAAAATGTAATATTTAATTTTTAAAAAAGGTTGTAATTTCTAATAATAAGTTATAAAAATAAAAATAAAAAAAAACAAAAAGAAAATTTTAATTTAGAAAAAATACCCACAGATTTCGTACTACTATTAAACATGTATTACAAGTGCGTATTGTTAGCTACAATCGCATAATATGCATATGAAGTAGTTTAAAAACAATGTTATCGAGGAATTCTTTTAGTACTTAAATCATTAATTTAATTATCAAAGTGAATTGCTCATAGAACAATCCATAAATGGCAGTTTCTAATTGTTAAGAAAACATAGGGAAATGAATTCAATTAGGCGTTAATTACACATTTGATGTGTGGAATAAAAAAAATTATAATAATTAAAATTTATGTAGCTTACATTATTAGCAAGTATTATTGGCGATAGCATAGTTATTGCTATGCAATATATACACACAATAGGGTATTTACATATAAATTGTATACCATTTTGTTGTTGAATACCTGAATATATATATTGCTGAATATCCTGCGGCAGGTAGACCGTAGACCGCTATATTTGTGAAGAGGATTGACAAAGGTGAAAATTTTAAGATATTAGTTTTAGGTCTTGAAAAAACGGGTGGCAGAATGACGAGTGTTATAGTATAATGCAGCTAGTAAATCTGGACAATTAATTGTTCGGATTACAATTTTATGCAGTGACCAACGAATTACACGCACGTCGTGTGCTTAGGTTATCAACAGGGAATCGACTTAGTAAAGTCATTGGGTAACATACTATTTATTGCTAAATGGTAAAGTGCTTTGTACCCTTGAGCTGGATAAATGTTGTCAGTATTAAACTGTAGGTATTTAACATATTTACGCTGTATATCCCCTAATTTTTTAACATGGATTTGATAATTGAGACACCATACTAGTGGCCAATATTCCAGTTTCGGCAAAACGAGCGCGTTGAACAGCAAGAAAGTCGTAACAGTTTCAGAAAACTTTCTTGAGTTTCTTAGAACAAAACCGAGATTTCTATATGCCTCGTATTGTACATATTAATGTGTTCAACAAAACGAACCATCAAAGATTATCCTGAGATATTTAAAACTATTGCATTTCTTAATTGGGTTACGATCAGTCTTGCAATTAAAAGTAATATTATTTAATTTCCTCGTGAAACACTTGCATTTCCAGAAGTTCAAAGGCAATATATTTTTAGAACACCAATCAGAAATGTTTACCACATTTCATTGTAGTTCGATACAGTCATTAATATCTTACTCAGATAGCTACAATTTGAAGTCATCTGCATAAAGAAGTGCCTCGTAATTTAGGTTCCGGACGATGTCGTCAATAAAGATTAGAAACAATAGCGGGCCGGGAATAGATCCTTGAGGGACCCCAGAAATAGCATTTATTTCTATAGGTGGGAAACCACGATACCCCACTGCCAATCTACTTTGAGAGAGCTACGAGGTGAAGAAATTAATAAATGATTTAGTTAAACCGATATAAAGAAATCCTTGTATATAGCCCCTATATGCACCTGCTTTTTGTTGGTTTTTATTCGGGACACCCTGTATAACAATATTCTTAAAAAATCGAAAAAGTGTCAAAAATTATTTGAGCACTAGTGATATAGGTGAGTATTTTACAGTTTTTATAGTTAATATAGCAACGTAGTCTATTTTTTTACTTGACATATTGCATTGCAAAATTTAAGTATTTATATCAAATATCAGTTTATATACCTAAGCCAAGACTACGATTCACGAATGTAGGGATCAACACCGTTTTTTAAAGAAACAAGGACTTGAGGGCACATACAAATTACAGATTTGGTATTGATAGCCTGCAGTATTTTACCCCGTTCAATATTGAATCTATTCTCGAAATCATAAAACATCAAACACATTATTCCACATTAGACATACTCTTTTCATTTTCGAATCGGGAAATGACAGATTCAATGCAATTCCACAGAATTAAATCGGAATGCGATTGATCACGGTTTACATAACATGGCATAGAGGAAGTACAATTGAGGAAATGAACACAATTATTGTCACCTCATTACATTGCTTCAGTAACCCTGGTTCAAGTACGTTGCTTGAAATTGTACTGCCTTTAACGAAAACAGTGAATAATTCACTTTTACTTTTATCTATTGACAATTTAACCAGAAAATGTTTAATTGCACTTAAGGTCAAATTGATAACAGTTTTACTTTCGGTTCTCATTGTTCATGAAAGTTGCAATACAGTATACGTCTGTTACCCTGGCAAGCCAACATCAGCGGCCTCCAAAAACAAGTAGTGGGTTTTTTAGTGCTAATTTGTACCACCAATTTCAATTTTGAAGCTTTAGGCAGCAATAAATTTTTAATTCACTGTATGAGTTGAATGGACAATTTTTTTATTTGGAAAAAAACTGTGCACTAACTGCAAACACTCAACAAGCAACAAAATATGGTGCAACGCTTTGATATTTTTATGTTGGGGAGCAATTCGATATTACGCTAGCAGTGATCATTTTTCTCGAAAACGGCACAAACTACAAAATTGAGATTAGTGGCACCAATTAACAATCAAATAGAAATAAATTCCTTCACTTTTTTAGCTGCTGTATTTTATTTTTCATTTTTATTACTAGCAGCCACCATCTTTCTCGAAAATGACACAAGATACAAAATCAAACTGATAGCATAAATTAGCAATAAAATAACAACTACTTGTTTTTGGCACTGATATACGGTTGCATGTGCAATAGACATTTATAGTATTGTAGCTCAGACTCTCAACTTAAAGCATTTAACTAGGGGTGAGTTCTTAATATTACAAGCGGCTAAAGTTATGTTAAAACCCAGAACTGCTAAAAAGAAAAATCTTGTACTAATATTAATTGCAAACATTTAATTGTTATGTAAATTTTGCTAAATAAATACAAAATATTACAAATTACAACCACTAAAACTTAAAGGGAATAACTTTGCATGTACACTCGTCGCACATATTTTGTTTAAATTATTATGACGCATAATGGGAAGAAACTTCACAAATTGAAGATAATTGATCAACAAAGCTGAAGTTGTGATATTTCTATTGTTTAGTTTCTTCTCAAAATGTCTCCTAACAATCGCCAAATAGTCGTGGTTCCAAAATTCCACAACTGCAGATCAGAATAAAACTTTATATTTTATTATGAATAGTACCCAACAAGATAAGTAAAATGAAAGAAAAATTATTTTAAATTGAAAAATTAAGTTTACAAAAGCGAATAAAATACATATTGTAAAGTATTTCTATCAGCACCATGAAGAAATGCAATAGATAATTATAAAATCAGATATGTAAATAAATATTTTAATATTTTCGTGTCCTCATTCATTATTCTTGCATATACATTAGAGGATCGAAGATATCTGCGTTAACAAGTGGAAAATCCTTGAATATAACTGCTAAAACGCTAAACTCGTATTATGTAACATTCTTTTCATTACAAGGACATTAGAAAAATTACTATTTATTTTTTTTGATCTGTTTCATAATCTACAATTTTAAAAACATATGTAATTTTTCTTATATACCACTCTAAAAAACAGGGAAGTGGTTATGTTATTGTCCTTAGGATATGGTCAATTTAGACGATATTAGACAATTAAAACGAAAATTGGCAAAATTAGATATATTTCGAACATGATTACTTTTTAAATAAATTAACTACATACTTAGCAATATTGCTTGTTGTTTCTATATGAAAAAAATGTTATTCTATTATAATAATAATCTTTCTTTATCCTATAAGACATTACACAATGTATAGGACTACCTACATAAAATTATCTTCCATAAACTCATTAGTACTATAATAACATTTTTTACCTAGTACAGATTTCAGCTTACTTTTAAACAATTTTAAGTTATTTAGATCTTTAAGGGCTTTTGGAAGATGGTTCAATAATTTAATACCTTGGTATGCTGGCGAGAATTCATATTTTGCGGTTCTATGAACTGGTATGCAAAGTGTATCAGCATGACGCGTTCCATAGGTATGGTGGTATGATAATGTATTAAATTTATGGAGGTTACTTTTAGCACATAAAATACAATTTAAAATGTAAAACACAAGGTACTGTAAGTATATTATAATTTGAGAATAATGGTCTACAAAATGAGTCGGGTTTAATATTAAAGATCATACGAATAATACGTTTCTGTGCTATAAAGATACGATTTGCATAAGCCACACCACCCCACAATACAATATTTCAACTAATATGGCTAAACACCATACTGTAATAAACATTGATCACGCAGTCCAATGGCATATATTTATTTATCACATTGATAGTATAATGCTTTTAATTTTCTACTTAAAAAATCAATATGATTCGTCCACCTTAAATGACTATCCTGATATGTAAGTTAATGAATTTCACAGAATCTTTACATTTAACTATATGACTTTGAAAGGACAAGACAGCACATCAGGATTCAAATTACTCTGAGCGTCGACATAAAGAATGATTTTGTTAGCACCCAAATTCTTAGGTAAGTCATTTATAAAAAGTAAAAGCAGTAAGGGGCCCAACACAGAACCTTCTGGAACGCCCGAGTCAAGAGAACGCAAATCTGATTTACATTGCTTGACCCTAACTGACATAAGCCTTTCTCTAATTAAACTAGAAATACAGTTAAAAATGTGCCTCTAAAACCTAGGTTATAAAGTTTATCTTCCAGGAAACCAAAATCGAGACTGTCAGTCAAATGCACGTAACAGGTCAAAAACAAACCAAATTAAGTCGAATTTATTTGTATAATATAAAATTCTGTTGCATATAACCTTTTCAAATATCTTAGAAATTACACTCAAAATACTGATCGACTGGTAATTAGATATATTATCAAGAGAGTTCTTTTTATATATGGGAACCACAGTAGCCATTTTTAGTTGGAAATTTACCACTTGAAACAGACAAATTAATGAGATAGGCAAGATGCTCAGCAATACTATCAGCAAATATTTTTAAAATTCTAAAAGTTATAAGGTCGTCACCTAAACTATTTTTATTTTTTAAACTTTTGATAATTTCAAAAATTTCGTACCCTAATACAGGTTCAAAGAAAAAAGTGTTATCAATTTAAAAATTAGGATTTTTAGTAAAGCTGACAGAACATATTACAATCCTTTTATACCAAATTTTGTGTATGCTGTGTATTAAACAACAGCTTCATTAATGTTATAGATACCCGAAGGTTACTGGAAACATTAAAAATAAATTTATCATTACATATTAATAATTACTTTCTCACTATAATTACTATAAAAACGATTAATTACATAACGCAGCAATCATACCAAAACGTCAGTTATTAAGGGAAAATAAATTTATAACTGCAAAATTATCTTTTATATTTATTCTCTCAAATAGCACAGCAGTGACTACAAGTAACTTGTTGCGCATTATGTTTTCATACTCGTACATATTAAAATTTCATATAGCTATAAAAATGGAAAAATAAAAAAAATCTATAAGTATTGGTATTGAAGCAGATAAAAAATTTGTTAATAATCTAATATTCCATTTAATTTATTAAAAATAAACATTAAATTATACACATTCAAATAAAAATAAAATTCAGAATAATAAAAACATTACATCACAATGTCATTCATATTCATACACATTTAATTTAAAGAATGCAAGGGCGAAACGTTGTATTAGTTGTATCAATTTTTGATAAATCAACAGACGAAGGTCCTAATAATTTATTTAGTTATGTTTATATACAGGATGTCCAGAAATAATGCGTCAATATTCCGGAGGGTGATTCTACACAAAAAATGAATACCACAAAGCCCTACATATTTTCTAAAACTCAAAATTAACTCAAAGTTACAGGTCTTCAAAAAATATTTACGAATTTCTTCTAGTAACTTTTTTGTGTACTTTACATGCGTTAAGGGTGCCTTATTCTTGAAACAGTGTGTTCTACAAATACAAATATTTAAAACATTTAATAACTGAATAGTATAGAGTTTAGCAAATAACAGGAACGTTATCTCATGCCACCTGCGACTATCAAAGATACCAAAGTAAAACGAATATATAACGGCAGAGAGCGGTCTAATCAACAAAGTTTTAGGTTCAGAAATCTTTGAAAATACGTATTTTTTTAAATTTACCTGTAGATCAAAATGTTGTTACAACATAAACTTAGATAGTTCTGCATATAAGATTGTTCACTTTTGTTTCTAAGAATGTAAACATAATTGTTAAAATGTGGGGTTAGAATAGCAAAATATTGTGGGTTTTACAAACACTTTTTAAAACTTATCATTTTATTTGAGGAGAATTTAAATAAACTCGCGTCAAGAATTCAGACGTCTTACGTCACGGCTGGCGTTACACATTTGTTTTTTATTGTGAACGTAATTTTCGATAATTGGTCGCGTTAAAAACAATCATTATTTGTAATTTAGTGCAATATATAACGCAAACTTTTAGTGTAGTATATAGTTTTATTACTATCAGTTGCAGTTTCTTAAATATTTTGATGAAAATATAATGAATTATTCATTTGTTCGTATGACGTAAGTCGTCTGAATTCTTGTCGCGAGTATAGTAAAAGTAGATAAACAAAACATCAAGAATTTTATTTTTGATATTACTTTTGTTCTACGTGTTTTATTTTTCGAGATTCCTGTAACTAAAATACCACAAATTTGATCATTTTAGGACGCGAAATACGCCGACCTCAGATGAACAGCTTCTTACTCAAACACATTTTCAAAATTATCAAAGCACGTCTTGAAAAACAGGAAGATGTGGGAACTTGAAAATTCAACCACATTTTCAAAAGGGAACTTAGATATTTATAGAATGTTTTTATTAAAGCAGGTTAGTAAATTTAGCTAGATTAATTTTTTTTAGATAATTAATGAATAGAGCTTTAGCATACCTAGATGTTTGGTATCAGAAAGCATACATATGACCTGATTGATAGGAATTGTAGGAGATTTGATATTGTCACAGAATTAGCCCCGCTTGCACCCAATTCGATGACTATGGTATATCGAAACGCTAGATTGCCCCAATCGCCCCTACGCGATTCTGATAAACAAACAAATATTGCCGCGTATCGAGGCGCGATTGTAATTATTAGGAATCGACGAGAAGCGTTCGAGAGTCGTTCGAGACATGGATCTAGAGATACTAGAAAATACCTGGAATATTCGTTTGGTGTATAAAAGAAGAATAAACGGCCGAGTCAGTCAGTATAGAATTACAGTCTTTTAAAAGTGAATTAGTGTTTAGTTGAGTTGTAATTAGTATTCAGTAGTGTACAGAGTAGTTAATAAAGATTAATTAACTGTCTGTTTTTCTGACAAAAGAAAGAGTAGGAATGGGAAATCCGTGACAATATATACATATGTATTAGCTTAAAATACCGTTCTAATACAGTAAAAAATGTTATAAAAGCTAATAATAAAGAATATATGGGTAGATAGATATTGTGGATGTAATTCAACACTGGTTGGGGCTTTAGTCCACAGAGTAGTTAGTTTCACACAATATTGTTAATACCTAAAAATATATAAAAAACGACATATGTTTTGTAGATAGTATATTTTCTAAACCTGCCTTGCCTAAAAAAAATAATGAGCTTTTTTCTGTCGCTAATTAAACGTCTACTTGTATGGCATTCGAAAACAGCCAGCAGATAAACTGCCTTTTCAGTATGTTTATGAGAAAGTTGTTTAGAATTTAACATGTAACATTATACCAAATAAGAAAAGATTACTCAGAATCGGACATCTATTAAGATTGATTCCGGCAAAGCAAATGAAATTTGTTTCTTTGTAATCGAAGACACAATAACTTCTTTATATTATTAATATTTTTCGTAAACGACTGCTAGCAGCCTTGATGAGCTAATTTTTTAATTAAATACCTAGCGGTTATGTCAAAATTCATCTTATACTGGTAAATTTACTATTTTTTGTTTATTGAATTGTATTATACGGTTTAACAAATTAAAATTATTGCAGTGATGCAATGCAAATTAGTAGTAGATTTTTGCAGTATATTCGTAATGTTTTGTTCATAGGCGCAACTAGGGGGATACTGGGGGGTGCTTAACACCCCAGAAACTAAAATACCGTCTCCAAATAAAATAATTTTCAATTACAGAAAAATAACCATGACAAATATATATGATTTGGAAGAAAATCGTAATAACTTAACGGAAAAGGTTGAATTTTTAGCAGAAGCGATTAAAAGTTGTCGTTGTTTTATAATTCCTTAATTTCTTAACTAAATTTGTCAGTTTTTTCTTCGTTGATTGATTTTATGTAAAAAAGTTTTATTTATTGAAATATCTAGTAAACTAATTTAGAAGTACTTAACCCTTTTAGTTATATCGCAGTTTTGTAATAATAAAAAAATTGTTTAAGCCCCATACCATTTGAAATTATTCAATGCTTAAATGTATATAATTTTACTTTCTACTATACTTACTGATATTTTTAGAAAAAAATAAAAAAAATGGTTTTAAATTTTTATTTTTTCAAAAACTAATATGTTAATATTGAAATAGTAAGACTATATCAGTTTTGTTTGGAAGGAATATTAAGTTCACAATATACTATTCAATTATCAGTCATTCTCAATGTAATGGGTGTTTTAAGTTGTAATGCCTTTCTTCCGGATAAATAACATATTTTGATGTTTTAATTATAACAACACACACAAAAAAGTAATAAGTTAAAGTAAATAGGTATATTAACATAAAAAGTTCCACCAGATTAGGCTATGTTCTTTGGGATTCTCATAGATCAGCAAAATTATTTTCGTTTGTATCAATTTAAAAAAAAGTTATATGGGATGAAAAAACTCATCCCCCGACTTTTACAGTACTAATATCTAAGGGTTGTTTCCTATAGGGAATCGTTTATAGTGAAGAAATTTTCGTTTGTAGTAGCAAGGGAGAAAAGTTATAGTTGCTTTTAATTTTTGCAATATCTTGTGTATAAAATAGATAAAACCATTCCTATTTGAAATCAGTATATTAAAATTAAGCAGTTACTTTTTCTATTACTGCTTATCTTACCGATACAGAATTAAGAATTTCAGCAAAATAAGATAATTTTGCCTGGCTTTGACTAAATTTAACGTAGAGAAAATATACTTCAAGGGGAGGCTATAAAATCGTTCCTGTTACAAACGAAAAATGTTTCACTACAAAAAATTCAACAACTCTCAGAGTTTTAGTTTTGTAAAAGTCGAGGTATGATTTTTTCAGGATCATATATATATTTTTTTAAGTTACTACAACCGAAATAAAATGATACTACAAACAACTACAAATGATAAATTATAAGAATCACAAAGAAAACAAAACATATTTTCACGTTAAAACTTTAACCCTTTTAGAATTATATGCTTTATATCCAACAACAACAACAGATATTAAGACTTCAAAAGCCAGATCTGATAAAAATCGATATGCTCTATTTGTCCTTATTCGTTTAATTCATAATTTTAATTAGTTTTCTTTGAATTTTTTTCTTTAATAAACGATTAAGTATTCCACAAGGGTCAAAGCTAGATTTTTTAACTACATACTATAAATTATTTTATATTAAATTTATTATACCTCCATTCTTGTTATGGAATGGAAAATTAACTGTTCAGTGCAATTTAGTATAATTTATTGAAGACTTTAATTTTTATTTTTAAATTATGAATTGTAATAAAAAAATTTCTTAGAAATTGATAATTTATTTTAATTAATTGGATTTATCAATCGGTTGCTTTAATTGCGAATTTAATCAAATGATTTAAATCGTTTTAACTTTGTCATAAACTTGTTTTATCCAATTCAACACAGCAGCAGTAACAATTTCTAACTAAAAGGCTTATTTTGACGTTTTTATCAAAGAATAACAAAGCGTTCTTGTTCGAAAATCACAATGTGCGTGGCAACCGCTTTCCAAAAAAGTAAACAAACCATTCACAGCTTCCAGAATCCGAGGCGCTTGATAAAAACTAGACTGACCTGAATCGCTGAAAGCCTAGTTACGATCGAAGATGATTTCTCCCGGGCAACACTGAAGAACAGCACACATATCTCGATGCACTTTCGCTTACGGAAAACACCGGCCGGCCAAAGCTATCGGTAATGGCAATCCGTGAATTCAAATGAGTTTTTGAGTCCGGGCAACCACTTGATTCAGTTTAGTACGGGCTCCCACCATCCGGTACTACCAAACGTCACCTCGCCAGACCCCCTACCTGACAGGTATCATCGCTGGCATTGAACTTATGTAATGTTTATTGTAGCTGTTATGTAAGCCTTGCTGGTAGGTACCGTGGACATGAAGGATAAGTCGCAAATTTCGATGTAATTCGTAAAATCCGGTAATACGAACAGTTGGAGGTGCCACATTGAGTTCACTTTTACATTTACGTTCATAAAAATTTGTTTAAAGAAATAACAAATAGTCTAAATGAACGGAAAAATAATTCCATTCTATCAGTTTATTACGACAATTCCGCTCATGTATAAAAAAACTCATTGACGAACGCAAAAATCGTGGTTTGCTATCGACTAAATAGGAAGGAAGAGAAAATGGAACTGGATAAAAAAAAGCGGATAAATTACGTTATCATAGCAACGCTATGTTACTTTTTTTATTAAAAATAACGTCAGTTTAAAATTGTTAGATGTCAAAATCACAAATTTATCCAAATGTCTCGCTCTTCGAGTCAGTATCAACAGATCCTTCAAAATCAGCCTCTTCCATTCCATCAGTTTATTACGATTAAAATTTTCAATGGTAGTAGGTGGATTTGGCAAATTCAGAGTAAAAATGTTATTCATTAAAGCTTTTGGTGAAAGTATCGTATTCTCGTCTATACAGAGTGATCTGCTTTACGAATATTATTTGCAAAATTTTGGAGCATAAAACATTATTAATCATTAAGTTATTAAATCCGCCGTATTTCACACCGTAAAATGATTAAATTTGTGGTGTTTTTTAGGTACAGAAACCTTGAAAAATAAAACACGTAGAGCAAAAGTAATATCAAAAATAAAATTATTGATGTTTTGTTTATCCTATAAATAATAACTTTTAAAGAGCCTTTGTAAGATACATTATTTTGCTATTCTAACCCCACATTTTAACAATTATTTTCAGATACTCATAAACGAAAGTGAACAATCTTATATGCAGAACTATATAAGTTTATGTTATAACAATATTTACATCTACAGTTGAATTTTAAAAAACACGTATTTTGAAAGATTTCTGTACCTAAAAATTTGTTGTTTGTTTTACTTCGGTACCTTTGGGTATTCGTAGGTGGCATGAGATAACATTCATGTTATTTGCTAAACTCTATATTATTCAGTATCTTAAATATCTAACATTATTTAATTGTATTTGTAGAAAACACTATTTCAAGAATACGGTGCTCTTAAGTAAATAACGCAGTAATCACCATATTGTTCCTATTTCAATCCATAAATATTTATTAGTAACTCCGCCAGAAATTATCAGAATCAGCAAAGCGTGTTTATCTCACACAAAAAAAATTGAGTGCAATTACCCAACTAATAAAATTATCGTAAAGAAATGAAACAAAAAACGTACTTTGAAGAGTAAGTTGATTTAATTCACATTATTTGTATCCAAGGAACACCCACTTAGATATTTTCAAAGCCTTCGATTGTGTTCATTACAAAGACCCTCGATGAAATCATATCATTTTGGAATTCGTCGGAGGTTGTATTATTGGATTCAAAAAAAACTTTGTGTCGGATTGAAGATTTTCTGTTCGAGTTGGCGCCACATTTTCTTCTAGTCATCCAGTCCTAAATGGAGTTCCACAGGAATCTGTTCCGAGCCCGCTATTCTTTTGGCATATAGGTCAGACCTGGGTAGTGTAATCAAATCGAAATTACCTATTACGCAAATATCACTGAACCTATCCTTAAAAGATAACACTATAATATCAGTGGGTCAACATTTTTTGTTTTTAATCGGGAATTTAGTGTATGGAATAGTCTGCAGAAAAGTGTAGTGAGTGCTCCATCTCTACAGTCTTTCAAAAGCAGACTGAATAGTTAGTCCAAAGAAAACTAATAAGTATATATGTTTTTTCTTATTCTTTGTTGATTTATGTAATATTTTATATGGTTATATTTTTATTTTATTTTTTAATATCTAGTATTTAATATTTTGAGAGACTATTGTCTACTATAATTAACAATAGTAATAGTACATCTTATTCGACGCATATTTTCATATCTTTTAATATGAGCTAACAGAATTTTCCTCTACCCATTTAATTTTGTAATAATAATAATAATTTACATTTATTTCACAGATAAGCGTCAAATATAAAAAAATAAGAAACGAGTACATTTTCATTAATTTTTTAGTAATACCTTACTACACAGTAATTTTAACTTACCTGCATCTTATGTTCTGCTGTGAGCATATATAAAGTGTAAAAATTGTCAGTTTTGCTTACTATATACTAAATAGAACAAATATCATGCATACATACAAAATAATACCCTAGATTAAAAACAACTTTCAATGTGATCAGAATCGTTCACTGATATTGAATTACTAAAAAAGTCAACTATGATGAACTGCTTATAGAAATCTTAAAACATTTTTGTTATTTGTGGATCATTTTTATCTTAAGGTGAACCCCTGTTCAAATAATTTGTAATGCAAATTATTTCTATGATTTCTAGTACAGTATAGAATTTATTGATTTCAGTGTTACGTAAAAATATATAGTACTTTTGGCCAGCTGCAATAACTTCGAGAATGCAGCGTCTTCATGGAGTGTGCAACAGTGCATGCGTACGTTTGGTTTTTTGCTCCAGGTCAACAAAGCAAGAGTTACTGGAAAGCAGATGACTTCATAGCGGTACTGCTCGCTGCGATTTCTGCAGTTTTCTCTCGAAACACGGTTCTCATACATTAACATTTTTCCACTACATACGGATTAGTGAAATTACAGCTAAGAAAATTATAACAACGTCTGGATAACATTGTCTTGGACTAAGCTTGATTAAATGATATTGCTTTTGTGGAAAGAGCTATTGGTGCTCTAAATACCATTACTTGTGGTATACATGTATAATAATAATAATTAATAATTTATAATTTATATAAATATAATACAACAACAACAGAGAAACGGCCAAACATCAGTACACACTCTTATTCACCATAAACAAAAATGTGTGAACCAACTAAATAATAGCTTTGGTCGCAAAATACTAGAAAAGTTTCCAATAAGTACAGTGTGCGTGTTGTGCGAACAGGGGTAATGACAGCATACTGATTTATATAAATTAAAATAGTAAGTATCTAGAAGAGAATAATAGAAATAATAAACAAAACATAAAGAAAAGAAAGACCTTGGTAGCGGAAGAAAGTTGTTTCAATTTACTTTTAAATCGAATTACAGACAATGTTTTTAAGTTGATGACGTATATCAGCGTTACTTTATAAAAGATACGAAAGTAATTTATAATTTTATGATAACAAGCAAGCACAATGCAGCTTCCTATTAGGCATATTAAGCCAACATCTGACAATTATAACACTCAGAATGATTTTAACTTTATTGTTTAAATAATGTTGAGAATTGTAAATTATGATCCATGATCCATTAAGTTCCTTTCTTTATTGCAAATTATCTTGAAATTGGTATAGGCAACAAGAATACATTTTCTAATATACGCTAAATCAAGAAAAATCTGAAAGATAATAACAATAAGATCTGGTTTCTAATCTGGTTTTGTCCTACTCGGCCTGACGGCCTCGTTGGACAATTTCACGTCGCGTGCAATAAACACTTACTTTTTGTACTTGTTGCATAAATAACTATGTATAAAACTACTTTAGATATTTAAATGAAATTTGGAACCTTTGAATAGGTAAACACGAAATTCCAGGAAACAACTACTCTGCGGGCTAATGCCCCGACCAGCATTGAATTACACCTGGAAAACCTATAGCAACAGCTAGAGTCATTTGTCAGACGCCCACCAGACATATACCATATACTACATCTATCGGCCGTTCGCTACTCCATGCCGGACTGAAATTGTCACAGGCACGAAGCGTTCTACCTGCAGTAGACACCATTGAAAGCTGTTTCGGAGCTTATTAGCTCTCGGTATATGTCTGGTGGGCGTCTGACGAATGACTCTAGCTGTTGCTAGGTTCCAGGTGTGACTCTGTGGTTTGCAAAATATCGTTTCTCGCCGATCGCGATAAAGGTCGACAGCTTTCAATGGTGTCTACTGCATGTAGAACGCTTCGTGCCTGTGACACTTTCAGTCCGGCATGGAGTAGCGAACGGCCGATAGATGTAGTTAGTTCTACACCGCGTACTTTGAATAGGTAATCTAGATACATATTTTTACGTAAAAAATATTATTTTTCTTACACCAGTGGCGTGCGTACGGACAGATCTTCGGGAAATTTTAATTAAAATCTATTCAAAGGTTGAGTCGCCACGATCTCCTAACTTTAAATCATTTGGACTTCTTTTTGTGGGGGTATATAAAAAAATTAAATACACTATTGATGATTTGCACCAACGTATCGTAGCTGCTGTTAAAAATTATTTAAGAGTTGGAAACGGACAAAAAACAGAAACATTTGTGTTAGCTTTTGAACTGCTCTTTTTGTTTTGTTATTAAAAAATTGTATTTGTAAGTTCCCTGTACATAAAAAAAATATTGTCATAAGTTATGAATCAGGGTGATTATTATTAAGATTTTTAAGCTCAAAATAAATTTTAATTTTTCAGTCCAATCGTTTGTTTTAATATAGTGTCTCGTTACAAAGATAATTCTTTGAAAAACTATGTCACTTAATTTTTCATATTTTACAATAACTGTGTATAATACAAATGAAATTTAGCATTGCCAAACCAAAAGTAATTTTCATCATGTATTTATTTATTATCAATGAAATTAAAATTCCAAATAATAAGTTACAGCAACAGTGTTGTTTATTTGAAATATACATCAATAGCAGTCGATATTTTGAATAAAATCCTAACCCAACACTAAAGCATGTCGTAACAAGATCTTTTGAGATAGAACCAGATAAACCTAGTCATAGTTTCACCATTTGGAACTTACTCATTCCAGATATTTTTTATTTTAACAGTGGCCAGTCATTTAGCCTTTCAATAAACAAAAATAAATTATCCACTTTCATGCACTAATAGCGTACAAACTGCAAAATTCAACGCAAGATTATTCGCCAGGACACTAGAACTGGCTTTCCTTGCCGTTTACTTCAAACTCCACGCTGTCAGACTAGCATTTTCCGCAGAAGAGCATTATGAAATAGCAATTTACCTCGCACGTCACTCCGGCCACGGCCTTTGCCTGGGTCTGCCTCATTGTGAAGATTCTACTCACTTAAGTCACCATAACCAACATCCGCACTAGAATAATCGCGTACACATCCCGGCGGGCCCGCAGTGCGGCGTGTGTCCGTCCGTACGTGTGCCCGCGATAGTGCGTAACACAAGATCTTTAATGATTAAGTCTCATGGTCCTACGAATTAGACAACTTCCTATGGATGTGCCCTCATTACCATCTAACAGATCATCTAATTGTGGAAAATTGCCGTTGATGATGTTTTCCTAACCATTCAAGCGAAAATTAATGCATCTTTGTGGCATGTAAACAAGGTACCAGTGTAATTGTTTAATGGTTCTAATTTAAAACACATCAGGCTCTTATATTTTTACGTAGAGATTTTGTCTTAAGGTCGCCGTGTTTCTCGCCGTAAAATGTTCAAATTTGTGGCGTTTTTTAGGTACAGAAATGTCAAAAAATAACATGGGTAGGTAGTTGTATAACGTTCGGTGATTTTTTTTTAAATGTGTAAATTTTGTTATATTTTTTGCTCGTTTTGGGATATATCTCAATAGTTCTACAGTTCTCCGTATCGCGACAATTCGAATCGGAACTAGAGCACCTAGATCAGCCTGGTTTGCATTGAATAGTAGAACTATTAGTTAGTGTACAATGCAGAAATGTTCTTATTTTCGCCAGAACTCCCGTTTTCAAAATTTTGAAAAATGGTCTTATTAATTAAATTCGATATCTCCGGAACTAGAGCACCTATATCAACTTGCCCAGCTAGCAAAGTAGTTCTATAAATTTAGAGTAATAGTTTTATATTCTGTTAATATTTTATAGTTGTATTTAGAATACTAAATTGTTGCATTAATGTGGCACATGAGACTATTTTGCCTTCAGAAACTGAATTGTTTTTTTAAATTTGTTGCAAGAACGTTCTTAGAGCATAATTTATAGAGCACTTATAAGATAACTGCTAATGTAGCCCTATAAGTATGTACAATAACACAATTTTACAGCAACGGTGCTTATAGAATCAAATTACTGTAAAACCGATGCAAAATACTGCTTTATAGAATTATACCATCTCCTGTGACACTCTTATAAAATTATTCCGTAATGTCGCTTATAGTTTAATTATAGAACTATTGTATAAGGTGTTGTTAAGGTACAATTCTGCTGCGGAAAACTAATTACAAATATGGAAGCTGCTATCGAACTTAAGAGAAAAAGCTCTTTAAAGCAGTTGTAGAGAGTAATAATACAGTTGTTATAAAATCATTATAGAGTAAATAAGTAACAAAAGTCTTTTTGTTCCATAAAGAAACGCTATAGAACTATCATTTTTATATATGTAATAGTACGAAATATTTTGATCAAAGTATAATGGGGAAATTTGTAAAACATAGCCGTGACTTGTAAAAATTATTATCTGCTTGCAGAAAGAAAATTTCATTACGATAGATAAGATTTATTTGATTGCTAAGAGAAATTGATTTTCTTATAGAAATTTAGTAACATATTTAATTTAGACCATTCCAAACCTTAAACATTTTCACTTTTAGATGTTGAAGTTAAAGAATTTTAATAGATTTATTAAATAAGATTGAAATAAGTGAAATTACCACAATAAAATATGACAACACTGTGAATATTAAGTAGTTGCTTACAAAGCATATTTGCTCTTCATATTAGTGACAATCCATTGGAAGTACAAGATGGAGCCTTTGTTTCTGTCGCCATATTGTGAAGAAGGAAAAAAAATCTTAATTAAAAATATTCACAATATAAATAGGTGAAATGATATCAATAATATGGATATATTTACTTTCTGACTATTTTATGTATAGTTGGTTGTTAAATTCATCAATTTAGAAAAAAAAAATTATTAAATTTCCAGCATCATAGGAAATATAAGGTTAACTGAGGGCGCGTCAAAAAATTACCATTATGTACCACATATTTCACGATAAAACTTTTTCCGCATTAAAATGTACTGCTCCCTGATGGACAAACAAACTAAGCAATTCGTAATAATGTAAGTATGTACTCCTATGCAGGCTGATTAGGCCCATCTTATTGGTTCTTATTGGCCCTTCCATATTATTTCTAACATGTGCAATACAGAAACATTTTGTTTTTAAAAGATACAATTAAACGATTTTAAAGTTCTCTAAATATAATACCATGCAACACAAAAATTGTATAGCGAAGTGCTATAGAATTTTTATGAGATTGCTTTGTAACTGTGTTATAAAAATTCTTTAAAACTTCTATAATTATTTCCTGCAAGCTTTACACAATAAGGTTCTATAGAACGGTGCCCATTTTTATGGTATAAGTGTTGTAAGAATGTTTTGAAGATGTTCTTAGAACAAACATTGCTCTATAAAATTTGCTCTGGAAACGTTCTTACAATTTTTACAGAACAAGAAATTGTTAGCTGGGTGGTTTGCATGGAATAGTAGAATTATTGGTGTACAATGCAGAACTGTTGCTATTTTCACCAAAACTCCCTTTTTTAATCTTTGATTAAATTCCATATCTCCGAAATTAAAGCATCTAGATCGATGCGATTTACATGGACTGGTAGAATTATTGGTGTACAATGCAGAACTGTTGCTATTTTCACCAAAACTCCCTTTTTTAATCTTTGATTAAATTCCATATCTCCGAAATTAAAGCATCTAGATCGATGCGATTTACATGGACTGGTAGAATTATTCGAATACAATACAAAATCGCCGCTATTTTCACATTAACGAGTATTTTTGGAAATTATTTTACTTAATAACTACACGCCGAGCAAAAGTATTTACGTGGATAATTGTAAACTAAACAATACAAGACGCGCTAGAAAACAGTAACGGGAATTTTATAATATCTTGGGTTGTATTAGTCCGATTTGCCTAATATGTTCGTTGTTGTGTTGGAAAACATGTCTGGAAAGTATTTATTTATTATTAGCTATATCGGATGTTTACTCTGTTGCCACCTGTCACAAAGGTTACATTTTTTTTACGATTGGCGATTATTTATTTATTATTATTTTTTTTTTAATGGACCAGAGAATTTGCGTTTGCATTTTGCCATAAGAATGGAATAAAGTTCAACAATATCTTAGAAATGTTAAATATTGCTAGTGAGTTTGCTATAAGCAAAGCAAGAGTTTGCGGATAGTACAAGCGTTTCCTAAAAGATAGGGAAAACGTTGAAGATGACGAGCGTCCTAGACGCCAGAGCACATCACCAACTAATAGAAATGGTGAAAGAAATGACTATGAACGATTGCCGAATCACAATAAGAGGCCAACAAAATTGTCGTTGATGATGTTTTCCTAGCAATGCAAGCGAAAATTAATGCATTTGTGTGATATTTTTGTTACGTAGAGATTTTGTCTGAAGGACGCCGTTTTTCTCGCCGTAAAATGATCAAATTAGTGGTGTTTTTTAGGTACAGAAATGTCAAAAAATAGCATTGGTAAGTAGTTCTATAACGTTCGGTGATTTTTTCTAAATGTGTAAATTTTGTTACATTTTTTGCTATTTTGTGATATATTTTAATAGTTCTACAGTTCTCCGGAACTAGAGCACCTAGATCGGCCTGGTTTGCATTAAATAGTAGAACTATATTAGTGTACAATGCAGAAATGTCCTTATTTTCGCCAGAACTCCCGTTTTCAAAATTTTGAAAAATGGTCTTATTAATTAAATTCGATATCTCCGGAACTAGAGCACCTATATCAACTTTGTTTGCATGTAATAGTAGAACTATTGGTGTACAATGCAGAACGGTTCCAAAACTCCCTTTTTTTTTCTTTGATTAAATTCCATATCTCCGAAATTAAAGCATCTAGATCGATGCGATTTACATGGACTGGTAGAATTATTCGAATACAATACAAAATCGCCGCTATTTTCACATTAACGCGTATTTTTGGAAATTATTTTACTTAATAACTACACGCCGAGCAAAAGTATTTACGTGGATATTTGTAAACTAATCAATACAAAACTCGGTATACAAGATGTGAGAAAAGATTAACGGGAATTTTGTAATATCTCTTGTTGTATTAGTCCCATTTGCGCAATATTTTTGTTGTTGTGTTGGTAAACATGTTAAAGATCACGAAAATATGTTATTAGCTATATCGGATTCACAGTGACAATACCAGAGGAAAATATAATTTATCTGTTGCCACCTGTCACAAAAGGTTACATTTTTTTACGATTGGCGATTATTTATTTATTATTATTTTTTTAATGGACCAGAGAATTTGCGTTTGCATTTTGCTATAACAATAAAATAAAGTTCAACAATGTCTTAGAAATGCTAAATATTGCTAGTGAGTCTGCTATAATCAAAACAAGAGTTTACGGTGAAAAGCCGTTTCCTAGAGAGTGAGTGAAAACGTTGAAGAGATGACGACTGCCCTAGACGCCAGAGCACATCAACAACTAATAAAAATAGTGAAAGAAATGATTATGGACGATTACCGAATCACAATAAGAGGCCAACAAAATTGTCGTTGATGCATTATTTTATTTTATGACATTATTTTAATCTGTATCTATGTGCTGTTTGTTTAGTTTTGTCTTTTACATATTCGTTTCAAAAATTACAACTATCTGCTTTTATTGCTCACACTATTTTGTTAATTTTTAAACCATTGTGTTATTTATTACATCTCAACACTTATCTGTGTATGTTTCTACTATGTACTGTATGTATGTCAATTTTTTTTCTTGATGATTTTATAATATGACTGTAAACTTCTTTTCTGACGTGTGTAAACACTGTTGTGTATCTAACACTAATAAATATTTATCTATCTAGAGGAAAATATAATTTAAATATAAACTTTCACCGCCTAAGTTTAATCTATTATCACCTGTCACACGAGAATTTGCAATTGCATTTCCCCATAAGAATAGAATAAAATTCAACAATGTCTTGGAAATGTTAAAAAAAGACCGTGGAAGATGACAAACACCCTAGACGCCAGAGTACATCAACAGCTCATTAAAATGAGAAAATAGTGAAAGAAATGATTATGAAGGATTGCTGAATCATAATCAGAGTCCAACAAAATTGTCGTTGATGATGTTTTCCAAGCAATTCAAGCGAAAATGAATGCATTTTTGTGGCATGTAAACGAGGTACGAGTGTAATTGTTTAATGGTTCTAATTTAAATCACTCAGGCTTTTATATTTTTACGTACCTATAGATTTTGTCTTAAGGTCGCCGTATTTCTCGCCGTAAAATGTTCAAATTTGTGGTGTTTTTATGTACAGAAATGTCAAAAAAATAACGTAAATATTAATCTGAATTTGATTTGGTTTTTGTTAATTATAAAGTACAAAATTATTTCTGGTTTATTATTACCTTTATTTTACAAGAAGGTGTTCCGATTAAATGCTTTAACAAAGTTATGGTGCATCATGCAAAACCAACAGTCTCGAAACTATTAAATTTAAGACCGTATAAATTTTTAAATAGGTAGAAAATCAGAGCCAATATATCAGTGAATGAAAAAAATAATTATTTTACCTCTACTAGACACGAGATTTGCTCATTATGACTAAGACAATGATGATTTAAGATTTTCTTAGGGCAAGGGTTCATAAGTACCTTGAATGTACTACAGTTTTAATTAAAAAAAAATTGTTATTTCATTCACACATTTCTTATATGTCTTAATATTATATGATTTAAATAATAAACGTTCACCAGATAAAAAATTAATACTTACCTTGTAGACACAATTGCGTTTTTTTCTCGAAAATATAACGAATTTTAACAACAAAGTGCATTTTTGTGTTGAATTAAAAAGTACTTAATAAAATCGTACGAGGGTCCCCAAAATCAAGGTTATAAAATTATACGCTCATCAAATGCAATGTTAGAATTAATTTTGAGGATATTAACAAGTTTCCTTACAAAGAAAATCCTTTTATCTTCAAAACGGATAAAAATAAATCTCTACATCATAGGAAAAATATTCATTTCTAATGATTCTATTTCTATTGTGTTATTACAAAACACACAATATATTATAATCTAACTTGTGTCTAAAAGTAGAAAATTTCCACTTTAATTTTTCCATTGTCTCATTGTATAGTGATATTTCTTTTCCTTTATGGGTGTATTGAACTGTGAGTCCCCATCGTTCCTCCTAATATGTAAAATCCCTTAGAAAAAATTAATTTGCATTCTGAAAACACCTTCTTTGATACAAGGCGATGGTCAACCCGAACCGCATAACTTTTGTGTACAAATGTAAGTTTAACCTCTATTGTAGGAGTGTTTTCAGGTCAGTGTCAGCAGAGTTCTACAGGAGGTCATAATAATGCAAATATATCGTCTATTGACGTCATAATGATATTGGTAGGAGACTTGTCTAACTTTTTTTCAGACGTTTAAGAGGAAACTAATTCTAATTTAAAATTTTAGTATGCACATCTAAAATACCATTTTTAAAATTTGAAATAGGATAGGCAAGTTTTTTAAAATGTTTGAAAATTTTCTTCTGCGGTAGTACACACAGGATATTTTTAAAATTGAAAAAAAAAACATATACCTGATCAAAAGTACTATGTACAGGGTGTCTCAAACTTGATAGTTGCCCAATTTTTTTTTCTGTTAAAAAGCTCTATTTTTTCTATTAAACTTTTATTAGACACATTTTTCTCTATTACTTCCCGTTTAAAAGTTATAATCAAAATCGTTCTAAAGAATCTCAAAATAAATACCACCTAAAAATCGCATTAGCGGTGGAAGGATCAATAGCCGTTGAAAATAATTGAATGTTCGTTGTTTGAAGTACATAAATGTCATTAAAAATAAATAAAAGGATTAAACTCGATAATCTTTTAATTCAGTTAAAACAAATGGTAACAATAACTAAACTTAAAAAATAAGGCAAACGCTATCATACTACATACTTTCGATTGTGCTTTCGAAAAGTAGTGAATACATTCATTATTTATGAAATTGAGAAGTTTTCGAAAAAAATCCCCTGGCACGTCGTTTTTGTTTTTAAAAAAGACACTTTTTGATATACGACCCACATTTGTGACGTCATCGAACATTTTTTTAAATAGCAACCCCCAATTTTGACCGTGCGATTTGAAAGAGCGTACCATTCTACATACATACAAAATGAAAAATTTTGATGTTACATAACAAAAATTTCAAGAAATTAATGTTTGAAGATTTTAAAATTCAATTTTCACAATACTGAAAATGGTAATGATTATGTAAAAAATCGACTAAATTAAATGTTCAAATTGTGCACCGTTGGCTGCCTGACAGTAGCCAAGACGATTAATATATTATTTTTGGACATTATCAATAACTTCAGGAGGTATACGAGGTATCCCGTGACGAATTGCTTTTAAATCTTCTAAATTAACCGATCTATTAACGTATACTTTGCTTTTAAAGTATCCCCACAAGAACTAATCTAAGAGTGTCAAATCAGGCGATGGCTGGCCACTCAATCGGCCCTCTTCTCCCTATCCATCGATTCGGGAACAGCTCATCTAAATAAGTAGGGACAGGTGTTGCATAATAGGGGAGGTGCACGGTATTGTAAAAGTTAAATTTTAAAATCTTCAAACATTATTTTCTTGAAATTTTTGTTATGTAACACCATAATTTTTCATGATGTATGTATGTAGAATGACACGCTCTTTCAAATGGCATGGTCAAAATTGAGGGTTGCTATTTAAAAAAATTGTCGATGACGTCATATCTCGAACAACAATGACGTCACAAATATGGGTCGTATGTCAAAGAGTGCCTTTTTAAAAAACAAAATCGACGTGCCAGGGGATTTTTTCGAAAACTTCTCAATTACAAAAATAATAAATTTATTCGTTACTTTTCCAACACTCTGTAGTCTGTATATATGACAATCTATTCTGTATTAGACGTCTTCGCATTTCAAGACATATCCAATCTTCGCCTGACTTCTTTGTGGACTGCGTTTATTAACATTTCGCCTTTTAACTCATTGCAAGCGTTTGTGATGTTTTCTTTCAAATGATTGTCTCGCGAAGATGTTTTGTAAACCTTATTTTTTAAAGCCCCCCATAAAAAATCGTGGGGTGATAGATCTGGTGAATTTTCGAGCCACATTCAATTATTTTCCAATGACTACATGATCCTGCCACTTCTAATGTGATTTTTAGGAGGTATTTCTTTTGAGACTCTTTAGGACGATGTTGCTTAGAACTTTTAAACGGGTAATACAGAAAAATAACTCGAAGAAAAGTTTATTAGAAAAAAAGAGAGCTTTTTAACAGGAAAAAAAATTGGGTATGTTTATGGAAAAAATATAATTGATGACGTCATTAGTCGTTTCTGTCAAATCCCAAGAATAATACTTTCAATTGAAAATAGAGCTTACCTTATCCCATTTAATACCCAAATTTTATTTAAATTTTTCCCGACAGTAGGCCCATACCATTGAGTTTGCGACACCCTGTACAGTTAAAACAACAACATGGTACATACCTCACCGAGACCGAGAATATATCTTCAGCAACTCATTTTGTTTTAATTTAAATGAATAATAAACATTCCATAGAGCCGGTTACGGACGGCGAGCGGTAATGTAATATACAGGGTGTCCCTAAAAGATCTTTACAATGCTCCACCAGATACAGTGCAGCTCAAAATAAGTCGATTTAACTGATCTTACCTTAGTTCAAAGTTGCCCCATTTAGGCGCTATACGACCCTGAAATTGCAATTTTGAAATCGTTTTTTTTTTATAAATTTAAAACGCCTTATGCGATTTTGCTAAAATTTGGTAAGTTGACCCTGCTTTATAGAACAATAAACCCCATATCAAAATTATCAGTAATATCAATCCATTGGCGTGGAATTTGTTTTTTTTTTTAGTAATTACACCTTCGATAATTGTACGTCAATGGAAGAAAAGATTTTTCAGTATAAAGTTTAGATTAAGTAAATTATTTCCTACAAAATAGTTGATTAGACTTGATTACTCTCGTGGTTTAATCGAAATTAGAAATTTTAATCATTGGCAGCAATTTTGACACAATAATTAAATTAGAAAAACATTATTTACAATTATTGTTCCTAATATTCTTGAAATAAAAATGAGACCTTTTAAGGAACACACTTATTCGTTATACCGTTTTTCTACAAGTTTTCAGGTACGTGCCTTTATTTTTTATTTGTGTTATATACATTTTAAATTACCTGTTCGTAACCACTTAAATCAACAGTACCAAAACAAATGGATAGGTAGAGGTAATGACGCTCCTGTAAATTGCTTACCACGTTCTCCAGATTTAAAATAATTAGATTATTTTTTTATGGGCTTATCTTAAGTCCGTGGTTTATATGACATTGATAGAAAACGAAGAGCAACTATGGCAACGTCTTCAAGATGCAACAAATACTCTTAGAGGTGACGAAGAAATTATGCAAAGAGTACATTTCAATTTTCTTCGTCGTGTAAATGGTGGCCATTTTGAACAGCTACTGCGACATTTTTATTTATTTGCATTCATGTTTTTCTAATTTAATTTTTGTGTTAAAATTGCTGCCAATAACTAAAATTACAAATTTCGAATAAACCATGAGAGTAATCGAGTCTTATCAAGAGTACCTTTTTTGTAGTAAATAATTTACTTAATCTAAATTTTATACTGAAAAATATTTTCTTCCATTAGCGTAGAATTATGGAAGGTGTAATTACTAAAAGAAAACAAATTCCACGCCAATGGATTGATATTACTGATAATTTTGATATGGGGCTTATTGTTCTATAGAGCAGAGTCAACCTACTAAATTTTAGCAAAATCACATAAGGCGTTTTAAATTTTTACAAAAAAAAAATTATTTCAAAATTGCAACTTCAGGGTGATATAGCGCCTAAACGGAGCAACTTTGAACTAAGGTAAGTTTAGCTAAACTTATTTTGAGCCGCACTATATCTGGTGGAGCGTTGTAAAGACCTTTTATCTATATATCTTTATCTTTGTAATGAGATATATTCGTACATACAAGTAAGATATAAATATACAGAGTGTCTCTGTTTTTTCGTTCTTAACTTTGGGAAATGATAGAGCGTGATTAAATAATAGGAATCTTTACTATAGCATTTTTCCCTATAACGCTCCGTTTTCGTGATACAGGGCGTTCAAGTATCAAAAAAATATGATATTTTCTTTATTATCTACTAAACCAATAGATATTTTTTGTTGAAACTTGGTATACAGTAATCATAATAAAAGGTTAATATTTTGACGTTAATAACTTTTTCCGGCTATGGCCAGTGGCGTAGATATGGGATTTTGTTCTGTTTTGAACCCCCTAAACTTCAACGCCAGTGGTGAAAATTATTTTTTCAATACAAATATTAACAACTTATTTTAATTTTATGAAAAAACAGCTCTTGATAAAATTCGCTAGGAAGCTTCGTTCTTGAGATATTAGTCGAGGTGGTCCAGTTGCTTGGCCAGCTTGATCACCTGACCTTCACCCACTAGATTTTTTCTTTGGGGCTTCTTAAAGGAAAAAGTATATGAACAATAGAGAAAATTTATTAAATCGTATTCGAAGAGCTTGTACTGAAATAAATAATGAAATGTTAATTCGAACTAGACGGTCATTAAGAAATCGATATTATCGTTATATTGAAGAAAAAGATTCTCACTTTGATCATCATTTAAATTAAATTGTTTATAAGCTGTTATTTTTATTTGTTTAATAAATTATTGATTAAGATTTTTTAAATTTCGCAAGATAGCCCTGATTAGAAAAAGACTAAATATCTCAAGAACGAAGCTTCTTAGCGAATTTTATCAAGAGCAGTTTTTTCATAAAATTAAAATAAATTATTAATATTTGTATTGAAAAAATACTTTTCACCACTGGCGTTGAGGTTTAGGAGGTTCAAGACAGAACAAAATCCCATATCTACGCCACTGGCCATAGCCGGAAGAAAGTTATTAACGTCAAAATATTCATTTGTTTAGTAGATTTTAAAGAATATAACATATTTTGTTGAGAGTTGAACGCCCTGTATCACAAAAACGGAGCGCTATAGGGAAAAATGTTATAGGAAAGATTCCTATTATTTCTTCACGCATCATTTCCCAAAGTTAAGAACGAAATAACGGAGACACCCTGTATATGTATTATAGCTCACCGTCCGTAACCGACTTTATACTATAATGTTGGAATTTGTTTGCAATAAGTTTTTGTAATTTACGCTTTTAAGATTCTAAATATCATCCAATACAATCTTCAATACAGACGCTATGAAATAAATCAACCAATTTCTATTACACTTTGACATACGATTTCGATCCATTAAATATAACCTTGACGTTGATGGTTTCGGAAATAATCGACCTCACAGTTTACAAACAAATTTAAAATCACGTTATCCATGAAATTTAAATATTGCAACAGACCAGATTTAATCCGCTATAAAATTAATTGAACATTTACCATAAGTTAAGATTTTTTTTGCCGATTCAACTAAATAGTAATGTTAATTTTTATTAATTGCATAGGAGATTTCAACGCTTTTTACGAGTTTACCATTTAAATACATATACGGTTTTGCCTATCTTTAATAAAAATGATTGAATGATCTAACAGTTAATTAGAGAAGAGGTAATAAAATAAGTAACCACATTTAAAGCACATTTTTGTAGTTATAATTTAGACATCATGCTAAATAAACATTACAAGTGTAATAACTGTTTTCATTTAGGATGAATTTACAAAATAGAATTTTGGGTACTTTCCAAAACGGTTTAAGAAATCCGGGTACTAAAAGAAAGGTACATAATGTGTGACGCTATTTTAAGTATATAGCACAATGACTATGAATATCAATATTTCAAGGAAAATATTTTTTTAATGTAACCTTTACTGTAACTTGAATATGTCCTTTCTTTTCATTAACGTATTAAAAGTTAAAATTGCATTTTTAGGTTTGATTGTCTGCAACGTCAATACAAAACAATACATTCGAATACTTAGAAATACATGTTTTATTTTGTCTAGTGGTCATATTTTGGTGTGATTGTTGACTAAAGTAACACAATACAAATACACATTTTGTATTAAAAAACAAATAATTTATAGGTATGAATGATGTTGTATACAAAAATTGAGAATACAGTTTGATAGTGTAAGCCGCACCTAGAAAACTTACAACGAGGCTTACAACGAAATATGTCAGCTCTTGTCGGTTCAAATACAAATGAATTAAAATGTGTCCTGTAAATGCAATTTGTAAATTAATAGCAACAAGTTTCTAAACCTTTAAGGCCGATTCATACTAAAGGTCATGGCACAGTCCGATCCTGGTCAGATCTAAATACCTATACAGGGTGTTCCTTAAGTCAAAAATACAATTTTGTAAAAAAAAGGTACTTTTGTTTTACTTCGATAAATTATTCCGTTTAATAGTAATATTAATTAAAAAAATTTGTGACATACCACAAAAATATTAGATATGATAATATGCATGCGGTGAAATTATATCTAGTAGGCTTTGAAAAGTTATTTGTCAGTTTATTTGACACATATTACATACGTTTTTAAAAAAAATTTAAAGTATTAATAGGCTATATTAAAATTAAAAAATTTACAAAAAATTAGGTTACTGATAAGCATTTTAAAAGTATTTTAATATGTTAAAACGCTTGAATAACACCTTTAATATGTGTTAAATTAGTCCACAGAATTTTCTCAGAGCCTACTAGGGATATTTTGCCTATTTATACTCCATCTTAAACTTTTGTGGTATGTCACAAAATTTTTAAATGATGATTACTCGAAAACAAAACAGTTTATCGGATTGAAATAGAAGTACATTTATTTTACAAATAGACCAACATTGTTAATTTTTTGATCTGATGACGAAAATCTTGAGGTACAAGAAAGTTGAAGCAATATTTACCCACTGAAATGCGCTGGAGAAAATGAAAACCGTGAATTGTACCTTATCCCTGTATTCTATATACAAGAAAAAATACTTAATAATACATCAATCAATTCAAGTGCTACTAGTGTTTAAAAGAATTCTGAATGTGATAATGTCTACAATATCATATACAATTTTCTCAATGTGCAGTTGACATGTAAAGTTAAGGAGATTTTATGATTAAATGAAACAGATGAAATGTTATTTTTTTCTTATTCTAAATGACCTCTCTGAGCCTAGAAGCTGTCATTCAACATGGAGAAATCTTGTATAATTCACTCAGTGAAGAGATATTCTTTCTAACTTACTCAGATTTTATTATTGTTTCAACAGGCAGCTATAGAATTTGTAGAACCTTGTGGATAAAAAAGGCACGGCGTCCTTAAGCCGATATACGTGTTCTAATGGAATCAATTATCGTGCACCATTAATATCTATTCCGTTTATTTCCAAAATAACAATACGCATTTGTTGATACTGATTTATATAAAACAGCAATATGCAGTGGTACACATTATACACCTATCTAGTTTGTGTTACAAAAGAGAGATATTTGCTGTGTTCGGCTGTATCTCTGGACAAAATGAATCATAAAAACGTCTTGGAGTCCACTGATATTTTTAAGTGACTTTATTATCCTGTACGGTCGGTGAACTTTTCTCAAGAAACCAGATTGGCATGGTGTGCCTAAGAAGAAAACGTGAATTTTTAATGAAAATAATGTGAATTAATTTTACTCGGACTTGTTTGGCATTGCGCTAGCAGCAAAATAAAATGACTAACAGTTAATGTAAAATTAAAAATATAATATTGGAAATCAAAAGTTGTCGCGAAATAATCCTCAAATAAACTTCTTTTTTACTAAAATATGCATACGTAACACACAATATCAATCAAATACAAGCATAGCTTAGATTGAGGTCAGAATTATATAGATGGTACCTACGACATTTAGAAACACGATACATGATACATTTTCTCAATTTCTGTTGTGAAACAGTTTTTTTAACTTTCAACTTATCCAGTTCGGATGCTAAACAGCGTCGACGTAGACACAAGTTTGAATGCAGTTTAAAAAAAAATTCACACATTGCTTTGTCATAAGTATTTTCTAATATTACAGATCAACCCATCAAATATTTCACTGAAATCGGAGAGCAGTTTGTCTTTTTTCGTATAACAATTATGAACAGAAGTTCTAAAATACTACACCAAGTATTTCATTTCTCTTATCACGCATGTTAATTTTAAATAGGCAACAGCTTTTGTATTTCTAGTACATCCTGTATTTTTTATACTTTAAGGGATCAAATGTATTAGTTTTTATGTCAATAAATAAATATTATTTAATAACAGTTGAGGTCATGTCGTGGGTCTTCTCCTTTTTGCCATCTTTACCTAAGGAATAGAAATTCTGATACGTTTTCTACAACTTTTATTCTTGCACTTTCATTTCTATATCAAAAAATAATCAAGAAAATATGGAATATCATAATATGGTGGACCTGTACCATAAGGCAATTATTGTCATTCAAGCTTTGCGAAATGTTTCTTGACATCACTTTACAAAAAAAAAAGTTAGTTATAATTAGTTATGTAACAAGTTACAAATATGTCATTTAATTCATTCGGATAAGCAGAAAATTAGTAGATTCCATTAAGAACAAAACATGTTGCCAAAATTAATATAATTACAAAAGTAGTAATATTGTTCTAAATACAGAGTATGCAGCAAACAATAGCTTTATTAAATTATTATGTGCAAATTAAACAGCTGGTATGTATCAGAATCTAAATTGCTGATGTCAGGCCCGTATTTAGAATTTTTGAAAGATCAAAAAATAATTGACATGCTGCCACCGACGTTCATGTAATTATACATGGTGTCCGAAAAAATGTTGGAGATCTGTCGGGTGCATATAGAACATGAACAAATAAGATGAAGATCCTATAAAAAAATTTCTACAGGCCCTCCCTACGGAAATATGTGTCCCTGAAAGACGCCGCTGGCGTAAATTTTTATTAAATTATAATAAGTACTTTAAAAGTTATTCAAGAAAACCCGATTTCCAGCGGAGTCCTTCAGGGACACATATAATATGTCCATGGAAAGTGCCTGTAGGAACAAATGTTATAGGCCCTCTTATTTTTTCATGTTCTGTCTGCACCCGAGAGATTTCCCACATTTTCCCGGACACCATGTATACGGTAACAATAGCAATACGTATTTTGACGGAATGTCAGTTTATATTTCTATTGAAAGTAAATAATACATCAATCTACTGCTCGCAAACATGCCGCCCAAATTAACCCCCGAAGAAAAAAAGGCCGCCAAAGCTGCGAAAAAGGCAGAGAAAAAGCAAAAACTAATAGAACAAAAAAAACAAATCAAACGAGACCAGCTCGACCGTGAAGTGAAGTATGGCGATCTCACAATTAAAAAGCACGAAAAGGAATGGCGGCAAATGCTTATTAATATAGCCTTACCGAAGATGAAGGAAGACTTGGAATTTGCCTGGCATAACTTTGAGAGGGTTATAGATTGCAAGAACTTCACCATATCTCTCCTTATGGACGAAATTAGAGATGCTGAGCAGCAGTACGTCTTGAACACCAAAAACCACATGGAACATATTGATAAATTAATCGACTTATTTCGTATGCAACTCGAGGAACTACAAATAGATAATGAGAAACAGGTGATCAAAAACAGCCAATCTTCTCGTAGGAAGTCTAGTATTTTTCTGCTATCATGATTTTCACATTTCAATATTTTAGGTAGCAAATTTATTACAAAAGGCAGAGGAACAAGCACAAGAGCTTAAAGCCGATGCCGTTGAAGAAGAGAATTATTTGAAAACAATCATATACAAACTAGAAATAGCTTGGAAGGAGCAAAAGCAAAACGTTCGCGCAGAGTATTTCTCCAAATTAGAAGAGGAAGGTACTAAGTACGCCCAAATCATTCAACGATTAAGGGGAGTTTTGGAAAAGGATCTTCTAAACATGTGCAAACAGACTCGAGAGTTTTTACAAAACTTTGAAGAGAGAACCAGAGCGAGAAAAAAGGAACACGGCAAACTTAAAGCCCAAGATGATTCTGTACAAAAACTGCTCGTCATACAGCTTGAAAAACTTAGAAAAATGTTTGAATGCGTGAGAAGATTAAAATCGAAATACGCAGATTCCTGTAAGCTATTAAGCAACAGGCTGAAAGACATTCAAGATAAAAACAATTACTTTTCGTTCGTTTTCAGCCGGTTGAAGATGAAATTGGAAAAAGACAGACAAACAGATTTCAACCAGATGAGAATCCTAACAGTTAACTACAACTACGCCATACAGTATTTGGATAAACTTCAGGAAAAGGGCGAGCACATCTTGCATGCGACTGCTGTGTGCAGGAAATTGGAGACGCAGGAAGAGAAAATTATGCCTTTTCCTGTGCCGGAAGCGTCAATGAAAGTCTCGATGGAGGAGCATGAAGAATATCTGGAGTCTTTAGATTTGTTTTGGCAGAGGGTTGCGCAAGCAGAAGCGTCGCGGTACTCTATCAATGAAGAAAGAGAGTTTTTAAAGACGGAGAACCAAATCCTGAGAATAAAACTTCATAAGTATTGTCAGTGCGTTACATGTCCTTTCGTCGAAACTAAATTGATAAGTAAAGGAAAATGCGTTACAGATGGAGTTTTGGAAATGAAGAAGTATGAAAAACAGAATTATAAACAGTTTTATAGTAATGAGTATGATGATGAAATTGATGAATAAATGTGAAGTTTTTTATCATTATGGATAATGTCTAAACTACAGAATATAGTGTCAACTAGGGTAAATATAAACAAGGGGTAATTGTAAACGGGGACTAGAGTTTTCTGTTATAAATAAATCAATTAGGTAACAGATAGAGCTATGTACTGTTCTTTCATTCTTCAATTACCGGCTAGTACAAGTTTGTGAGAGTGACTGTTGGTCAAGTCTATGTGAGTTAAAAATTGTTAAAATTATAGTAGAAAGGTCTTTGACATTTCTGTGAAATTGCAAAATAAAGGTAAGTTATCAGATATATTCCACTGAGTATGTTTGGTTTATTAATTGAACAGCTATTTCTTATAATATTAGTTCACACATTAACCTACAAACATATTTAATAGACTGTTTACAATTCCCCCAGCAGTTTTAATAATCGGGTAATTGTGAACAAAGTCTCTGGGATAAATGTAAACAACTAAAAGCTGTTTTAACATATTTAATTATTATTAATTTGAATTTTTATTTGTTTTTAAACATATATAATGCCCAGAGCATCCAGATTTTACATCCATTAGAGCACTATTACCCACTCCTTCCATAAAATTCAAGACAGAAAAGTTGTTTATATATTTCCAGGAGCTATTAATGTTAAGAACAATTGTTTCATCTCTATTATAATAGTAATATATATGTTGACTTTCTTCAATAAAATATTGTTGAGAAACATTAAATTTTATTGTAGGGGTAAATGTTAACACCTAATACTTATGTCTATATGTAGTCCTATTAAACGATACATGACCATTCATTTACAATTTCCCCTTGAATATATCTGGTTTATCTGATACATATAAAATACATGTTTACAATTTCCCCTAAATCATAGGGGTAAGTGTAAACTATGGGGTAATTGTAAACTTGAATTTTTAGCAAAAAAAAGTATGTTTCTTAGAGATCTCTGGGTGTATATAGCTTTAAAAACATTTTAAAATTTATCCAGAAAAGTATAGAGTTGGAATACATGCCAGAAAATAATTTGTACTTCAACATTCCTTAAATCGTTTACAATTGACATTCCTTTAAAAACCATAAAATTTTCGCTGGTAATGCTTGAGAAAGTAGCCTAGTTTATATGTAGAATGTATGGATAACTCGTACAATAAAATATGGGACGTTTCTTTATTCCGTGGACAAAGTGAATCTTGTTTCGTCCCGTGAAGACAAACACTTATAAATCTATAAATATGAAACTTTTTGAGCTTTCTAATTTTTTAAGTTTTGATTTGTTATCTTAAACGGTTGAAGGCGTCAATACTTGAATCGTGTGTGTCACCCACCACAGATTCGAATTCTACGGCCGGTAGGTTGTTGATGGGTGGATTAGCTATATTTGTGAAGAGGATTGACATCCTATCTGCGGGTATGGTAGGGTGGAGGAACGTTGGCTTGAATCAATGTTATACCAGTTGGCGTTTGACCATCCCCCTCATTAATGGGTTTTTCTAGGTTTTCCTCATTCCTGCACAGAATGGTAGTTAGAGCATACCAACGTAAGTCGTTCCTGGGCGCAAATGCGGCCCGCATAATAATAATAAGCCGCCCCCTTTCTCGACTTCTGGGCTAATCTTCGTGATTAGAATGAGGGGTAGATATAGATATTATTATTATCTTATTTTAACTATTGATTTTCAACCTATTACCAAGTCTAAAGGTCTTGTAATATAAATACTGTTATTGCCGTCCTTTTATTTGTTGAATTAATAATTTGACTGGTATGTGTATAGCAATTTTTTATATTTTACACATATTTAATAGGTATATATTAATATATGGCTGGATTCATCTTTATTTATTTGTTTAGTTGCTATAGCTAATATTAACGTAATAAATTGTCATTTTCTTGTTCAATTTTCTTGCATCTAAAATGTTAATCTTAAGATAATTGCTAGAACTTTAAAAATTTCAGAAATTCTTAAAAAAATAATAATCCTAAAATATTTATAACGCAAAATATTTCCCCATCATTGAGAAAAAAACTAGCACAATTTCCCGGTAGACATGTGCTAAATGCAGCTAATTTTACCTGCGGCATGCTCCTGCAGTGCCATATACTGTACTGTTACTATTGTAACATCAGGTAAGTAAGTAATAGTAAATTAAACAAAGAGGTTTTCAAACGAGTTTTTTACGATACTTTTTATACGACTCCAAACAGAGACCACAAAAATCAAATTTTAATTTAAACTCAGAGCCAACTTGAAACATTGCATAATTTAGGTGACAACATCACACAAAAATCACAATCTGAAGACGCGTGTGCAAAGATGACATAACCGTGTGCAAAATGTTTAGCACACGGCGTGTGCAAAATACCGTTTTCAGAGCGTGTTTTCCGTGTGCAAAACCCCCTTTTGCAAGGCAGTCGTATAAAAAATTATTTTATTAATTAAAACCGCAAATTAATTTTATTAATTAATAATAACAATAGCGGCAAAATCAGTTGAATTTGCTGCTATAAAATAGGTGTTATAAAGTTTTATTTATCAAGGACAGATTTTAGAGTGGACCAGTTTCCAGTGTCGTGCAGAAGTTTATTTTTATATCATTTTCGAACTGCTCTCTTTGATTTCTTTTACAAAATCATATTTGTAAGACCGTACATTCAAAAAAATAATTATAAGTTCTGAATCACCCATCACCCTGTGTATGTAGGTTTCTGTTTACTGTACACGAGAAGAAAGTAAGTAGGTAGGTATGCCACACAATTTACATGATATTTATAACTTCAACTGTAAATATTTGTATATGCATTATTACGCTGGGGTTTGTTGTCTAGCTGTAATAAATTTAGTTGGCACAGCTTTGTTAATCTTAAAAAAAGGAACAAATATGTTTGCCTAAACTATTCACGGTTCACGGTTCGTGACTAATTTGTGATATTGAAAATGTTTTTGATGATGCCTAGTCTATTATAACTTTCTCATAGTTTTCCCTCAACTGTTAATAAATTTATTATAAAAAAAATATATATAGATAGGTAGATCTTAAATTATACAATACAATATGAGAGGATAATGTTTTGAGGTAGTAGGTACGTAAGTACAACATAAATAAATTATGGAAGCTGCAAAAATAAGTTGAATGGCATATTTATTTTATTTTAAATAAATTTCCAAATAACACAATGAAAAGTGTTTTGTAAAAGTACCATTATATATAGATTACACCTTTTTCGATATGCTTGTGAAATGTCATTGCCTCTGTCATGCATGTGTCATGTCATCATACCAATGTCGTATGTGTTGCGTTCTGTGGTCGTGTGTTCAGTGTTGTCTTTCTTGTTTTCCTCTCCGTTTGTTGACAATTTATTTAAAAATGGCATCTCGCGAAGACTGGTGTGCTGAAAAACTATCAAAACTTTTAAAAGAAGACTTAAGAATATCGACATTAAATGAAATAAAGGATCACCTGACATCAGTTCCTCAAAATGAAGCATCTAGAACAGCAAATCTCCTGGACTTACCTTTGGTTTTCGATTGTTTAAATGATTCGAATACGTAAGTTTAATTTCTAACCTAAAAAGTGCTGCGTCAACATAAATATTTTGCTTTATTCTCTAGGGAACAGATTGATTTAGCATGTGAAGTTTTATCTCTTTGCATGAACACTCTTAATTTAGGTGAAAGCACTAATAAATATAGTCTTCCATTAGAAAGAGCATTAAATCACCCTTATAATGCTGTGAAACTCATGGCGCTAAATGAAATACAACGAAATATTTCAAATGAAGAATCATTAATAAATATATGCAAAAGAGTCTCATTATTAAACAACATAATAAGATGCCTTGGAGACAGCGATATAACTGTAGCAAAAGAAGCGTCTGATATAATAATAAAGTTGGGGCTCTTCTCTGCAGGATTAAAGAAGCTCATATCAAACGATGTTATGACAGTTCTCCACGAAGTTATGTCCATTAGTGAAGTGGTTCGCTTAAGAGTTTATGAGGTAAAATATGTTTCAATATTGTAACAAATAATGACTTAATATAATTTAAATCATATTAATTTTTTATAAACATTATTGTTATTTTGTTAGGTGATTGTCAATATATCTAAAGATTCAGAAGAAAACTTTGGCCATTTAAGTTCTTCTGGATTAGTAACACAGATATTGGACGAATTAGACAGTAACGATGTATTATTAAGGATGAATATTGTCGAGTTACTGACACAACTAGGTTTGAGTAGGCACGGTTATTATTACTTGGAGCAGAACGGTATTTTAAGCAAACTGTTTGCTTTTATAGATGACAACGAAGATCCGGTAGTTGTCCAACTTTGTGAACCAGGTGAGAAATATTGGTATTATATTTGATTTGCAGTTATATTTTACTTATTGTGATTTTTCTTAAAATTTATAGGTATTTTAAAATTCTTTGGGCATATGGCAAATTGGAAGCCCATCGAATTACTCTCAAAATATCCAAAATTTTTTGACAGATTATTTTCTAATATAGAGAGTGGAGACTTAATTATTGTCGGCATATCTTTAGATACGTTAGGAATTATTGGACTTACGAATTCAGGAAAATGTGCCTTGCAATCCACAGGTACAACGATAATTATTTGTCGTATTATCTTTATGTAACATTTAAATTATTTCTAGGAAATAAAATCTCATATGCTATAAAGACTATCGTAAAAATGCTACCTTCTTTCCCAACCGAAGTAAGATTAAGGGCATTAAATTGCTTTGAGAATCTTTTAACCATCGAAGAACAGAAAAGTGATATCATGCAGATCACCAGAAAGTGGTATGGATTATTCGGCGACGATCCTATGGAGTTAATTTTACGATATGCAAAAAATCCATTTTCCGAAATAAAATTGGCAGGATTGGGCATTTTACGGGCCATCTCTGACCAACAGTGGGGACAAGAAGAAATAAGGAACACACCAGGTTAGTATAAATACACATAATACTTATTAGTAGGGCTGTCGGAACTGAGGGGCACAGGCATATGCATCGCGTTAAACATATTAAAATGAATTAAGTCGGTGATAAAGATTAAAACTCGACTTCTTGACAGTTCAAATTTTGCAAAAAAATGTATTTTAATACACATTTCATCTTGCCTATAATGTCTTCGCGTTCCAGAAGTCCCAGAATAGTGTTTATCGAGTGTATGCAACGGAATATTACAGGCAATCAACATTAACTGTAAATCGAACATAAACTGTATTGTCAAAAAGACGCACCACTCATTTTATTTTTATGTTGCGCACTATTTATGTGACACCTACAATCTCTTGTCCCAGCACGTCAGGTCTATGTCACACACAAATTATTGTGGCACCATTATAAAATATATCTGGGAATTTGCTGATAAATTTATTCACTGTGTCACCAAATAAACGCTTTTTACCCTTCCCCTTTTGTGACGTACTTTATTATTACTTATTAAAAAGCAGCAAATTAAATTGTCTACAATACACCATCATAAACACCAAGGGATAGGAATTAATTACGCAACATCCGCATGATAACAAAGGCAACAGTATACTGTGACGGGATTGTGAAAAGCATTCTGAGACAGTGGCTTACACATGTCTCGGTTGACCCGCTTGGCATACCATTGAGATGTGGCTCTTTCTGACAACCCTACTTATTAGTTGTAAACTGATCCATTTCAAATTAATATAAAATATGGTCATTTTTAGGTCTAGTAGAGTTCCTGCTTGACCGTAATATAGAGACCATAAAGGAATGTAAGGAGGCAAAGTACGATATTGTAAAAATATTGTCTAACAGCACAGTTTTTGATCAATCAACTCTGAAGACTTTCCAAGACTTTGTGAAAGAGGGACCGTTTTATGTTCACGCCGTTACGGAAGTGGCCTTTGAGAATGAATAGTTTTTCATTATATTTGTTAATTTATTATTTTTTATTATAGTATATTAAGCAATAAATAGTATTTTTTATTTTGTTAAGTTGCATCTTTTTAAACCTGATCTTCATGCAAAAATAATTTTTTTCAATTAAATGATGGTATATTAAAAAAATGCAAATTTTTCACTTTTTTATTTTTACATTACAATAATTAAAGACAAATCATTTAAAAATAAAGAATACTAAAAAAAATAATTACAAACTATTGTAATACGTTTGGCTTCTTAATATTAATGTGCATATGAACATTATTAATAAAAATACTGTAAAATTGCAGAAAATCAATTTGAACAGAAATAAAACGCTTTACTAGCAGATTTTTTTAAACAGTTTTGAAAAACGTAAATTTAATTTTAGCCAGTCGGTGAAACCCATTTACTTATTTCTTGTAAGTCTCCTCAAATATGTAAAATCCTGTGTACATTGACAGAAATTCAATTAAAAAATTTCAATTTTTATTTGACATTACAAATTGTTTCCGACTCAAATATTGTGTAATAAAATTCAACAAACATTTATTTCAGTCTGTTTTCGTGCATCTACAGCACCCCTTCTAAACATTAATACTCGCAAAATATTGTCTATAATAATACTAAGTGGCAAGAAAATCTAACAATATTCCATTTCTTGCTTCATTTCACACTTGCACACATTCACAGCAATTAATAAATATATACAAAATTACAATTTAATACAACACGTCCTTCAGGATGGCGATGCCGCAGACTGACTTTTCTTGACGGCCACCACTTTCGACATAATTCTAAGCATGGACACCACGGGAGCTTCGAAAGCCACCGACAGTAAGAAAGATATTGCATATGAGGCTACGACTTGTCCCATGTAGATAACTATCGTTACGACGCTGCCTAAATGGAGTGGACTATCCATGCTCATTATCATCGCTCTTATTATTATGGGGTGGAGGAGATATGCACAGTAGGTCACTCTGCTGAATGGGTAGAGGATTGTTGCTGATAGTATTTTATTTACAATTCCTGCAAACATATAGAACAATTAATATGCAACAAAACGTTGGTATAGAGATCATGTCAATTGTGTGCTTTCTATTTCCTGTACTGTCCATGTAAGAATCAATAGGTCAAATAAATTTAATAAAAATATGCCATATATTGTGAGAATATACATCTCATTATACACATATGGTGTATATTGGGTTGCTGGTATTTGTACCGTTAACTGCTGCCGATGTTGAAAATCAATCCATTGATTGTAACAATAAGAGAAACTAACCATTGATAATAAATACAAAGATTTAGAATCTACAGATGAAATGCCTTTCCACCGCCATTTTGGTTCTTGTTTGTCGAAAATTAGGAACCACCGTATAGAAAACTATAATCCAAATTGACTTTAGGCTACTATTATAAGTTTTCACTATTTAAAATTACTTTTTATTCTCACACATTATTTTGGAACACTCTCAATCAATGATGAATAATTATCAGTGTTACTGCGGCAATAAGTAATGCTTTGTGAGTCGTACATAGAATATTTCAATAGATCGGCCTCTCTGTATAATCTATTAATTTGATATGTATACATTTTACGTTGTTTTATAATTAATAATTACCTCCGTAACCTGTGCAACAGGCTACAACAATCCATGCTAGTCCTACAGCCCAAGCAGAATGACTAAGGGCACTATACGCAGCTCCAGCTGAAGGGGTAAGACGTGTTTCATATAAACCATAAACGAGGGAAAATAAACATGCTACAGACGCTGTCCAACCAACTGTAACGGTCAACTGTAACAATATTTTTTGTAAGAGAAAATAAATGCTATACATTTTATAAATATTCAAGGGCAATATATTTACCTTTGACATGCGTATTCTACAATTTTTCTTGAAAAGCAACCACCCAGTGCACATCCCTATTAGGTATGGCCCCAGTCGAGTCCAAGGTTTGTCGTAAATTTTATCGAAAAGTGCTAAAGGATCGTCTGATCCAGGCATATGTCTGTTGCTGTAAGCTATGTATCCAGTTGTCATCCAGGAGCTGGCCAGAAAAACCACTAGCAATGCAGCAGCACTTTTAAAATGACTAAAAAAAGTAAGTAATGAATAAAATTGTTATCATTTTTAAAGATAAATCATTAAAAATATTAGGTATGAGCTATTTTAGAATTTGAGGAAAATATCAGGATTAAAGGATATAACTGATTGTGTGATATTACCTAGCAGCCAAAATAAGCATTATTGCTCCTATAATATAAAATTGGGTGTCATCTGACAAATACCAACTCCACAACATGCACTGAAAAGGAAAAAAATGCATTATGGGATACCTACATCTATAATTTTAATTTAAGAAAATATGCTTTATTTTTAATAAAACGAGATGCTTCTCCGAAAACAAAATAAAAATGTTTCTTCTCTAAAACAATTCCTACATCACAATGTATTAAGCTAAATATTTATGCAAAGGTTGACAATTTTTTGTTATTCTAATTCTGAAGAACTTGAGATACACAAAAGTTTTTTAATTCTCTTAAAGTCAAATAGGTAAATTTTCTTACCATTTCTGGTGCAGGGAACAAAGTATTAATATACAGGACATTCCTCCACCAGTAATTCGGACAGTTCACGTGGTCCATTGCTGGAGGTTCAAATACCGAATTATAGTAGAACCATTTCATTGAGACTTCAACAACCCCAATGGTGAAGAGGTACGGTGCAGTTAGCCTTATGGAAAAAAATGCGCTATGGTATATACATATTAAGATGGCATATAGTTTAATGTACTGAAATAACAAATATTTGGTATTGGTATTACATATTTTATATTAACTTATGACTTTTGAATTGAAATACATCAAGTCAGAATAACGTCAACGAAACAATTGAACCACTAAAAGTAAGGTGTCATGTTCATGTTAGAAATATCAAAATATTATATAATTTTTTCAATAAAAAGTTTACTAAAATATTGTTAGTAGTATAGTACCTCTATTCTACTTGCATATATTGGCTGTAATTCACTCAGGTGATTTACGATACTTGCCTACAGCTCGTGCCGTAATCTTCACCCTCGTGAATCTATATATTGATGCAGGCATTGGGTTTATGTATAAAATTTACCTTATACAACCAATGATTAGAAGTTAGCACGGGAGAAGAAGGAGCGCTTTCCTCCGCCCCCTTAACATTAGTGTACAAAATTAATCATTTCTGGCTACTCTTACTTTACTTTCATAAATAAAATTTTGTATTTCAGTTTGTCAATACCCCAAGAATTGAAATTCAAATTTCTCAAAGCTAACATTTTGCGGCATGGATACTCTCCTACGGTCTTCAACTGAGAACAGAAGCAAAGGAGATAAAAGTAGAAAGGTTGTAATTTAATAGATAGTGAAAGACACAAAAAATTATAATAAAACAACAGGTTTTGTAGGCAACGGTATTTGCCATATTTTGAAATAGACCTTGAAGGTAAATTAAAGATGGCAGTCACAACTTTTTGTATCTAAACATAAATATACCACGAAGGAAGGCTTAAAAACCGTCAAAAGGAATTTGAAATAAATGTTTAACATGAAATTAGGAAACATTAATTTGCAGCGATAAAAAATAGGTATAATAAAATTAAGAAAGTGACTTGTCAAGATGATTGAACCATTTCCGGGCCACGTCGGTTTAGGCAACATTATTGCTGTCTTCTTCAGAAGGAACTCTGAAACTGAAGCTTAAGTTCTGTGGTTGGTATTTTTTATTTGATGCACAGGTCCATGTTGTTCTAGTGCATAGTTTGAAGCCACTGTTCCTAGCTGATCTTTATTTTTACATATTAATTAAGCGTTCCTCTAATTCTAATGAAATTATTTCGATTTTTGTGGATTTGTAAAGTCTTAACTAGAATCTTCTCCCTCTCACTCTATTCTAATGAGAAAAAATCTCTGAGAATGTCAAAGAGCCTAAAGAAAAGACCAGTCTTAAAATTGTTCAACCATTGACAACTGTCAGTGAAGCCTGCGAATCAAACTAAGTACGCGGATATTTAGATTAACTTTATTCTTCATCATTCCATCATGGTTTAAATTACCTAGCAAATCTGTAGCCAATCAACCCTATGAAATGTAGCAGTCCAGCTGCAAGCCCACTTCTCCCATTGGTCAAAGGGTCAAGTTTTCCTTTTGCATTGCTCCTGAAATACAGGAACGACACCAACAATCCGCTCGTGAAGAAGAAGGTATCCACACTGAAGGTGCCATTTGATATAGTTTGGAACATGAATTCTTTCTCTACTACCTTTCTGTACTCCATATTATCTAAAATGATAAAAAGTATTAAATAAATTTAAAACAGTATGTAAGAACTTTAATTTACCTGAATATTTAAAAGCAATGATGCAGGTGTGTCCCAATATGACCCAAGCCATACTCATAGATTTCAGTCCATGGAGCACTGGGATGGTATCGCTCCCAACAGTTTGATCGCAGATAGACTTCAAGTTTGCTTTCAGGGAAAAGGATAGCAAAACTTCTTTTAGGATCATTCCTGAAATATGATTCAGTAGTTTGTATAAATAGGTATATTTAAAAAATTATTATATTAGTGTAGCTACAAAGAAATGATGAATGAGGTGCATAAGATTCAGAAGATGAGTTAGTGAAGGCAAAAAGCAGAAGTTCTCTTTTTCATCTTAAGCATAATTTATAAATTAGAACAAAATACTAACTAAATATATTGATCTATATAAATTAAATTAAATATAGTAGAAAAAGGAGGATAACAGTTAAACAGTATCTAAAGAGAAAGAAGTTTATTACATTAATTGTGAAAAAGATCTTGTTTCAATTGAGTTTTGTAACGACGAATGATAGACATTTTTAAAGATAAAGACAAGGAGTTATAAACCTTAATTCTTGGTAAGAAAAAAGTATTGTAATTGCTGAGTTTTGTGGACTGGAGGTCCCACACCTATCTTTAAACCATGTATTTATATCAGTTCTATATGTAATTTTAGAACAAAGAGAAAGAGGTGCTTTGTAATTTATAATTTTAAAGTAATAAGCAAGCAAAATGCAGCAACTGCCTATTAGACATACTGAACCCTTTCTCCTTTTAGCTCTTGCAATTCATAAAAAAATGTGTTTCATTTTCTGATTCCATAGATAACCTCAAATAAGTATTTTAAACCAAGTGAATACGTCGAATTTTATCAGAACCAATTCAGGAGCTATAAATGGTATTTTCAAAATTAAATCTGATTGGTACTAATGACACGATCAGAACAATTTTATCTTTCTTGTTTACATACTATTGGTGAATGCAAGACATATTGCGACAATATGAATAGATTTTTTAATATGGGACTTTAAATTTAAATATGATATAGAGCCGGAAACCAAAGAAGCTGTTCTTACATCTGATAGGTAACTTTTGAACAATTTTATGGCATAAGCAATGGTTTTACTAGTGCTTTTTTCAGCAGACTGGGAACCGATCCACATGCTATTGAGTATTCTTTAATTATTTGAGTTTAAAATTAATTAATTTAATTATGTGTATCTAACACTATTTGTAACACATTGTTAAAACACCTTTTCCACCAAGGTTAGTGAAAAAACAGAAAACAAGAAATACATACTTAAAAGTGATTCGTGTGATCGAGAAGAATTATTACCAATATTAATCTGTGACTGAAGATGGTCATCGCCATTGATACAGACTTCGTTGTTATTGTTTACCACGTAAAGGCTACACTTTCCTAAAATAATAATAAGCTGTTACTATACTATATGTATATTAACATGTTATTATGATATAACGTACCATTTTTAGTTTTTATGTCAGGCATAGTCATGTCCAATTTTGTACTGAAATGCGAATTTTTATTCCTCTTTTTCTGTTGCTCCAGGTATAAATCGAAAACTGTTGCCACGATCAAAAGGACGACGACGATACTGGTGACCACACTAAAAATCATTAATTACATAGGTTAGTAATTATTATTAAAAGATTTGTAGAAGAATTATAAAAAGTATAAATCTTTTTCCTTTGCCTTTATAGACATTACTACTAAGTTGTACTAATTTATTATACATTCAAATATATATTGAGCGAGTTTGTAAATTTAAGTATTGAAACAGACAAACTGATATACCTACATATAATTCTAGAATGAACACTCCATACAAACTTATTTTAATTCAGCTGGAAAAGGTTTTGTGCTTTCAACTATAGAGTAACTTTTCAGTAATAATTAATACTTCAAATAATTAATTTATTTGAATTATATCTACGGTGTGTTCTAAATTGGGTGGGTGCTTTTTATTACTAATTTTCTTGTATTTTACACAGAGGCACAATATTTTAATATGTGATTTACATTGAATTGAAAAATTCACATCCATTTTAGCAGCTTAAAAAAGTAGGTAATCTGTACTTTGTTGTTATTTGAGTAGAACAGAAATCCGTTTAGTTCAAAAACCCACAAAATTTTGAGTAAATCGCAAATAATCACAGTGAACGCAAAAAATTGTGTTTCTTATGTATTTCGATACACTCATAAATTTCACGAGAAATAGCTGGAAAAAGTCGTTAAAACTCGTCAAAAATGGTAGTCTGCACTTTTGACCAGATTCACCTAGATATCTTTATGTATTTTGACGCAATAAATCTGAAGTCCATTTAACTTAAATACGAAAAATCACAAAGTATCACGTTAAAAAGCGCAAATAAAATGCGTAACATTTTTTCTGACCTTGATTAAGTGTACTTCGATAAGCTGAATTCGAATCTGTATCCTATTGAGCTGCAGATCTTGCAAAAATCGTATGAAATAGCTAGAACCTAACTAAAACTAACGCGATGTTTTGCGATTTACTCAAAATTTTGAGGTATTTGAGCTGAACGGACTTTAGAGTCGAATTTAGTGCGCCGGAATACATACAAAATAGGTGGATCTAGGCAAAAGTAAAGATTACTTTTTTGCGATTTTTTTAACAATTTTTCGCCTTTTTCAGTTATTTCTTGCGAATTTTTCTAAATCATTCGAATTCAGCGCATCGAAATCCATAACAAACAGACTTGTTTAGGGTCAAAAATGATTCCAAATGTGTTTGCGCTCACTAATGTGATTCCTTGCCATTTTCGCTATTTTTTGCTTTCACTCAAAATTCACACCCTTTAAGGGTGTTTGAGCTAAACGGACTTCAGATTTGGATTCAGTGAAGTAAAATACATAAGGTTAGGTAGGTCTAGTCAAAATTACAGACTTCCTATTAGCAATAGTTAATAACCAATTATGCACGGTAATTATCTGATACTTCTAGCGTGAAAATATCTAATTCTATTTATATCTTACCATAGAATTATAAAAGTTCTATCGCCCCAAATGTTATATCTGTTGTGTTCAGATTTAACAGCTTCTACCTTAACTGTAACTTTTGATGACGATTTAGAGGTCTCTTCCATCATTTTTTTAACGTCTTCGTCTGTGCATTTTAACGGCAGACATAGCCCAACGTGTAAAATCCTTTCCTAAAACAAATAACTATTATTTTGATAGATTTTTTACTGTTACTTCAGTCGCACTAATTTATGATCACAAAATAGAAACAGTATAAATATATTTCTCTTAAATTATTTGAAAATTGCAATATAAAATTTTCATACCTCTGTAGTGAAGCTTGAGTTCAAATGTAGCCTCAGCATGAAGAAAGTTAGTGGAAAAGGAGCTGACGTATAAATAGCTGGTCCTGAGTTGTATCCTAATGGAGCACTAGGGCTTTGTGGCTTAAGAGAAACTGCAGCCGCGCGTGTAGGCCGAGAATGATTCTGGAAATATTTTCGATTAAAAGATAGTGATCTAAACCTTTTAAAAATTACAGTGATATAATAAGCACTATTGTATATACATATACTATTATTGATGATCGAATCATATGCAACGAACATATTATTCAACAGATATTTAACATTAAAAATAAATAAGACTTAATACACTGATAAAAATTATTAGCGATGTTGCACGGTGGATTGTTGTTTATTTATTGCCTAATAGTGTGAAATAACACCAGAATGACACTATTACAACTGTAATGGAAAATTGTTACTTATGAATATGCATTTTTCAAAGTAAAACAGTGTTTTTGTACACATGGATTGTAATTTTACATTATGTATTTTTAGAAAAAATTATGATATTTTACATGAAAAATGTAAATGTACGGTAATGACATGGAGATTCTTGTAATACAGTCTGGATTTGATATTTTTTACATTTATGTATGATGTGAACATCGTGTAAATTTACAATCATTTTTGTCAGTGTAGACCAATTGAGAGGATTGATACGGTGAAAACTTATTTGATATGAGGCAATAAGTAGGTACCTATGAAATTTGGCATTCATATAAGTACACTAAAATTATATCTGTGGTTTACAGGATGTTTCTAACATAAACGCGTACCAACATAAGGGTTATAGCATAGAAAATAAACAATTTTCATTAAGCAACATGTCGTCTAAAGTGTTGTGTTCCAAAAATTGCTCCAATTATTCAACTGTTTACAACGCATGTACTGTGTGAAGTTTATTAGATTTACGTTGTTTATATAAAAATGCTGTATTAAAATCAAGAATTAGAAGGATGTGTCTAATAAAATTAGACAGATTTATTTCTATTATTTATTAATTAGTTTTAGTTTCAACACTTTCTCGCCCTCATAAAAATGTGTAACACTAGTGCGAAAATAGAAAACAATTAAGACATTTTAAATCAAAGAAATGACCTGTTTTATGGCCTCCCAGATTGCTTGATCTGAACCCTCTAGATTTCTTTGTTTGGGGATATTTGAAGACATTAGTGTATGGTACTTCTGTAAATAGCCTGGAAGAGCTGCAGCTACGGATTAATCAAAAGTGTCAAGAAATCCAAACCAAGAAGGGTGTTTTCGAAAGAGTTCGAATATCGTTGAGACGATGATGTCGTGCCTGCTTGGAAATGGACGGAGGGCACTTTGAACATCTTCCGTTGGTTCATACTATTACCTCCTGAAATACTTTACACTCTTTTAACACCCTATATATGCTAAAAGTGATTTTATTTTGTTCGCCATCGGCGTTGTCTCAAACTTGCCTTCTCATAAAATAAATTGTCCTGCAGTTTTAACACTTATAAGTAACTCTTGTTACGTCCGGGATACAACTTAAATAATAGCCCTAGTAAGATAATGTTAGTCACTAAACAATTAAATGAACAGCCAGACCAAGGCTTAATTTAAGTGATATAAACAGTAATACTTACAATTAGTGTTACCTACCTAAAGAGTACTGATAAATATTTATAAGTAATTTGTTTGAAATGTGCCAGTCACACCTAGTTTTATTTAAAAAATGTAGTGAATTGTTACATAATGAAGTGAAGTGAAACTAATTAAGTTTATAGGCATTTTTAAGCAGCAAAGCAAAGTAGGAAAGGTTTATCATTTACTTATATCGATACTCAAACCAGTTGATATATTTTAATTAAGGAATAAAGATTGTTAGTGAAAAAGTAAATGTATCAAGTGCGGCGTTAAAAATTGAAGACGTATCTCTTATGCCGCATCCACACTCTCAGCGAGACAGTCCGAGACCGGTCGAGCACGAGAGTGTGGATGTGGTGTGGATGGAGCCCTCGTCGAGTATTTTATTTATTTATTTTATTTTATTTACACTATTCAACAGGTCAAAGACCCAGTTAAAGAATAGGAAAAAACAAAAAAAAGCATACATGAAGTAAACTTACACAATACTTAGACATAACACATGTAAACAAATATGAAAAAAGAATCAATCTAAAAATCTAGATAAAGACAATAACATTTACAAAACAGATTTTTTCAGAGTTGAAATATTGCAATCCAAAAAATCAACGGGCAAGATAACTTCATTACATAAATTACACATATTATGCAGTGGAGAGTGTTGCAGAATATTTGTCCTAGCAGGTGGCAAATAAAACATGTTAAATTGTCTAGCTTCAATTCTGGGAACATGAAAGCTCAACATTCGCAAGATGGCACTGCAGTCAATGACATTATTAATTACTTTATGTAAACAAATTAAATAAGCCTTTTACGTCGAGTCGAGTATTGCGCTGATAAATATACAAGATAATTGTGCGGTACTATGTTAATTTAATTATGTAAGAAATTTGAATATATAAAAAATCAGTACCTATTAATATAAACAGGACATATATAGTCAAGGACGTACAGTGGGACAGATAGGATATTAAGGGGCAAAACTAATATTTTAAAATTGGGCAGTTTAGATCATGGACCAAGGATTAAAATAATAATAAAAATTGTTATAAATGAATAATTTATAACTCTTAAAATATTTAATGTTATAATTAAGGTAAATAACTGTTACATTTTGAAATATAAAGAGTTAAATGTTCGACTGATAGTTTATAGAATTTTAGAAGACTGATACAATTCAAGTAAAATTCGATGAGTTGTAGTTTTCAACCATTGATGAGCTAAATTTCTGTAGTCTAAAGGGGTAGTTACGAAAGATTATGTCCCCTGACTTAATATATTGGATTGATTATAAATAACAAATCTTATAAATACTATTAAATCACGAAGTGTACTTTGTAAAATTGATTTTTAACAAGAAAAAGTTCAACGTGTCTATTAAGTGTTATGTCTTATTAAAATCATGACAATATTGAAATATTCTGAAATTCTTTTGAAAATAGTTTACGTCAACTTTCTTGAAAACGATGTTCTTATCAACATGCATATAAAGTATAATTTTTATGTTAACATAGTTTCTTCTACAATGTTACCATATTTTCAAAAATATGATTTTCGAATTACTCATGTAACCCAAAGTATCTCGGAGAGGTGATGTTTAATTTTTACTTACCCTGTGTTGTATAATAATATAGATGAAGAGTTTGCTAATATGTTACCACAGCGTAACACATGGAAATTACTTGTGGTCCCGGCGAATCCACCATTATCTCGACATGTATTTAGTTTAGTTGAGATGTATAATTAGCTTATAGTCTCATTAGTGCTGTTTACTTTTTTATTATTTATTTATTTCATTTTATTGAATTTACAGGGTATGCCGTTATAATGTATGAAATTAATAAAACAGCAGCTTTTGAGCAGTATTTGGAATACATGAAAACTATCTGCCACATTTCGAGAAAAAAACAAAATATAAACGCCAATCCTGTGTTGATTAATCCGAATTACTACTATATACGTAAACCATTTTTGACACTTGAAAAACTAATGTACAGACTGGCGTCAGAAAAACTCTAGTGCCTACAAAAAGTAATCGGAATTTAATATTTGGAATCGCCTAGCTAGAGACTACAGCAACCCAGCGATGTAAAGGTTGAGAATACTGCAACTTCAATAATGTTTTACTCGACAACTATAAGGATTTTATAGAATTTACGATATTGACTCCATTTTTCATGACGCATCTATTCCCAAATTCTTTTATATACCTAATGCATCTATTGCCTAACAACTTTTGTTTCGTGGTTTTTAGGCCCAAATTTCCGGATTTTCCAGAGAAAGGAGATAGATATCGAACTTCTTTAAACGGCACAATGTTCAGAACAACTAGCACAATATAGCACATTCAAAAATACGATTTTCGCGAAGTGGGGCTACGTGAAAAACACGATTTTTCATTTTCTAGGAAAATGAATACCTATTATTTTTCTTTAAAATTTTATGGCATAATGTAGCACAAATCGGGCACAATTCAGCACAACTTTAATTTTTAGTTTATCAAAAATGGGGGCTAAGATCACGCACATTTTACGGCCGGTAAAATTTGGTTATAACATTTTTGGAATTAAAAATAAACAAATTATGACTATAACTGCATTACTTTTGTCTCACCCAGTATAGATAAATTTATACCAAAGTGCCAAATTTCCTAAATTATTCATAGAAATCCAACCGACGCATTGATGACTTATCAGATTTCACTAGAAAGCAGCGTCACACATTAGGTAATAATACAAACGGAAAAATGCCATTAATTAATTATATTTAAATAACGAAGCGTTGTAGGTATAACTAAGCATCAGATTAAATTTTTGAAAACGTGTCAGCAAATATACATAAAAGTGTTGTGTGTTCTTGTGAAAAACAAGTTGCCTAAGTGCTAGTAAGGTCACATTTCTGTATTCTCGGTGCAAAGAAAAACACGCACTGTTGCAACAACAAATGCAAATGCTGAGGTGGTGTTCTTACAAACTTTGCCGACGCAATTTCGAATTTTGTAATTCAATTTATTATACGTAGCTTAAAGTTTTGTGTCTCCGTAAAAGTTTAAGTAATTCATTTCGATAACGGTGCATTGGAGCATAAAGTAGAATAGTTTTTGTTAAAATATTTTTTAAATAATAAATGTTTAATTTCCGAGATGTTCCGAAACTTGTTATTATTATTATTATTATTTAATGGAACACCCTGTATATTTTACGCTATTAGAAACAACATCAAATGAGCTTTTAATAATATGTTATACAGGATACTTCTTATCTTTTAAGGTTTTCGAGATATTACATGTTAATTATTGTTATCTAATATGGAACAACACATACAGTGTAACCCATTTGTTTTGGGTTCAGTCTTGTCATTCCTTTGCGTATGTTCTTAATTACATTTCGTATTTGTTGTGGAGTAATTTCCACACAAATATGGATTATTCCAGCTTGTAGTTCTTGTAAATTTTGAGGTCTTGACATACACTTTTTCTTTAAGTAAAGTAAAACCCAAAGAAAAAGGGGTTAAGTCCGGGGATCTCGGTGGCCACTCACAGAAGGGAGTGTTTCGCCTTATCCAACAGTTTTCGGAATTTTTATTTAACCAGTTTCTTATCAAACGAGCATTATGAATGGGACTATAGATATCTTAATGGTAAATCATTTAATGCGTTCCAAAACTCATTCTCAAGAAAATTTAAAACCCAACCGTATTCAAATTACCGTCAAAGAAAAAGGTTGTCTATCTGGATGTCTGATGTTGAATTCTGCCGCAGTTTCAGCTGCCAAGCGCACACTATCACACTTAAATTTTCCATAATAATAACGATTAATAATTTAATGTGTATTAAGTACAAACAAGTTCTATTATCGATTTACTTTATTTGTTTGACAGTTGATATAAACACTTCAATTGTTTTCCATAGCCAGCTAAGAATTTTTGAAAATAAATAAGTACCTTCTGTGCATTTTTAATTCTTCTATAAAATCGTTATTACTTAAAATATTTCGATAACATTTTGTACATGCGGGGCGCTCAATCCAGTGGCGTGCACAGATTTGTTCTAAAAATTCATTCATATTTCGAAATTAGTGCAACCAACTCATAAAAACTAAGTTACTGCAATATCACCAGACTCGCATTTTCTCCATAGGTTGACTATCTTCAGAACATCTCATAACGTTCTATATATTTTATGATTTCTATGCTCATCGCCCACAAGATTTTTCTATCGCATCAACAGATGGGGTGGTAATAATTTGTTAATACTTTATTTATAGTTTAAAGATGGTTTTCAATTATTGAACTCATTTCATACATTTATTAGGTAGCAAAATTATTTACTTACTTGTGAACTAACGATAATCTGTTTTTGGGGTTATATGTGCACACAGGTTTTGGGATCCCGTCCAGTAAATGTTTCAAAACCATCCAGTTGAGTAACGACCGCTTGCATCATCCACTGAAAATGAAAATTTTACAATACATGATATATTTGGCAAATAATTATGTCCGATAATAATACAAATTGTGTAAGTTAAATATTACTCCTGTTCTTTTAATTATGTATTTTTCAAGAACCTGTCAATTATTTCAGCTTCTTTTCATTTCCTTCGGAAATAAATAATAAGATATTATTACCTATAGGTTGTTATATACTAAAGTAATAAAGACTTCCTACGTTTTTAAATATACAAAACTGCAAAATAACTAATTATATTAAATAATGTTTTAATTTCTGATGCATTCTGATTAGTGCAAATTGTAAATTTATAATAGAGGTACAAAGTATTGATACTAGTGAATATTTTGAAGCTATTAAAAGTTAAATATATAAAACATTAGGAGTAAGTCTTCTTTGATAAAATTTTCCTCAAATTATTCATGTAACTTCAAGAATTGTAAGTACATATCTCTAAATTAATTACATTACATTTTACTTCATAAATCACAAATTACAAAGAAGACTACAGCTGTTTTAAAAATTGTCTGACGTTTTGCATTGATAGATGCCTCATAATTTAATCACAAATTCCTCAAGCACCTTATTTTTGATATTTTCAAGCAACATGCTTTTGAAAACAGATTGAATTATCTCGTTTATAATGTCTTTTATACTAATTTCTGGTAGTAACTACTGTCAAAAAAATCAACAAGAATATCATTTTGAGCATCTTCTTTCCGACTCAGACGTTGTTTAATTGTTAACTTTGTTAAAAACTTCTTACGTCTATTTCTTATACCTATACAGGATATACAAGCTCTATGACAATCTTTGGTAGCTAGGTTACTTTAAAATATTTTTTCTTATAGGAGAGGAGAGGAGTTTATTCATTTGACACTTAGCGCTAAAGTGCTAAATAAAAAATGCATTTATTAACAACTGAAGAGTATGCAGATATATTAGCTCTTTCCAACACGACACCTAACTGGTTGGAAACCTGTCGCAAGTGGATAGCCAAATCGTTCACCGACTTACTGCAGCGGAGTTGTATCTAATATTAAACCGACTGACGGCGGTTGTATCTAATATTAACCTGCCTGACGGCTTCGGACAGGTTTCAAACTAGTCAGGTGCCGTGTTGGAAAAAGCTATTGTCTTTATATATGGGTATTTTATTGGAAACGCCAGACAAGAAGCCCAAGAATACCGACGAAGATACCCAAACAGACATCAACCTGTCCACACAGTCTTTAGTGCATCATTTTGTAGACTGCGAGAAGAAGGTAATCCTGATCCAAGAAAAGCCATTCGTTCTACTGAAGTGAATATACAGAATGAAGAAGATATAATAGATGCTGTCATTGACAGGTCTTCAATTGGAGCAAGTAATTTTCATTTACCACCGAATTTTGTATGGTATTTATTGAACAGACAAATATTAGATCTGTTTTATCGCCAAAATGTACAAGTCTTACATATTGGAAATGCTGCTCAGCGATTAGAATTTTGTCGCTGCTTACTTCAACAACATGCAATATGCAACAACATGATAGATAGATAATTTTGCTTGTCGTGTGGTCTAATGAAGCGTGTTTTGACTACGGACGACATAAATAATGAACATGCGTTACAAAATCTGCATGTAATTTGATCAAGACGATTTCAGCAACGTTTCAGTATCAACGTAGCATTGGGGTAGCATTTTCATCAATAATTTACTGCCTGTACATGTTCTTAAATGATCATTTAAATACATAACTTTCTTGGAAAACAACCTTTTTAATTTCATTGATTACGCAGGCGGGTTTAATATTGTTCAAAATATGTTTATCAGCTGCTCCACCAGATAGAGCGAGACAAGTACCTGCTTGGTTAAATGATCATTTCCCGAATAAATAGATCAGCAAGGTCCGATAACATAGTCATCACGTTCTCCAGATCTAAATCCTTTTTACTTTTACTTATGGGGACATATGAAGCAGGTGACTACCCGTAAGTAGTTTCTTGAAAGAATTCAGGATGCAGCTAACCAGATAAGAATGATCCAAATCTCACCCATCGAGTAACTGAATCTTTAGTTGACCGATGTAAGGTTTGCATTAGAGCCGAGGGTGGACAGTTTGAACAATTTTTATGGTCTTAAGATTTGTTAAATTTGGAAGTAAAGGTTAACTAATGTTTAAACTTTAAACACAAATAATAATTATTGTTATAACAACCATCATTTTTATTTATCAAGCTACTTTTATTAAAATATGAAATATGGCCCATATAAGAAAAAAAAATTTGAAATTAACCCAGTTACCATTTGCCAAAGTTTGTCATGGAGCTTGTAGAACAGCGTGTATAGCGCCACTGAATTTTTTAAACTATTCATTATTTTACTGTAAACTTAAATTAACCAAAAGTTGTCAAAGGTTAATGTTAAAGTTAAACTGAATCAGAAATCTTATAAATACGCAAAGACATACGCAAAGAAGAGGAATAAGTGTGAACTCCATAACAATAAACGAAACAAATACTGTTGCGATCCATCAAAATTTGCCACCTTTAAAAATTCGCCACCTCAAATCAGGGCTTCTGTGTTAATACGCGATTATGTGAAATTTTCTTAATTCGACAAAATAATTTTCTTGTAACAGACTGACACGTGTATGTTATTATTTCAAGGCATTAAAATATCCTAGAAATGTGTTGAAATTGTTTGTTTTTATGTTCTTGAAACTTACCGTGTTTCGTATTATGAAGATATTACTAATAAAGTGGAGAAAGTTGCTTAAAATATTTTCCAGCCCAGACAAAACCAATAAATATTACATTATTATTCAAATGCGAGGCCAACAATAATATACCTATAAACGTCTACAGTGTACTTTTGGGGGTTTGGGGATAGAGATTTTTAAAAAATAAATATGTAGGTACCTATGTTTATATTGAGCAACATTAATTCAATCAATTAATACCTACGCGTAACGTATGACCATATAAGCGTCTATAATAAAGACCTTGACCTAAACTTGTTTTCGTGTCTATGCATGAATTTTAGAAGAGTGAAAGTGTAACGGTTATTAATTAGTTACTTATTAGTTGTTACGTATACAGGTGGTAAATCACTACTCTGTTTTCTTATAAAGCTCTTGAGGGTGTCCGGAAATGATGAGCAAAACATTCAGGGGATAATTCTAGGCTGAAAATAAATGCTACCTCTTTCTATAATATTTTTTCCAAAACTTATTATTAACGGAGTTAAAATTTTATTTTCGATATTTGTAAATAACTTCTTAAGAAATCCAAATATTTACATAAAATTTGTAAATCGGGGGTTTTTGCGGACGATAAATTCAAATATGTTTCTAATTTTGACGTTACTAGTAGAGGGCGCCACTTATGGCACATCATGTTTCTTTTAAATGACAGAACTTTTTTACATATTAATGTATCCATCTGACTATCGAAAGAATCGATTATCCTATCTATTTTATTTAAAAGGTATACCTTAGAAGTAACAGTTTTCGAAATAATCTTATTTGAAATATACAGTGCACCGATTGAAAACTGTTGTCGCATATTCGTGAAATAATTTCGCGGAGACTTAAGTACAGAGTGTCTCAACCACGATAGTATGGGCCTACTGTGGGTATACAAAAAAATTAAATACAATTTGGAACACGTAGTGTTAAATGGGATAAGGTAAACTCCATTTTCAATCTAAAGTATTGTCACGGGTTTCCTAACTCGACTTTTTCTTTTACCAGAAAAACAAACAGTTCATTTTTACTGATATTTATTAAACATTCTGTACACTACTGAATACTAATTACAACTCTCTTTGAAACTCCAGGAAATTTCCACCTAAACACTCCAATTCAAGACTGACTGACTCGACCGTGTATTCTTCTTTTATAGACCAAACGAATATTCCAGCTATTTTCTAGCAGCTCTAGATCCATTTCTCGATGAACGATTCTCGTCGATTCTCAAATTTCTAGTCGCGCCTCCATATACGGCATTATTTTGTTTGTTTAACATAATCGCGTAGGGGCGATCGGGGCAATCTAGCGTTTTGCGATACTACAGTCGGCGAATTGGGTGCGAGCGGGGCAAATTATGTGACACTGCCCCCCCCCCCCCTTAGAACCGATGCGAGTAATGGTAAAAATCATTTAAAAATGTTAAAATAAAACAACTTGTAACTCCATATGAAGCCATATTTTGTCTAAGAGTTGTGTCAATTCTTCATATTTTCAGTCCAGGATTATCCAGTTAGCGTATGTACAATTATTAATGAATCACCCTGTATATGTCTCAAAGCTTACCTTAATAATTATCACGTCCTATCTGACATACAACTCTAACTGCAAATGCGCTTTTGTCATCACAAAAAAAACCTAGTGCCAAATTTGAAGCAAATATCATGAAAACTGTTTCAAATGTTAGCAAAAGACAAAACTTAATTCTTGACTTTGCCATTCTGTAAGTCGGCACTGAAGTAAGTTGGGTTAAATCACTATATTTTTATACCCAAAAAATACAGCTCTGAGATTTATAGACTATTCTTTACTGGACACCCTGTATAACAGAATTTCATAGCGTAGATAATGATTTGGAATATTCAAAAGTAGTGCCGATATTTTTCTGCTGCCTTATCTGTTGCATATTTTGAACAGTAAATAGCACTTAGGTTACCTATAATTATAATTATTAGAAATAATTAAAAGTATCAAAATTTGTATACGATGTACTTACATAATAATTTCAAAACATTTACCCAATAGTTATTTCAAAAAAAAATAATTTGAACTGTTTGTTTACTTTATAGATGTCATTAACACAGAAACGTGATGGAAATTATATTCATTATCTGAGACCTACAAAACACAATTTATTAATTATGGGTCGTTTGTATTCCTCGAAGATTTGTTGCGATATTAATTGCAATTGGACAACATATATTTATAAACACATATTTACTTAATTTGATTTTGCAACACAATTTTTTAATTTTACGTAAGTACCTATTGCATTTAAATGTGATGTTATGGTTTTTAAGCGATATTAAACAGCAGAGATTCGTAGAATTGAGAGAATTACTAAAAACACACCTATAGATAAAACTAAATATTAGGTAAGTACAGGATAAATATTTATAATTAATTAGCCTAGAATTTTATCATGTTGAGTAACGAGATTGTTGTTTGATTTGCATAGGAATTTAGATATTAGTGTCAAAGTTGTAACAGTTTTTATTAATTAAATAAAGAAATATTTTTTACATTATTAAATAACATTGGCTTTATACCTTGCCAACATTATAAAAGCACAGCAGCAAGACAAAATGTGGACTACATATAATGATTTTAATAAACGTATATAGATAATATATTCGACATTTACTAAAAGCCAGTATCAGCTATATAAATTGCTTGAAATAGGATGGTTGCTCAAATAAAATAATACCTACTTATTTAACCCTTTATACAGTTTTATCATTCCTATTTCGACCTTATTTAAGTGCATACACACTTTAAATAAGAATTTATGCTTGGTTTCTCATTTAGCATTGAAATCTCTCATTAAATACAAAATATTTTCTTAAAAATCAACAATTATTTCATTGAACTTCTAGTATAAACATGTTTCTGCTTTTATATTATCAGCACAGAATAAAAAAAAGTATACTTAGTTATACCTACTTACGTCATCTTGATTTCAACAATATAATGTTATTTCGGACTCGAGTATGTTAACCTTTTATTTCAGTTTGATGAATCTTCTTCTGATGTTTACATTTATTTTGTTAAGATACACGTTTTACTAAAAAGTTTCCTTTCAGGTTACATAAATAGGATGCATTGTGAAATATTTAAGGTGTAACTTCGGGTGTAACCAAATGCCTACAGCATTACCGGTGAAGATGAAATGGAATTTTAATTTCACAGCATTTCGGCTTCCTGACGTATATAGGTGGTTATTTTAAAAAATGCAAATACTTTATTTTCACACAAAATGATTGTAGGACGGTAGATCTAAAGATTATAATTTCTTTTTAAAACCCTCACAACAATAGTCTTAATAAATAAACAACACTGAAGTATGAATTGCTGTGAACTTCCTCTCAAGCTAACTATAACAGTATTCGTTGTTTGTCCACTACAAGGTGGCCGAGCTTTGGCAGAAGATACTGATCCAAATAAGTACTGATAATAAGTTCTTTTGAATATACATATATATACCCTAAATTTCTTCCTAAAAGAGTTGAAGCCCTTTAAACGGAGGAAAAGAATAATCAAATTTATTCAGTAAATCAGTCTTTTGAAATTTAGTATTTTACCATGTTTTATAACGGATCTGGTGTTGACGTTATATCCGTTAAATAGACTTTCTATAAATGTAAGGAGTTCATAAAACTTTTTTATTATAAATGATCTCTCTATTTAGCATAGAGTGAAGACGGTTCGATATATTTGCACTTAATTTTGTTAGGTATACAGAAAATTCTGCTTAAATCAAAATAAATTATCAAATTCCAAAATAATTATTTATGATGTCTACCTGTAAGTGCTAAAAGTGACATTTTGACTTGTGAAAGGGGAAGTTTGGGACACGACGCCTAAGGCAAATCAACGCATTTCTTACGTTATTAAATTAAAATACCTACTATTTTGAAATCTAATTGCCCATGCAGTTAAATGTTGCTAAAGTAATGAACATCGTTTATTGACAAGGAACTTCAAATCTCTGTTTTGTAAAATTGCTACTTTGGCTGACTGTGTTAACCTACAAAATAACCTAGAAATGTTGAATGACTGGTGTAATAATAACAGATTACCTTTGAATGCATCAAAATGTAAAGTCATGTCGTTTTATCGCCTGGGCGCAAATGCGGCCTACTTAATAATAATATGCAGCCCCCTCTCCTGCACAAGTCTTCGATTTCTGGGCTAATGCTTGTGATTAGAAGATGTTATTATTATTTTTATCATCAGAAAGAAAATCCTACGATATTTTATTACATACCATTGGTTGTGGTATTCTAAAACGGCCGCCAGAAATTACAGACCTTGGCATTATTTTTTATCCAGAGCTGAATTTATCGAAGCATATGGATGCATGTTTGATAAATGCGTACAAGAACCTGGGTTTTACTCTTCGAAGTTCTCAAGATTGTACCAATCCTTCAACATTGCGCTTGTTATTCAACGCGTTTGTTAGGTCTAATAGGGATCAGTGATATGGAGTAGGTATATGTCTTATATCACTTTAATAGAACATGTTCAGCGGCTATTTTTAAGTCGGCTGTGTTTTTGTTAGACAGAGTCTATCCTGCTAGAGGCATGCATTCTGTATATTTTCATTAGAAAGTACTTCGTCATGATATAAAAAGCAAGGCCTTTTGTCTGAGCTTAATTTTAAAGTCCCAAGTTACAATAACCGACACAACAGACTGTTTCTGCTACCACAGGTGCTTACAAATTTATTACTAAAGTCACCTATATAGGATGATTAGTAATTACCGCAGTGTGGACCACATCCTATACGTATTTTCTTGTAGCGTGCATGATATTAAAACACTTCTTTTGTAAGATTTATATTTTTGCTTTGTTTGCTTTTTGTGTTCTGTTGTCTTTTTTCATCTAATTGCTTGCTTGTATAATATTTTGTGTGTTTATCCCTCGTACAGTGTATTTTTCCTGTTTGTTTTTAGTTTTTGACATGTAGCTTATATATATTTGATTGTAATTTTATGCTATGCGCTTATTCTGTAACTGAGATAAATAAATCTCGTGGCATGCAAAGTGATCAAGAAAATCAATTTCTCCCGGCGGAAATCGAAGAAGCTGCTAATAAAGCCACCTTGAAGTTATGGCCTACCCAGCTAGCAAAGTAGTTCTATAAATTTAGAGTAATAGGAGTTTTATATTCTATTAATATTTTATAGTTCTATTTAGAAAACTAAATTGTTGCATTAATGTGACACATGAAACTATTTTGCCTTCAGAAACTGAATTGTTTTTTAAATTTGTTGCAAGAACGTTCTTAGAGCATAATTTATAGAGCACTTATAAGATAACTGCTAATGTAGCCCTATAAGTGTGTACAATAACACAATTTTACAGCAACGGTGCTTATAGAATCAAATTACTGTAAAAACTGATGCAAAATACTGCTTTATAGAATTATACCATCTCCTGTGACACTCTTATAAAATTATTCCGTAATGTCGCTTATAGTTTAATTATAGAACTATTGTATAAGGCGTTGTTAAGTTACAATTCTGCTGCGAAAAACAAATTACAAATATGGAAGCTGCTATCGAACTTAAGAGAAAAAGCTCTTTAAAGCAGTTGTAGAGAATAATAATACAGTTGTTATAAATTCATTATAGAGTAAATAAGTAACAAAAGCCTTTTTGTTCCATAAAGAAACGCTATAGAACTATAATTTTTATATATGTAGGTTTCCCATAGCCCCATCTGACGAGACCTGCCTGTAATAGTACGAAATATTTTGATCAAAGTATAATGGGAAATTTGTATAACATAGTCGTGACTTGTAAAAATTATTATCTGCTTGCAGAAAGAAAATTTAATTACGATAGATAAGATTTATTTGATTGCTAAGAGAAATTGATTTTCTTATAGAAATTTATAGTAACATATTTAATTTAGACCATTCCAAACCTTAAACATTTGCACTTCTAGATGTTTAAGTTAAAGAATTTTATTAGATTTATTAAATAAGATTGAAATAAGTGAAATTACGACAATAAAATATGACAACACTGTGAATATTAAGTAGTTGCTTACGAAGCATATTTGCTCTATAATCATTGCAATCGACACAAAAATGTCATATTAGTGAGAATCCATTGAAGTACAAGATGAAGCCTTTCTTTCTGTCGCCATATTGTGAAGAAGGAAAAAAAAATCTTAATTAAAAATATGTACAATATATATAGGTGAAATGATATCAATAATATGGATATACTTACTTTCTGACTATTTTATGTACAGTTGGTTGTTAAATTCATCAATTTAGAAAAAAAAATTTTTTATTAAATTTCTAGCATCATAAGAAATATAAGGTTAACTGAGGGCGCGTCAAAAAATTACCATTATGTACCACATATTTCACGATAAAACTTTTTCCGCATTAAAATGTACTGCTCTCTGATGGACAAACAAACTAAGCAATTCGTAATAATGTAAGTAAGTACTCCTATGCAGGCTGATTAGGCCCATCTTATTGGTTCTTATTGGCCCGTCCATATTATTTCTAACATTTGCGATACAGAAACATTTTGTTTTTAAAAGATACAATTAAACGATTTTAAAGTTCTTTAAATATAACACCATGCAACACAAAATTGTATAGCGAAGTGCTATAGAATTTTATGAGATTGCTTTGTAACTGTGTTATAAAAATTCTTTAAGACTTCTATAATTATTTCCTGCAAGCTTTACAGAACCGCTTAAAGAACTAAAAGGTTCTATAGAATGGTGCCCATTTTTATGGTATAAGTGTTGTAAGAACGTTTTGAAAATGTTCTTAGAACAAACATTGCTCTATAAAATTTGCTCTGGAAACGTTCTTACAATTTTTACAGAACAAGAAATTGTTAGCTGGGTAGTAGGTCAAAGGACACTGACAGCATGCATTAAAAATTATACTTTTATTGAAAATAAAAGTTTTTAGAAAACGTAATGTTTAAATGGTGGATTTATGTAATTTATTAATAAATTATTAATATTATTCTCAACAATTTTACAACAACCACATATTCTTTGTGGTTTTCAATCATTTCTAATCATATTTCAGATTTTCTACATCAGGGCCAGTCCACCACGTAAAATTTTCAGATTACTCCTGATTTCGTTGCAAGATTGCAACGCCTTTCCGTAGTTACAATTCATCGAAAATTAGTACTAGGTAAATGCATCAAAGATTTAGGATGACGCCACAAGTAGACATGTAGTGGATTCAGATCCCGAGACCTTGCAGGTTGAGCTTGAGGATATCACATCCAATCCAACATTATCCAAAATAATTGTCTCGAAAACTGCTTGAATTTTGACAAACCATTTTATCCGAGTTTTGAATAAAGAACATTAATGGTCTCATCTGAATAAAAATATTTTGTGGAATTTCTCTTAAGCTTACGAGAACTAGCCCCTCTGTTCCAACATCTCCACCACACCACAAGATCTAAACTAAACTAAATATTTGCTGTAAACTGGACACTTTGTCCTTTCTGTCAGTAAAAATTTTACTTTCTTATTATTTAACAGAAAAAGGTATATACATGGTGATTTACAACGTATCTAAAAAAATTTTGGAATCAATATGTCAAGAAAAATAGAGTTAATATTTCAGTTCAGTTCAGTTCAGTTCAGTTTATTGGTGCTATATATACAAAAGTATTTACACAAGTCAAAAAAGATGAAAGAAGAGAGAAAAAAGACAGAGTGGGACTTAATTTCCCCTAATACAGTAGTTTAAAAAACACATATAACAAAACAAAATGTTGGGTAAAATTTAAATAATACAAAGTTAAAAATGTAAAATACACATACATACTTACATATAGTCACATACATACATATAATGATGTTAAGTGAATAAAATTGTATTATGAATACTTAATTGAGATACAAATACATATAAGTAAAAAACAAGAACAGGCTGGAAACATGTAACATACATTTATGACATTTTTGTATTTAGAAATTCATCTATGCTATAAAAAGCATTGATTAACAAAAACTGTTTTACTTTGTGTTTGAAACAATTAAAATTTAATTTTTTTTTCATCCGGTAAAGCATTATAAAATTTAATACCCCAGTATGCTGTTCCATTTCGCGTTCTACTAAGCCTCAGGTACGAATTATGAAGCATGTCTCTGTATCTAGTATGATGACAATGGGTTTCACTACGAGCTGGGTACAGTTCGATGTGGCTCTTTACATATAGCAAACATTGTAATATATAGACACAAGGAAATGTTAAAATTTTCAACATAACAAATTGCTGTCTGCAGTCATCTCTGAATTTGAGTCCTGATATTATTCTTATAGCTTTCCTCTGTAAACCAAATACACTAGAAGCTGAAGTAGCATGGCCCCAGATAAGGATAGCATAAGATAAAACTGAATGAATAAGGCCATGGTATGCTGTAATCAAAGTTGGTAGAGATACTAGATGAGTCAAATTACGCAGCAAGTATAAATGAGTGAAATTTTATGGCAAATATGAGTTGTATGGTGATTCCATAATAACTTAGGGTCTAAATGTACTCCCAGAAATTTGACAGATTCCGGATTTTCGAAATTGCCAACATCCCGGAGGCTAAATATCATAGTTTCTGTTTTTGATATATTTAGGCTTAGATGATTTGAAAGGAACCATTCTTGTATCATCAATTCCGCTTGCTTAGTCCTATCAAGTAACTCATTCAGTTCAGAACCTTGACAAGTGAAATTAGTGTCATCCGCAAATTGTATAGTCAATAGAGAGTCATCAATACAACACGACAAATCATTCACATAAATCAGGAACAGCACAGGCCCAAGTACAGATCCTTGAGGTACTCCTGCACTGAGTGTAAGATAAGTAGATTTGTTATTATTATGGATTACATATTGTTGTCTGTTGGTAAGATACGCTGTTATTAGATCAATACTTTGGGTTGTAAAACCATAATAATGTAGTTTATTTATAAGAATTTCGTAAGATACGCAGTCAAACGCTTTCGTAAGATCTAAAAATTCTGAACATAAAAATTGTCTTTCTTCGAAGCCAGAACTAATGACACCAGTCAACTTCTCTATAGCTAGAGTTGTTGAAAAATTATTTCTGAAACCAAATTGATTAGTGTTGAAAAGATTTTCTCTTTCAAAATAATCGACTATCTGAGTCTTCAACACATTTTCAAAAATCTTTGCAAAATATGGAATAACGGAAATAGGCCTGTAGTTTGAAGGATCATTGTAATTTCCTTTTTTGTATATTGGAACTACTTTGGCAATTTTTAAACAATTTGGAAATATGTTGAGAGATACAAATATTAATTAAAGCTGTTAGAAATTACTAAAATTGCAGGTTCTATTGTTTTTATTATTTCCGTACACATGTCATAAACATCCTTTGATTTTTATTTTTTAAGTTAGTAATTGTTGACTTTATCGTTTCTATTGAAACGTTGGAGAAGTTGAATACATTATTTGTGAAATAGTTCATGTAATCCGTATATAACACGTTACAAGTTGGAAGTTTATCAACAATATTTGTGGCAACATTTACAAAATATGCGTTAAATTCATCAGATAGAATTTTGTCAGATGGTTTATTAGCTTTTGTTTTGTTCTTATTTATAATATTCCACATGGCCTGAGTTTGATTGTTATGAGCAGCTATATAGTTGTCATGAGCCAGCTTTTTTTTATTACGCAATTCGTTGACATAACGATACTTGTAAGATCTGACTTGTGCCCTACTATCCTCCGATGGATGCGACTTGTCAATTTCTTGTAGGAATTGTAAATGGTTTCTCATAGCTCGAAGTTCATCAGTGAACCAATTAATCCTTTGGTATTGATTGTTGTTAATTAATTTAGTTTTTACGGGAAGGCAAAAATCGATTGCCTCAGAAATAATATCAACAAAAACCTGAAATGCATTATCGACATTGACATTTTTATTGAATATAAAGTTCCAGTTCTGCTTACGCAAATAATCATTCAATTGAATTAGTCCGTTTTTGTTAGAGGTCGATAATTTATAATTTTTTTGTTTTCAGTTACATAATTATCTGTTGAAAAATGTATCCCGGAATGATCAGACAATAAGGTGTTAATTATACTGATTCTATAGTTTACAGATGAAATATTAGTAAAAATGTTATCTAAGCAATTGTTATTTCTGGTGTTAGCTAACGTTGTACGTATTATAAACAAAATTTGTAAAATCCTAAGTTTCCGAATAAAAAATTATTGAAGTTGTAGTATTTTCAACCTTTACATCGCTGGACAACTGTAGTCTCTAGCCAGGCGATTCCGAATATTAAAATCCGATTACTTACAGTAGATATTATCGTTCTTCTGATGCGAGTATTTACATTAGTAAGTGTCAAAAATTGCTTACGTGTATAACAACTCGGACTTAGTGGATATCGTTTTAATTTATGGTGATGTGAAAATGCTTTAGCAGAACGATTTCCCGATAAACATGTGCCAAATGCAGCTACTTTTACCGCGGTGTGCAGTGAGTGCAAGTGTAGTGCAACGCGAGCTTAACACGGGAAATTTGAAACCCAATCGCGGAAGAGAGGGAAGTCCAGGGCGTCCACGGCGTATTGCAGCAGTGTGGAGTATCATATGCAAAGCTCAATTATGTCAGCGTGTTCAATCATTAATACCAAGGGATTGTACAAGGAGCAGGACCGGTACCATGGCCGCCACGATCTCCTGACTTTCAATCATTTGGACATTGTTGTGGGGATATTTAAAAAATGTGTTTTGCAGTGAAGTGGACACTGTTGATGATTTTTACAAACGTATCATAGCTGCTGCTAATAACTTACAAAAATTCAAAACGGACCAAAACGCAGAAATATTTGTGTTAGTTTGTAGAAACTGGATAAGACGGGCCGAAAATTTTGTTGTTGTAACATAAGGTATTTCAAACTATTTTATTAATTAAAACCTCAAATTAATTCTATTAATAATTGATAACAATAGCGGCAAAAGCAGTTGAATTTGCTGATATAAGATAGGTGTCATAAAAAGTTATTTATTTCTTTCCTTTGGAATTTTTTTCAATATTTTGTGCGATCGCCGAAAGGCCCCTGTATATTCTAATTTTGTTTTCTTAGATAAGTTCAAATCATCCTGTATTCTCTATATAAACTCATCTTTTAACTCATGATTAATTACAAAATTTCGTATGCTATTATAATATCACAAAAGAACATTTATTTTGTACTGCAGTTTTATTTAAAAAATAACTACATATTTATTGCTGTCTTTTTTTCAATACAACGGCACATGCTTTGAATCACATAAAAGAATGTTGCAATGAATACAAAATGAACACCTACAAATTTTCTCGTGCGTCAAACATATGTTTACTAGACAAACCTAAAATTTTCACTTTCTACGGCTGGTACCGTTTCCAGCTATTCCGCGTTATGTCACAGTGAAAAGGAAGAAGTCTCAGTTGCTGATTAAAGTATTACCTGAATTAATGAATAGAAATATTAGCTCCGTTATATGACTGTCGTGTTTCGTGAAGCAATGTTTTATGCTTCGTGGATCTAGTTTTATGTAACGAATCACCCAAAGTGTTATACAAAAAAGTTTCCTAAACAAACGGTTAATTGGGTTTCATAACTTTTAAAATATTATGAATTAATATTTAACACTAGTATTTTATTTGAAGAATAACCGAAAATCGATTTCTTGTATATTCTTATACCCCTGTATCAAATTTCTGTTCTTTGTCACATTCTCTAAAATCGTTATTTTCAATATTTCAGCAACAGAGGCAGGTATGTTGGATCAATTGCATATTTTTCATATTATCATAATGGCCATCAAAAGGCACCTCTTTTTTCTAATTTGATTTTCGAAATGCCAATAGTGAGCTATGCAAAACGGACCACAAAGTATATGTATCTCTATATCAATGCTTATATAATTTTTGTTAATTTAAGTATTTATTTGGTTATGATTTTGTAAATTTATATTTGTATTTTTTTAAATTCTGACATAAAAACTACAAATATCACAAAATAACGCCAAAAATTGTAAATATTATATGCAACTTTATACACAGAGGGAAAATTGCAATTGGCACTGGAAAATTATATAAAACTTTAACGTTATATATTAATTAATAACTCACGATTTTTTTAACTATATTCATACGAAACTTTCAAATTAATTGTCTCATTTGTCAGTCAGTTATAGTTTTGATTACCGAAAAGGGTTATAATCACACAAGGAACGACTGTGAGGTGGTTGCTTTAGCTGCAGTTATCCCTCTGGATATTAAATAAATAAGTTCAATAGACAAATTTCACTTTTTTAATATCATCTGTTAGGAAAATATTATTGCCTGAGAAAGTCAATGCACGTCACGTACGTCCTGCTCCAAAATATGATGAGCTTTACCCAAATATGCAAACGACTACGCCTGTACATATGTGGAGCCGAGATAACCTTGACATGCATTGCGTGCTATGATTTTCTTTTCAAATTATATGGTCTATCTTAAACTCACGGCATAAAAATTTTAGCATGCAACTTTCTTCAAATGTCAGTAACCGTTGTTCGTTTTATTTTACTAGACAGATAAAAGAAATGTAAAGGATTCAATCGAATCTATTTAGAATTCTGGCTGTTAATCAATACAAACTACTGATTTAGATTAAGATCATGGGTTTTTTGGAGTTGATTTAGTGTCCACAATTTCATGAATTCATTTTGTATATTCGGTTTGTATCAAGATCGCTAAACAGAGGAGGTTGCTTACAAATTGCTATATAATTTTTTCATATATTTTCAGGTATTAACAATATTGTGTGAAACTAACTACTCAGTGGACAAAAGCCCCAACCTGCGTTGAATTACACCCACAATATCTACCCATATATTCCTTATTATTAGCTTTTGTAACATTTTTTACTGTTTAAGAAAGGTATTTTAAGCTAATATGTATCAAATCTCCTACAGTTCCTATCAATGAAGTCATATGCATGCTCTCTGATACCAAACATCTAGGTATGCTAATGAACACCCACAGACAAAACTCTATTCAATAATTATCTAAAAAATGTATTCTATTTACTAACCTGATATACTCTATACATGGAGTGGGAACTCGAAATTCAACCACAATAGATGAGATCTGATCTATTTCTGCATTTTTTGGATTGCTTCATCAGGTGGCCTCCTTTAACTTGAGTCAAATATCTAACTATAAAAATTATTATACCAAAAAATTAAAATTATTTGAAATTAAATGTTAATCAGTTTGACGCTGTCGACATTATTTAATTTCATTTTGACATTTAATTTCAAATAATTTAAGTGTTAAGTAAATATATCGTGTTTTGGAAAAAGAAATCAAGACAATATTAGAAAAGCAGTTGCAAATTTAGTGCCACAAAATTCCACTTATTAATATCGTTCAGGTTACCTGGAGGATGAATATTTCCGCAAATATTTTGGTGTCCATGATAACCAAACAAAAAACGAGTCTCTGATTGGCTTAAGAGTATAGATGTGAAATTTTCATTAGTAAAGTGTCTTTTCTCAATGAGACATGATAAAATGTTGTTAAGAAAAGTTTCTCAGAATAATAAATTGAGTAAGCAGGCAAAGGCTTAATCTTCTAGGTTTACTTTGACTCTCCGTCCACCTGACTAGATCTTTCTCCAAAATGAGGCTAGTATATTAAAATTTTGCACACATACCCAATATTTCATTCCAATAACAATTTGCCGTACAGGAGGCCTAAGACGTGTCATGTGCGTATGCGTGCGATTAGCAATTTAAAAAAATGAACACGAACCGCACAACATTAAAAGTGAAATTATTCTTAGTTTTATAGCAGTAGCTGAGCAACCCAATTCCAAGAACTTGGATTATTTTTCTGCTGCTTTTTACTTTCAAGATATGAAAGCGTAGATAATAATGATTTGGTGATTTTAGCGTGTCAAGTTCTATTATTACTGTTCTTACTGCTCTGAATTCGATAATTATGTTTACACATTTTGAGCCTGATTATAGTTATTATTATTAATTCTAATAATTAGTCCCAATTGCACGAGGAATATCAACATAAATATATACAATCCTACTTTTTAAATTAATGATGAACATTTTCTACAATTACCTATTTCAATACAATAATTAACAATATACAGGGTGGGCATAATGGTACATGGCTTAAGGGCAGATTGTTAATGTCAAAAAAAGCGATTGAGCCCAACATACTTTATTCGATTGTTGCTCCTTTTCATTCTACAGGGTGTTAAAATTGAAAAAATGTTTTCGAAATTTGCTATATTTTAAGAACGTATGGACTGAGTTTTCAAAATTTGTAGTCTTATGTTTCTTGAGGTGGCAATTACGAATATGCAAAAAGTGTTGAGGCCACGACTAGGGGACGCTAGTTATACTGTACTGTCGATGTAAAAATATATCTAACTTTTTGTATTTTACACTTGAACTTTTAATAAGAAACTATTGAACTACTACCTCCAATGCTAAATAGAAAAAGTAACCTGTTACAAATCGATAAACTCAACCGTTTTCGAAAAACAGACAGTTTAAGTTTTTGAGATTCGGGGGAATTAAATAACTAGCACCTCCTAGTCGTGACCTCAACACTGTTTGCATATTCGTATTTGCCTCCTCAAAAACATAAGACTCCAAATTTTTAAAATAATAAGTTCATACATTCTTAAAATATTGCAAAAAATAGAAAACATTTTTTCAACTTTAACACCATGTAGAATGAAAAGGAGCAGCAACTGAATAAGGCATATTGGGCTCAATCGCTTTATTTTGACGATAACAATCTGTCTTTAAACTATGTACCATTGTTAATGACTCACTCTGTATATAAGTAAACAGCTTTGTATTTTACAATGTACTTTGAAAGGAGCAATAGTAATATATAGTGTTCAGTATAGTGTTCTTTAGATTCACTATTACTTTTATTGTTTTTAGTAATTTATGAATTCTTAATCCACCACTTTTCAAGCCATAACAATTTTTAAAAGAGCATTCTTTACGCTGCAGATGTATGATTTATCTCATTAAGCATTTGCCAATAATGACGTTGCAAATACGCAGTAATTACCTACATTTGAGAAAATGTCAGGATTAGAAGGGGTTAATTATACTGTCGTTTCGTGTATTTCTTTTGTAAAAGTATCTTTCTGTTCTCTTTCCTTTCTCCGGAAATTATTGAAAATGACAGGCATCTTAATTGTTACGTGTTACTTAATCGGTCTCATTAGACAAGGTATGAAAAAGTATACAGGGTGAGTCAGTCATAATGTCATTAATTTTAAGAGGAGATAGGGAATAATGAGTATAATGCGAATATGTGATTAAAAAAATCTAAACGCATATTTACGCCGAAAAAAAATTTTCAAATCATTATTTAAACCCCCTTTTCAGACTGTCACTGACCGGTCACAGCCTTGGTCGGTTACAGCTGACAGTTCAACTCGATATCGACGTGATGCAACGTTGTCAAGTTGTAATATTTTTCTATACCTACTCACCTAGGTTTTAGACATCACAAATAAACGGTTGTACTGACTATTTTAGAATATCATTTTTTCTTGCTCAGTTCAACTTCAGCCAATAATAATTTAAAATGTTAATACCCAATAAAATCAAATAATAATAATAATCAAATAATTCTATTAAAAATTGCAAGTAACGCGGTCCACTCAGGTTTTCCCATAGAAAATACGGCCCAATCAAACGATACCCGTACACTCGCGTGTCGATTTTTCTCTGAGCAAATGTAGCCGTTATGACTGCAACAAAACTCCAACGTGTCTAATAATAAACTGAGTAATAAACCATTTACGTACATTACATAAAAAACCTATACCCAATGGGTAAATTATTGAGAAGCTGAAAAGTGTTTCGTGTTTAAATACTAAGTATTTAATAAAACCATCGTGTTGTCGACAGAAAACTGTCCAAGGCCGAAATGGCACGCCGCTAATCGAGAGTTAATCTTGACCTTGACCTTATTAGGTCAATAACCTAGTTACCTAGTTTTTGTACTGTTATTTAACGACAAGGAGTAAAACTATTTTTAATCTAGATACATGAATGAATTTTCCTTAAATATTGATTTAATTGTTAATAAAAACAAATGTAGATAATAAATAAATGTTTTCGAATGCTAGGCTATTACAGTTTAATAATTTTGATATTACGTTTGCACTACGTTTTACAAATAAATATGAATTTTAGGTATTACTCGTAAGTACAATTAACCGCACACATAACCAAATGTACAATTTGTAGTTACGTACATCTAGCCTAGAAATGTATTGTTTTTTAAGTAGTATGATACTAACCTGTTTACAGCCCACATAATTATAACTGTATTATTTATCCGTCCATAGCACTTTATTAATAAAATTCAGTCGCATTTCGTAAACATTCTCCGTATAACACTACCATTTCCACATAATCGGAATTTGTAAAATTATGCGTTGTGAATTTACGCCAAATACGTGAGGTTAGACCGAAATAAACAAACTACTGCTTGTATTCTCTAAATCCCCCCTCCATTGTGTGGCATGATCTACAAATTTGAGGGGAAAGAAATGCGGGAAATGCAGAGTGCTAAATGGAGGTAAATTTGAATAACACGCTGATGTGTTAGATGATATTATGTATGTAAATGTGGCATCCATGGTTAATACGGCAAGTCTGTGACATTAGAATTTCGTCGGGTGCGCCATCGTAGCGTACCAGGAGCGTCGTGTTACTGATTTTTATAGGGTGATTTGTTTATTTTTTTAAAGGTCAAGTAAAAAATTTTTTTTTTTCGATTTTCTGCCTTTATTAGGCCTCCCGAATACGTGGTTAAAATTAATGACATTATGACTGACTCACCCTGTATAATACACCTTGATCATAAAAATTTTACAGAATTCTTCCAGGTTCAGATGGGTACTTTATGTTTTCATAACATTGTAAACACATTATACAAACAGCCCAAATTATCCTGTAATGTTTTAAAAGAGCATTGTGTAATTAAATATTGAAAATAGTTTATATACACATAGGAGAAATGCCTCCTAAGGAGATTACAGCTCTCCCTGTTCATATATCTGAAGCCCTTAGAAATATCGCAGTAAAATTTGGAAATAAGTATTATTGTTACATTGCAAAACTATTGTTTTTTATATATTTTTAGGCATTAACAGTATTGTGGGAAAACTAACTACTCTGCGGACTAAAGCCCCGACCAGCGTTGAATTACACCTACAATATCTACCCATATACTGATAGGAATTGTAGGAGATTTGATTTATATTAGCTTAAAATACCTTTTTCTACGTTCATGCAAAAAACAAAACTTTATTGAACTATATTTAGTGGAAAAAGTGGTTCTTTATTGCACTAATGCAATAAAATGTTTATTGCATTCATCTGTCATTCTACTACAGCATTTTGTCATCATGACAAACATAAACGTTCAAATCGACGTCACAATTTCCTAGACTCGGTGTCATCTAAATTGCATTTTTTGGTTTTTGCATGAACGTAGAAAAAATATTGTATGCAACTCGTACAAAAAGTGCTTATTACACTTACTTTTTGTACTTGTTGCATAAATAACTATTCTAATACAGCAAAACTATTGATTAAAAATTAATGTTAAAATTTTAGTTAGTACAGTCGATCTATGATGGCACATTTAGAATTTTGAGATATATAGTTTCCTTTTGACTCTTTTCAGGTCATTGGCAATCTGTTACAATAACTTCCATTGCACTACTAACCCTGTAACCAACAGCATTGTCGCCGTAATTTTACGAGTGGACCTATATTGTAAACAAAGAAATAAATTACGTTGAACAATACCGCAAGTTCATCACATCACCACTAATAATTATTGTAATGTTAAACACGGAAATTAGACAGCTGTTTGCTTTGACTTCTCGTATTTGATGCACTAGTAAAGTTAGGATTCTCACCAATGAAGTTCATAAGTATAAAATTAAATAAATCCATTCGTGGTAAATTAATAATAGTCGTCCAATTATGCTTACACAAAACTCGCTTCCGTCGTCATGGAATTTGCACAGCATTACCTACACAGTATTTACACTATCTATAACCCACATATCTATAAATGATACTGCAGGAAACAACTACTCCGCGGGCTAATACCCCGACCGGCATTGAATTACACCTGCAGTGTCTGTGTGAACAGCCAAGAACCCTTGTCGGCCGCTCCAATTCAATTGTCGGTCATCTCACCTATGGCACACTGATGGGGGCTAATAAGCCCGAAACCGGTCTATGTCTGGTGGAGTGGCCGACAAGGGTTCTTGGCTGTTCACACAGATACCTTTCAGTATGTTTGAAAGATTACCCTGTCATACATTTCAAATCAAATTTATGCAGCTTCCCCATTCATCAGTCATAATCAATTTTTTTAAATAAAAAATAAAACAGGGTAACGGAGTAACAATAAAATAAAAGGTGAGATGCGGATAGATTGTTTCTTGTGTTGATAATTCGGAGTAGTTTGAAATTAATATTTTCTTGCACATGAAATTATGACGACACTTTGAAATTGCGTTACACCAGTTTTGAAATATCATAATCTTATTAAAATTAAAAATTTTGAACCACTTTAAAATTAAAATAAATTCTTGTGCCATTTCGACATGGAGCACCATTTGGGAGTAAAATTAATTAAAATGTTGTTCTAAATTTTAATTGGAGCTATTATACATTTCATGACTTGTAACAGTTTCCTTTCAAACCTCTCTGAAGGTTTAGATCAGGTATGGTGCGTTAAATCTGATAACCATAAATAAAATTCACCGATATTAGAACACCTTCCCACAAATGGACCACAAAAAGATAATGTTCCATCCTAATAGTGAGAAAGTTCTCTCATACGTCGTTTACTTTCATTGTCTGTTGAATAACACAGACGCTTATTGTTGCAACAAAAGCGTAATTACATTGTACATAATGTGTTCCGGTAGTCTTCACAAGTGATATTAGTGTAAATACGTTTTGTCCGACTAATTTAACTGTGGTATATACTTGGTGAAACACTTTCTCCGCAAATAATTTTATAATAACGTGTCATTGTCCTAACAGCAAAAGTTAGAATCTCTGCGTTGAAGGTGTTCTCAAACTTTCGAACATCAATAAATAATTTTTGTTGCCCGCCTTTTGTTGTGATACAAATTTCTGCTGAGAAAGATAAGAATATGAAAAATTGGAACCAATAATTTTTATCTTATGACATGGCCCTAGTGTAATAATTTGTGAAAAATCGGCCAATAAAAAAGTTTTACTAGGAAAATCTGTATTTTCTTGTTAGTATGGCAATATGTAGAAAAAATAGTAAAAGTTATTTTATTAAGACAATTTAATAATAATAGTAATATTAATAATAAATTTGTTTTCCATTTGACAACTTACATTGTATAGGAAGATGAAAATTAAATAAACCGATAGCGGGTTAAACAAATTCACTCAATTAATTGTTTTTTAAACAAAATTAACTTGTTTGCATCTTTAATACGTACTGGTAATTTATTAAAAACATTTTTAGTAGTTTGGTAAATTACTTGTTATATTATATTTATAACACGAAATAAAATATTGACCTTAAAACCAAACTGTGTTTATTTTTAAAAACACTAACCTCGTAAAGGAACAAACATGCAAGCGCTAAAATATTATATTCTTTAAAAAGTGCTTTACAGAAATACGAGACACTCCAGCTATGCACCGTAAAATTTGTTTCTGTACAATAATTACGTCCGATGATTGAGTGCAATTACTCCATATACAAATGCCATATGTTAACCTGAAGGAAATCTGGGGATGATACACTAATACCAACTGATCTGCAGTCAAAACCGTGTGCAGGTTTCTAAATAACTAACAAAGTGATCAAACAGCATACATATCAAGAAAAACCTTAGACACCAAAATATCAAGTTCGTTTGTATACAATGGAAATAGAATAGGACCCAGAACAGAGCCTTGCCGAACTCTAACGTTTACTTCTCAATGTTCCGACTTTACTGGTTCCTAAATCCTTTTAATTTTACTATCTTAAGTCCACATTTTGCTAAAACAATTGCTTCTCACGTTGAAGCGAAATATATTTTTTAACTGATTAGTTGAAGACTACTTATTAACGATTAAAAATAATTTACATATGACTAGAAGGCTCCAAACTGCGAAATAAAAATGTGTTGACAGTAGCTAGATATTTTGCTAGCGCGTAGTAATTGTGGCTACGCAGATGTACAGTTACGAGTAGTTACATGACCATTTTGTGCTCAGCAGGAAGTGCAAGCTGTTTGTCTTTCGTATACATTAACCTACATCAAGGACTACTATATTACACCAATACATAATACAGGTAATAATAACTAGCAATATCTTCTGATATGTATATAAAAAAAGTTATATAAACGATTAGAAGAATAATAAATACATGATGCGTAAGGAAGTGTGTGTAGTGTCTATGTTGTTAATTAGTTATCAATTTTAACGTTTGTTAATGTTTTTTTCTATATTGAAAAAATTAGAGGTAAAAAGTATATATAGTAACATTTTTAATGCAAATTGAAGGAGTGGGAGTTCCCTAAGTATAATATGATGTCACTTTATTCGTCTTACTACTTGTCGCCTTGAAGGTTAACGTTAACCTAGACTAATTAACGTATTGGCTATTAAAAAATATTGGCAGATACTACTACCAAGCAACACAGGCCGTCTAAATTGCATCAAATAGACGTTAAAAATAATCTAAAACCGTCTAAAGCTATTTAAAAATGTAAATTAGATGCATTACACAAGACAGTCTTTAGATTAATCTAAAATAGACGTATTTTAGACTTTATTTTAGATGAAATTAAATTTTATATATTAGACTAGTTTTTAGATAAATTATTTAGATGTTGTTAAGATAGATAAAAATGACAAATTTCATTTAAGCTATATTTTGGACCATAAAATATATGTATTAATTTTCCATATCTACAAGATGTAATTGATAAGGAACCTTATAAATAAATTATTTTACATCTAAAAATAATAATCTAAAATATTACAAATATGATGAAAATAGTCGTCTACTAGCCTCAATTCAAATTTTTGCTAAAGATTAATAGTTAAAAAAATAACCAGTAGTAAGTTCCTTTAACAAAATTATTCTTTATGACGTCAAAGTCAAAAAAGTTTCGTAGTTAAATATACATCTGAGATTTGTGTTATGATTTATGACAACAAACGTTGCATTAAATGGTTCATTGCTACTGAAAATTGAGGTAGATTTCTCCAATACCTGTTACAAAACGAAATATTAAGAACACAAAATCAACAGTTTATTTAACCAATCAAATTGCAAAACATCCAATTGTTTGCGGTAAAGTCCTAAATAATGTTCTTTTATTGTGTTGTGTAAATTTGCTATTGATTTGCGATATAATTGCAACAGTATTAAACTTCTAGATGTATTGGCCGTTTCATTCAAAGTACTTAAATGTAAAAATATGGAGACATTTGTATCTAAAAAATAATTTCTTCGAAAATAGTATAACAAAATTGTTTTTCTTTAGTTTTATTGGGGTTTTTCCACACTTCTGAAAAAATATAAAGATTAATTAAATAAGCCCTTGCGCCAAACGGATCAGTCAAGGGTTATTTTTGAAACTAAGTTTGCCTAACCAAAAAATCTCACACTGAAAAATGCAGATAAGTAAAGAATAACAAAAATCACATCACTATCGCGCACTTCCGTATTTTTGACGTTTCGAAAATCTCTGTTTTTGTTTTCAAAATAGTAGTAAAAATATTAATCGTATGTCAAGTTTGACAGTTTAAAACTTGACTGATCCGTTTGGCGCAAGGGCTTATTTAATTAATCTTTATTTTTTCAGAAGTGTGGCGAAAACCCAATAAAACTAACGAAAAAAAAATTTAAAATTATGCCACAAATAAATAGCTTCAGACAATAAAATTGTTTTTGGCATTAAACATGCATACAAATATCAAAACTAAGAATAAAGAAAAACAAACAAAAAGGTACGTGAATAAATAACTACAACAATATACGAGTGTCTGAAAAATAAGTTTCAATATTTAAATGGCTTAATGTGATCAAAATCAGTTAAAAACTCATCTATGAATATCTAAGACAAGTTTCGAAAAATAAATACAACTTCTGTAAAATCCAAAATTTTGGTACAACATTGCAAACTAAGATTGAACTTAACTTAAGACTGTGTAAAAACCCGTTTAACGTAATTTGTTTAACATATTTTTGGTATCAGTATTAATGGAGTACCTAAACAATTGAAGCTTTCCTAAAACTTCCTCAAACTGTAACGAGGGATAACTATTACAGTCAATTATCTGTAGCTGTTAATCTCCTCAATCTAGTTGCGCATCGGACAAACTTATTATCTACTTTGTATTGTGACAAGTGTCTTTTGTTTCTACCTAGTTTTTGTTCCATATTTGTGATCGTACTTAAACAAAAATAGTACATCTAGTATTCATGAAAATTATATGGCGGTGAACATTTCCAACAAGCAACGGCAGTCATTTCGAAAACTTGTAACTATTTCAAACTTTATTTTTTTTATGCGGGATCAGTGCTAAAGAAATGATTTACAGTAAGTATGTTTAGGGGTACTTGTTATTATTATGTAGAAACACCTGACAGTAGGTTTGCGATATTGTCACATAATCAAAACCTGTTTGTTGTCATAAGTCTAATACTGTCAGAGAAAAGAATTGTTAAGTCAATTATATGGTACCAGTAGATACAATTTATCATACAGAAAAATAAAGGCATTCATATTTTGGCCATCCTGTATAGGTACAGTAAAATAAAACCATTTTTTACCTTGTACGTCTTTAAGTTTTATCGTTGGCTTTACTGTAATAGATTTAAATTAGTGTGATTTATGGTCACATGTGCAACAGCCTTAGGTCGAAGCCGTATGAACAAATATTCCACAAAAATAATGAAATTTGATCCAGAACATAACAGGAAATTGATAAAATCCAATTATCTTTTTATGAAAATGAATTCGATGGAACAAAGAAAATTTTTAGATAGTGAAAAGGTACATTTTAAAAATGTACTTGTGAAAAATAAAACGGCCTACGCCTATGAGAGCCCTAGCCCGCGAGACGGGTGTAACACGGTAGTAAGTGCCGCCGCGAGGAACAGTGATTTTGAGTACGATCAAGGTTGTAAAATAATATAGTTTTGACAGTGTTAGAAAATGTCATTGTAAATGTAAAATAAAAGTATCTGTTCTTTAGTTAAACATTCTGTAAATAAATAGAATAAAGTGTTTTCATATTTTGGTGCCGAAACCCGGGAACCTAACGAGTGACCTTTAAAAACGTAACGGGGGTGTTTAACTAAAGTTAACGAAAAGCAACGAGTATCGAGTACAGTACGGTAAAACAGTAAGCAGTTAAGAAATAGTAACGAAAATGGATCTTCTGTTCAGGAAAACGTGTCGTGCCAAAGTTACCAGATTAATAAAGGAAGCAGAAGATTTATTAAAAGCCGAAATAGCAGTGGAAGAGCTAAGTGTAATGTTGGACAGACTAACAGTAGCAAATAACAACCTAAAAGAAGCTAATAAAAAGGCTTTACCGCATGTAAAAGAAGAAAAATACGAAGAGGAATTTGAGCAAATTTTAGATTACGACGATAGAGTGGCCATAGCGACTTCAAGGTTGAAGCAGCGGGTAAGCAGTCAGACGCAGGCGGAGGAGCAAGAGTCTCGGAATGCAGCGTCGGGAGAGAGGAATCAGCAGCGAGGTGACTTCAGTCAACGTCAACAACAGGCAGTGCCATATCAGGAACAGGGAGCAGGTATTTCGGGTGGTGCAAATGCAGTTTTCAACATGGTGAGACTACCTAAGCTAAATTTAAACATTTTTAACGGAGATTTGCATGACTTTATTCCGTTTTGGGAACAATTTAAGAGTGCCGTCCACGAAAATAGAGCTTTAGATGGTGCCGCTAAATGTAACTATCTAAAGTCGGTACTAACGGGAAGGGCTCTCGAAACGATAAACGGTTTAACACCATCAGAGGCGTGCTATAACGATGCAATCGAAATGATAAAAACGAATACGGCAATAAAGAACGAATTGTTGACAGTTATATACAACAATTAATGAATTTAAATACGGTAAAAAGCAAACATGACGTCCAGGGAAACAACGATATAACAAAACGACATATTTTAAAAATATACGATCCCTTAGGATTTCTAGACCCATATACCATCATACCAAAAATATTGTTGCAAACCATTTGGAAGGGAAAATATGATTGGAACAGTACGTTACCACAAGATATTCAAAGGGAATGGAAAGTTTGGATTAAAGAGATAAAACTTTTGAACGATTTAACGTTTCCAAGATGTGTAGCACAAAATCAGCAAATACCAGTACAGCTGCACATTTTGCTGACGCCAGCCCTAAAGCATATGGAGCTGTCGCGTACCTAAGGATCCATGAAAATAATATTAATCATTCCAATATTTTTGTGTCAAAATCCAGAGTTGCGCCAATTAAGCATAGTGAAGATGACTATGAAATAACAGATGATTATCAAGGAAATTTTGTATTGAATACACAAACCGTTGAAGAGAGACCTGATCCTTTATTTGATTTCAACAGTCTTAGTATTATAACAAAAATTCTGAAATGATCAAGTTATGTTTTGCGATTTATTAGCAACGTAAAATTTAAACAAAAAATTGTTGGCAATTTAAGTGTAGAACATTTGAAAGGAACCGAAGTACGTTGGCTAAAATATAATCAAAATAAAGAATTCCCAGCTGAAATCAAGTCGCTGAAGAATAATAAGTTTTTACCTAGGACTTATGCAATTTTATTAATGTCACCATTTTTAGACCACGATGGACTAATGAGACTAGAGGGAAGATTACGAGAAACTGAACTGTCTTATGAAACGCAGCACCCAATTATATTACCAAAGTCAAGCCCTTGGATAACCAAGATTATTACTCACACTCACGAAAAGTTGCATCATAAAGGTACTTTAGCGGAAATACGTAAGAAATACTGGATCCTAAGAGGTAGACAAAAAATTAAATCAATTTTATCGAGATGTGTGACTTGTAAGAAATTTAGAGGAAAATCTGGAGACACTCAATTTGCTCCTTACCAAGAGATCGACTTTTATCAAGTAGAGCATTTGAAGTTATAGATACTGATTTTGCTGGACCTCTTTATATAAAAGAAAATGAACGAACAAAAAGGTTAGAATTAAAGATTGAGGGTAAAGTACTTCGTACTTCGGGGCCCGAGGATTATGTGAAAAATAAAACGGCCTACGCCTATGAGAGCCCTAGCCCGCGAGACGGGTGTAACACGGTAGTAAGTGCCGCCGCGAGGAACAGTGATTTTGAGTACGATCAAGGTTGTAAAATAATATAGTTTTGACAGTGTTAGAAAATGTCATTGTAAAATGTAAAATAAAAGTATATGTTCTTTAGTTAAACATTCTGTAAATAAATAGAATAAAGTGTTTTCATAGTACTTAAATTAAATTTAATATATTTTTTATTCAATTACAATTAGTTTTTTGTTTCTACGCTGATATATTTAATTACCCACTTGATTACGCTCAAAATAGATCAAATTATTTGTAAATAAAATTATTTCAGATAGCAAAATTTATTAAAACAAAGAAATATAATAAAATCGTTTCCCGGTTTGCGTAGGATAATAACCCATAAAATTGATTTAAAAATAAACAATGCATGAAACTTTAAATAGACAACAACATGTAAAACTCCACATCGAATTTACGCATTTTAATATACAGGATGTTTTCAAAAGGAGTAACTAAAAATTATCTTTCATTCTTTAAAGATACAGCCCCTTGAAGTTTCCAAAACTATATTTAGAAAAAACAGCTGTACTTTGAAAACCAAAGTATAAATGTAAAATTTTACTCAAATTTCCTAATACATGTACTGTATTTAAAACAAAATGGAAATTATTTTGAAAAGATTGGTTAACAGCTATTCCATGATTATACATTATTTTGTTAAATTATTTTGATTTTTTTTTATTTTTTAATAATATTATTCGTTCATTTTCCTTGGGATGATTGTGAGAAAGTGACAATTTGGCAGCCTCTAATTTTTCCAACATACAAAAAATACTTGCAGCATGCCAACATATTCATCATTACTAAAATTATTTGCAATAATTCTTCCCAAGTTGGAGTAAAAAATAAAATTATTGGGTAGTAAATCCAATGAAATACACAAAAGATTTAATGACAACAATTAGCATGACAGTCGTCTACTTAAATTTTTCTTAGTTGTTGCAATCGTGCGAGTTCTTACTTCATTAGACTCGAGGCTTATAAGACTTCAATGGTTACGTGAATTATAATAATTTTTTTCTCCGAAAGACATAACGTTGTTAAAGTGGCAACTGTCCTTTTACGAAATAAATTTTATTTATTTATAATTACCTTTGTATATAAATGTTTTATTTGTTCACTTTTTAAAACGGCTGATTTTTTAGCACGATATCCATCCGATTACCGTTTTAAGTATCATACAATTTTAACAATATAAAATAAATATCTTTGTTTGCTATTATGATTAAATTAAAATTGATCGGCAAAAATAATACGCGTTTAACTGATAGTGATAAGCTCTGGCTAATTGGCTCGTCCAAATCCATACATTTTATCACACACACACACAACTGACAGTAAAGTAGATTTAATGCATTGGCTTTTTTAATAGACTCGGCTGCGCTTCGTCTATAGAAGCCGTGGCATTAAATACTGTACTTTACTGCCTAGTTAAACAGATACGTAACTATTATTTAATATTATTTTTTAATAGGTAAGCGGGTGAAAGAAATAAGTCGAGAAAACTACAATTTTTAAAATAAACTAGAATATCTGGTACTTCTAATGAATACCTGGTCAGTATTTGTCAAACAAAACATAAAAGTTACACTTGCATTAGTAAAAAATTGACATTTGTAGCTCCTCTAATTGCTAAGAAGTGAACATTTTACTGAGGTTATTTTCCTCCAAAACGTGTTTTTTAGCTGTAGATCCATAGGTACACTTTGGACTACTTCTCTTGAAAACACTGTTGATCTCTTTTCCGACTGCAATTTAAGAAGGAAACTGACGTTTTTTATTTAACAAGTTGGAATACTAGATATAAGGTGGTTTATCACATGGCAATTAATTATTTGTGATTATTTTGCTGTAAAGTCACACATTTTATGTTAAGGACAACCAAGCAGGGTTATTCTACTAAAAGACTACATAGAAGGCTATAAATTAACTCGGCTCTACTGTAAACAGAAAAATTATAGCTTTTGTTATTCTCTTAAACGACAGCTTAAAGGGACTACAAATTTCTAGGTGGGCTACGGCTTGTAGCCTCAAGTGATATGACAACAATGTAAAATAATGGAACTACATAAATATTCTGTGGTTTTACAAGTTTGTTGTGAGGTTAATTTATAACATAAAGTATATTTATATAATTTAGTAAAACTGTCCACAGAAAACATATTCTTAAGTAATATCGAATTGTTATGTCAGGGTAAGGACATAATTTTGAAAAAGTATTAACTAATTATAATTAAGAAACATTCCAGAGAAAAGAAAAAAATGTCACGTGCTGCTGAACAGTAGATTACGTTCTTTGTTAATTATATGATAAATCATAAGAAATTTTTAATAACAGAAAATGCAGAAGATAAACAAAAAGAAGTAATTGAACCTAGATAAACCAAACAAAGAAGTAAGTATAAACCAAGTTATAAAACAGTAAAAGTTGGTTTTGTTTATTTGATTAATAGATTTTAATATCTTTTCACTAAAAATAAGAAAACATTAGACAGAATATGTATGTTTTTAACAAATTATTTTCAGGGTAGTAAAAATCATCACCGGATGACTCATCACAACTAATTCAAGGATCAAATGCTGGTCTTATGGTAAAATTTATTTTGCAATAGTTAAGAAGTACAATTATTTTACATAAAAACTTTTTAGGCCATAGCTAAAGCTATAGATAACATTTCCAACAGTCTGAATTATATTGGTCAGTGTTTAGAAACACGAAATAATGTGATTTAACAAAATATGTAAGTATGCTGTATTTTTCATGGATGTCACTATAGTTGGTGTTTTATTTATTCATTCAAAATTAGAAGTTTTGGTTTATAGTTATAAAATGAAGACATGTTTTTATTGATAGTACTGTTGATATTTTTCATATTTTACTTGTGTTTTCCAGTAAAAAAATTCGTAGACGGTAAATGAATTGAATTAATTGATACACATTTAGAAAAAAAGGTCTTTACCTAGTTACTATGATAAATGTCATGCTTGATTTTTATATGTATTTGCTGTTGCATCGTAGAAGCTGCATATTGATTTTTTTTAAAATTTAGTGAAAAAAATAAATAAAAATAAAATGTTAATATAAGTATACAATAAAAAGTTTAAGTCATTTGCAGCTTCTTGTTCAATGTTTTGTGAGCCATATTTCAAACAAATTTATAGTTAAACAAACCAAGCATACATAATGCGCAAACTCCATGGAATACATCTTTTGTAGGCAGGGTAGATGGCCGCCTAAACGAGTAGTGGCTTTTGTATTCACTATTAAAGTACTACAAGATGCTACAAATTATAATAGAATCGGTTTTGGCAACAATAACGACTACTCTAATTTAGTAGTCTATTTAATGACTACAAAATGTGTTGTAGCACACATGTAGCCTTAGTAGAATACCCCAGCTGAACTAGAAATATTGGATACGTTGCCGAAAACATTTAACTAATTATGAACATATTTTATGCTGTTATATCTAATTTTCAATATTAAGTGTTAACCAGCTACACAGCCGGCTAGATTGTAAAGTAGGTACTAGCAGCACCGTTTACTGTGAATGTCCAGTGTCAAGGGAAAGGTAAAAAATACTGTTTCGCCATTATAAAGGTCATCTAGGTTAAAAAATACATACGAGACCTTAAAGCGAGCTATAACTATTAATTGGTACTGATTTCTCGCTCTAGAAATTGCACGCAAATATGTAAAATAAACCACAGTTAACAGCAGTCTTCAGAATGCGATCACCTACACAATAAGTTTATGAAATTAATTATTATAAATCAGCAGATGTGAAATGTCAAGCAGTTGAACCCTGTTGAATATTTTTGGTGAAAGTGTTTGGATGTGGTACATTTACATGGAAAAAATGTAATCTGTATTTAAATATAATAGTATGCTTAAAATTTGAATAAAACTTTAAACTTCAATACAACGCTTGTGATAGTGACATTATTTAGGTACTACAAATTGTGTTAAAGTTGTGGACCTCCAGCTTCAGCATGTGCCCGCAAGATGTAGTTGCATTAGTCTATTCAAGTTCCCTTCTGTCGGATAAGTTGTCGGTAGCCTCGTCTCCGGTGTCATATTGACGAGAACTGACAGGCTCAAAAGCGGCATATGTCTGGTGCGCTGCTAATGAATGAATTTTACTATAAAGTATGTCTTTCTTTCTTTACATAAATCATTAAATATTACTGAGTAGTATTTAATTATTTATTATAAGGTGGATAGAGTAACTACTCTAGAAATGAATACAATATAGCAAGAATACTGAAATATTAATTATGTCCCTACTTCAGTTTTATTTTTTCTTAATGTAATTTACTTCAATATTTCAATGAAGTACTACTGTACTGAAACCTTATTGTTATACTAGAGGAATAGTGAAACTAAGCAAGCGTTGGAATAAATATACTAATCTTGATGTTAGTATAGCTTTCTTTCCGTATATTAAAAGGAAAAGTAATCAGAATATTTAAATTTATTTATAAGAATAAATGGATTTAAAACCTCCATATTTTTAGATAGCTATAAATTTATTTATTAGATAAAATCTGAAGACAATAAAATACGCAAACAAGAATATTTTTTGTCTACTGCTAATACTTTAAAGGTTCTTACGTATTTGTATGTATTCTAACATCATGTAATAAATCATCTCATTGAACTAAGCGTAAGCGAGTACGGTTTAAAACTTTCTCATAATATTTGTTTATTATCTACGGCTTTAAGCCATTATTTGTATCCATCATTATAATGCAAATAAAAATCGGACAGCATTTCCAAGGCACGTATTCTAATAGAAGTAGCAAGTATGAGAAACTATCGGCAAATATTAGGAATAGGAACTGCTAATAAATCATTTATAAACATAATGCAATGCTATTACGTATCCATGCGTATTTATTTATTATTTTATTCAGTTATGTTTGAGATAATGTTGATCGTCTATTTAATATACAAGGTGTGTTTAATTGAAATTCATCTTTATTCTACAAAAACAATTTTAAGAAATATAATCACAAATAGTTATTACTATAATTATTTGGACCATTTTCGGCACAATTTGTGTAGAAACAATCAACAACATATTGCAACCGTATAACTTACATTTTTCATCTTTGCCTGACTCGTATCTCTCATCGCCTGATTCTATTTCTAAAATGAAGTTATTATTTTCCTTAACATTTATTTTATTTTCATTAGATTTTAAGCTCTAGTTGAGAAATATGATAATTAAGTCATCCTAGAAACTAGATTTTTTCCTAAGAAAACTGATACAAGCCGCATCGATATAGGATCATTTTAAGGTAGCTATTTTGAAACTAGTTTCAACATACCTAAAGAGGTCTCTTAATCACGCAAAAACTGTTCATCATCGGAAACAAATAATGTTAACATCACCTTACTTGCAGAAAAAAGTGTTTCTCAATGATTCATAATAACAAGACCGAGATCCCTCATCAGCAATTATGATTAAGAGAAAGTCATTACAATTTTGACTGTACTCCGAGATGTTTCGGCTCCAATCAACTCCTTCACAGTTGCATACGCATAACATGCATTTCCATACAGTACTTGCATTCATGTACAAATTTGCAGTACTTGTAAATCTTCAGCATATAAAAATTATATGACCGCATGCTGATCCGTGCGGATAGAGTTTGGACAACAAACGTTTCAAGGTATAAAATTACTGTCAAATATAAACTGCAATTGTTTCCCAGGCTAACCTGACTAGGAATGGTTAGAATAAACCTCGTATGATACAGTATTCTCAATTTAAAACCACTATTTTAAAGTAAATCTGTCTTCAATCAACAATCAGGAAGTTGGTTTTGTGCGACGTACTAAATAATAAAAGTGTGACCATGGCAGCAATGAACTCTAAATTTGTGAATTAAATACTTTCCAATGTTTTAAAAACCACAAGATCATAATCTATAATTCGATATCACCTTACAACTCTTTTGTTCCAATTCATTTAACAGAGGTCACTTTAAATAAAATATGTCGGTAACTATTGCTGGATACTTTACATTGAATAAGATTTATTCAGAGATATAGTCTTCATATTTCATGAATAACAATTTGGTATCATTGGTCGTTGTTTGAACATTTGTTCGGTAAAATTATTTCTTAAATAAAAATATTAAAAAATATTGATCTCGGCGCATCCACCATATTTTTAAATTTCTAGAAAAATTATAACCTGTAGCGAGTATAATTGTATTAAAAATAAATGAGTTATAATTAAAATTATTAAAATAAAAACCAATTATAACGAATACTGATATTTAGATAACACCAATAGTGTATATAGTGTAGGATAATATTGAAGCCTTCAAAAAGACCACTAGAAAATGGTGGTCTCATAAAAACGAAACAATTTTCTGCAACAATTGCAACGTTTTGTTCATAAGGTCAAATAAAATGGCGCGTTTTTTGTTGCAACGACAGTGCTTGCAACATGTTTCAACAGAAGAAGAAGTTGCGCTGTTTGATATTGCAAGAAATGTACTTGAAACATTTACCTATAATTGTCCACAGACGTGCGTGCGTATACGTGAAAAATTAATGATGTTACCAACAAAATTTAGGTATTCTTAGCAACAATAGCGGTTTATCTAAAAAAGATGTCTATATTCATCTACACCAAAAACCTTCCTATATTGAACTACAGAAGTAACACATAGTTATTGGAATGGAATGTATTTGTTTATAATTAAAAAAATATACTAAGGCAACTTGATCTAAATCGATTTATTTTTATCCAAGAAAGCTCCCCTGGAAATAAAATCCATTCAAACCCAAACACCTTCAATAGTCTAACCAATACAATTGTAGAAAGAAATCAGCATTTATACAGTATTATATTTCATTCTTAAACAGATCATCCAGTAAGTTAATAGTTTTATGCAGTAATATTAACCTTATTGTTTCATTGCCAAACAACATAGATATTATTTTTTTTTTTTTTCTATATTTTTAGGTATTAACAATATTGTGTGAAACTAACTACTCAGTGGACAAAAGCCCCAACCTGCGTTGAATTACACCCACAATATCTACCCATATATTCCTTATTATTAGCTTTTGTAACATTTTTTACTGTTTAAGAAAGGTATTTTAAGCTAATATGTATCAAATCTCCTACAATTCCTATCAATGAAGTCATATGTATGTTCTCTGATACCAAACATCTAGGTATGCTAATGAACATCCACAGACAAAACTCTATTCAATAATTATCTAAAAAATTTAATATATTTACTAACCTCTGAAAAAAACTATGCATAAAAGGTAAATTTTTTTATTAATTTTTATTTATTTTAGTAGGTTGTTATGATATTCATTGACAGTTAATCAGTTTGACGTTGTAGATATTTCATTTTGACATTCAATTTCAAATAATTTTAATTTATTGGTATAATCATCTTTATAGTTAGATATTTGACTCAAGTTAAAGGAGGCCACCTGATGAAGCGATCCTAATAAAACGTAGAAATAAGTGAGATCTCAATTATTGTGGTTGAATTTCGAGTTCCCACTCCAGAGGTTAGTAAATATATTAAATTTTTTAGATAATTATTGAATAGAGTTTTGTCTGTGGATGTTCATTAGCATACCTAGATGTTTGGTATCAGAGAACATACATATGACTTCATTGATAGGAATTGTAGGATATTTGATACATATTAGCTTAAAATACCTTTCTTAAACAGTAAAAACAACATAGATATATCGTATACTTTAATAATTCAACTATTAATTATGCAACATAGAGCAAGACTATATTCCTGACGACGTCAAAGTTAAAACTTATAAACTCGATATTTGTAAGTAACTTCCTAAAAATTCAAATATTTGAATACATTTTGGAGATCGGGGGTTTTTGGGGGCGAGAAATTCAAATTTCTTTCTAATTTTGACGTCACTAGTAAAGAGCTTATGGCATATTATGCTTGTTTTAAATGGCAGAACTTTTTTACGGCTTAGTGCTTAGACCATTGAAACAATCGATTCTCCTACCTTTTTTTGTGAAAAAGGTATGCCATGTTGAAGTTGTTAAGAGTAACGGTTTTGGAAGTAATCATACCTTATTTTTGTGAAAAAGGTATGCCATGTTGAAGTCGTTAAGAGTAACCGTTTTCGAAAATTTGAAATATTCAATGCACTGAGTACTGTTTTGATTTCAGGTAAAGTGTCTTTCTGCTGCAAAATGTTACTCGAAAAAGTTATTCAGAATGCTAAATAATGACAACGTACAAAATTTGAAGATTGGCTTGCTTTGACGACCAATGTGCAATCTGAAGATAACGGTTTCATCAAACCTTGCGGAATTTGCACATTGTCATTATTTAGCATTCTGAATAACTTTTTCAAGTACATTTTCCTGTATTTTCAACGGAAAATGTACTTTACCTGAAACCAAAACAGTAGGTTTGTTTTAGCAGCAGTTGGAAACGGTTTGAAACTATCAGAAATGTCCGTCCAACTATTTATTGCGTCAAATTCAATGGTAACGCGTTCTCAACATAACTGGTCGAATATTTCTGACAGTTTCCAAACCGTTTTCAACTGCTGCAAAAACAAGCCTAGTGTTTACTTGGTGCATTGAATATTTCAAATAGAATTATTTCGAAAACGGTTTCTCACATAGGTAGATAAATCAATTGTGTTAATAGTCGAATGTATACATTAAGCCGCAAGAAAGTTCTGTCATTTAAAAGAAACATGAGAAGCAAATTTGAATTTCTTCTTCCAAAATATTTGAATTTTTTGAAAAGTTATTTGCAAATATCGAAAATAGAGTTTTATGTTTTACACCCTGTATCTCAAACTCTCAACTTTTGACTAAAGTAAGTTTGACTACATCACATTATTTTGTCCTCAAGAATTTACCCTTGCTCTATGTTGTATTAATTTCGGGCACTCTGTATAATGATTCTAAAGTTAGAAACACATTGAACAATGGTAAATTCTTCCCTAAAAGCATGTCTTTCGGTCACTTTGAGAAAGTAAATTCACTTGAACAAACAACTGCGTGCAATTTCACACGCGTGTAATATTGCACGAGATCTACAAATATTCCTAGATGACTAATATTTACCTTAACATAATTGTACTTTCTCTTATTCATACATTTAAAACTGTAAACGAATGTCAAAAATAAACTGCTTTCGAAATGAAAAGTCCGTTTTGTCATAACATTTCACAGTTGCATCTAAATATTTAAAAGAACGGTAGACCCAGTATATAAATGCCAATAATAACTGTAAATTAGTCATGGTTAAAAATTTAAATGTTGTGAAACCTTGACTATTTGCACAAAAAAAATGTTGCATTGTCCATTTACTACTACTTGAATAAATTTAGTTTTTTTTCTGTCTACATAAAAACTACCCGTCGGTAGCAACAATGGAGGGTTCTGAAAAATTAAAATTACTGCTATATTATAATTTATTATATTTCTATAATAAGACATTTTATCACTGTTTGAGGTGGGATTTGCAGTTATATAATTAGACAGCAAATAATTCAAAATACTATATTGAAAATGATATTAAAAAAAATCAGGTTTTTATATATCGAAGTGTTATTTGGATGTATAAAGTAATAATCCGAAATTTGTCCTAAATCACTTTAATACAAGACCTTCCAATTTGAAAATACTAGTATCTTTTTGCAAAAAAAACTCATTTCCAAAAATTTATATCTTGAACCAAAATTTTGGTTTGATGGAAAATGAAAAGATAAAGATAAGTTACATATTTGTATATATTATTTTAATATTTAATTATACTTATAAAGAAATTTTGTCGTGTGTTACTTGCTGTAGTCTAGATTTAGGTGATGAATTAGACAAATATTTTGTTATATAACATTTATTGTTAGTTATATTTTGTACCTTTTGTACTTGTTTATTTATTGGCTAATAAATAAAATACTAAGATGATTGCTTGCTATTTAATCATCATCTAAATAATAAAAAACCTCCTGCGAAAATCATAACTATTTTCTTTGTTAATGAATTAAAGTAAAAACTGTGTACATATAATAATTCTATATTTATTAAGCCTTATTATCCATATATCGTTTAGCACTCTACTAAGATTTTATTGTTTCTTTTTGTCTATAGGATTTCTAAAACTAATTGTAATCTTACTTCCATTAAAATATTTCATTTGCAGTAACAAATTTAAAAACAATAATGGCTTCCAAAAAAAGAGCTTTATGATACATCCATCTTTTGAACATCACTGGGATGTTGAACTGTTGCCATTTTTGATCAAAATTCCTAAAAAAATATCTACTCATTACATTTCAATATTTTATTTAAAGTATGATCAAAATGCATGACCCACAACAATGGCAACAGAGGTTACTTAACAAAAGGTTTGTTTCCCTTGAAGCCCTACGTGACCTTAGAAACTGCTTTTGCTTCATCTAATCTGGCTCAGATGCCTGCTTCCGAACAAACATCAGCAGATAAAGAAATGCATCTAAGCTCAGTTCAAATAGGCTAACCAACACAAATTTTTCTCTAGTTCCTCTAACATCATAAGAAACTGCATGTTCAGAGTTTAGATGGCATCGAGTGTCTCGATAGATGCGACTAAACGTTTTCGTCCAACGGTTAAATGATAATTATCTTCTACTATTGAAACTAGGTTCAGTTCCTTTCTATATTTTAAATATGATATGATAATTTACTGTTATTTAGAAACTATACGCTGATTGGGTTTTTGCCACACTTGTGAAAAAATAAAGATAAATTAAATAAGCCCTTGCACCAAACGGATCAGCCAAGGGTTATTTTTGAAACTAAGTTTGCCTAACCAAAAAATCTCACACTGAAAAAAGCAGATAAGTAAAAAATAACAAAAAGAACATTACTATCGCGCACTTCCGTATTTTTGACGTTTCGAAAATCTCTCTGTTTTCGTTCTCAAAATAGTAAATGTATTAAAAGTATGTCAATTGACATACTACTAAACGAAAACAGATATATTTCCAAAAATAATCATTAAGGCTGACGGTGAGCGCTGTATCAAACGATATATAACATCTGTTCCAAAAACCGTCGAGAACTGTTCAGTAGAAATGTTTGACCAACACCATCTTACGTCGCATTCGCCGAGAGTACATTAACAACTAAACTGACTGACTAATTCTGGACGGTTCGGAATCGATTCTTGCTGTGTTGGAACAAACCCATAATTTTCGCTCAGTAACTCCTTAACGGATAATGATAAAAATATGCGGTTTTTTTTAATAGACTTCAAATATTATTTTACGTCGGCGCTGTGTTTTGAAATTTTGATAAAGTGTAAAATAAATTTTTTTAAAATGAATTTTGCATATTTGTAGTCTATTAAAAAAACCGCATATTTTTATCATTTTTCGTTGAGGAGTTACTGAGCGAAAACTATATCCCTTTGGATCGAGCGCTCACCGTAAGCCTTAACTGATCCGTTTGGCGCAAGAGCTTATTTAATTAACCTTTATTTTTTCAGAAATGTAACAAAAACCCAATCAAACTAAAGAAAAACTAAAATTATGCCACAAATAAATAGCTTCAGACAATATACGCTGATGTCTTATTATAATACCATATTATAAATAAGTAATTTTTCTTTTTGTTTTAAATAGAATGTATTATTTATGTTCCGTTTTATTTTTAAGACAAAGAAAAACTAACTGATAAAATATACATTATTATACGCAACATTTTTCATATTATTACCCCCAGTTACCTTATGCTATACTATAAGTGCTTAATGTACGTAACAGTTTCAGTTAAGACTTTAAACATACAAAATTTGAAGTCTCTCGGTATATTCAGAAGAAAATGAGTGAATAAAAGAAAGAATTTATTTGCCGTTCTGCAACTCCTTTAATTTTGAATTTTAGAAAACAGAACTTTGTAATATTAATTTTTCGTGTGGTTTCCTGTATAAGACAATTATTTAACAGATAAAATTTGGAAACAGAGAAAGAATGCAGAAAAACAATTATTAACACGAGAACAAGAAAATATCGCACTCCGACAAGTAACTCAGGTTTCTCTCTGACATGTTCATCTGATTGTTCATTTTCTCAAATGCTGTCATGTTTTAGCACCCACCATACTTTAACAATGTTGTTTCATCTAGATCTATTTGCATTTGTAAACAATGTAAAACAAGTTCTAAACATGCCTTATCTGTATTCAAAATCGTATAGCGGCTTGGTTATCAATGAATATGTAAATAATTACGAGTATATATCAGTGCAATTCGTGTAATTTGGCAAGGTGGTAAATATATCAACTTCAGGTAGAAATGTTTTATATTCTGGTCTTAGATTACCTACTTGTAGAGAAGTTACCCCACTGTCTGATGCTTGTAGATACCAAGTATTGCAATTATTCTGTTAAATATAAATCATTAAGATCATTTACGATAATTATTATGTTTCAGTGCGTTTTGTTCTTTTCCAGGCATACAGGCTTATTCACGGCGATGACCGCTTTACATTAACAATTTATTTTTCAATTAATTGATCAAGTGGCTTTGTCAAGTTATTGACGACTTAAAACTTGTTCTATTTTTCATCAATTTCTACTTTAAATCAGGAATACCGACCTAAAATAAATGTAAATATTTAACCAGTAACCAAGCAGAAGCAATAATAAATGCAATGAAAGCTTTTTTTAATTATTTTTCACTTTTTGCCTTAAAATATAATTATTAAAGTTACTTTTCATTTCTTCAGTTTTTGTTTCGTATACAAATGAAAATGATATAAGATCAAAAGTTAAAATTACTTTTAGGTTGGTACTAGTGACATCTGACAGCAAAATTGTTAAGAAACTTGACAAAGGCCTGAACGCATGTAAAACCAAACTGCGGCCTTGAAGAAATTGATGAATTAATTCAATGACAAGGAAGTAAAGGAAAATGGTATAAAACTATCATTGAAGTAACATGGGTATCCAAAAATTATATCATTTTAATTAAAATATAAAGTTGGTATACCGGAAATGACTTTGAAAATATTTTGATTGAAAAGATCAGATTCGATTATAAATATAGTCGCGGCAAGAATTCAGACGACTTACGTCATACGAACAAATGAATAAATCATTATATTTTCATCAAAATATTTAAGAAACTGCAACTGAAAGTAATAAAACTATATACTACAGTAAATGTATGCATTATATATTGCACTAAATTGCAAAAATGAGTGTTTTTAACTCGACCAAATATCCAAAATTATGTTGACAATAAAAACAATTGCATAACGTCAGCTGTGACGGAAGACATCTGAATTCTTGCCGCGACTATAGGAGTCAAATTTTCAGAAAAAAATAAATCATTACAGCCATGAAAGCTTCTAACGGTCCATTCGTAAATCATCCTATATTTATATTTCTTCGCTTTTCAATAAAATGTTGAGATGTACTTATTAAGGCTTCTAGAGATCTTATTAGGAATTCGAATAGAAACACCATCGTTGCTAAATTAATATATTTTTGCATAGCTTTATTAAATATATATTTACAACCCTGACATAAATATGCAATAAATACGTGGTATAAAATATTAAATAACAAATATTTCGCTTATAAAATCTATTACGAAAATCTGTTTTATACATACCCATATTAAAAAATTATTACCAAAAATATTTCCTGATGTTGCGCAACGCAGTGATTTCATTAGATGCATATATTATCAATTAGTTCGCAATTATTTACAAATAAATTAATGGATTTAATGACTTTTTACTTCCTGAATGTTGACAGAGTAGCTGTTTATGTACAGGGTGTTTCCTGCGTTACTTTGTTACGGGAAAACAAAAAATTAAAATGGAAAAAATAAACTCCGAAAGTAAAGTTCAATTTACACTACTTATTTTCAGTATCCCCAAATAAAAACTATGACGCTATCGGCAATTGTTTTTAAACGAATAAACCTAAATGGTTTCATCATTAAAAACATATATATCGTATAGATTTTTCTAAATAACTGTTATTAAGGTCACCGTAAAACGGTCTAAGAACAAGTGTGGTGTTTTTAGGAAGAGAAACTTCCAAAAATAAAACACGTAGAACAAAATCAAAAATAAATCTGACATTTTCTATTTCAATTCTCCTCAAATAAAATAATAACTTATAAACAGCGTCTGTAAGACAATATTTTGCTGTTCTAACCACACATTTTAACAATTTTTTCACATAATTATAAACAACAGTGAACAATGTTATATGCACGACTAGATATGCAAGTTTATGTTTTAACAATTTATACATTTACAATTAAATTAAAAAAATACGTATTTGCCAAGCTCTATATTATTTAGCTCTAAAATTACTTGTATTTGTAGAAAACACTATTTCAAGAATACGGCGCCCTTTAAAAGTTCCCTTAAGAACATACAAGTAAATATTTTATGAAATAATTACATTTAAATTTTTAAACTCAAAATAATAATTTCCTCTACTTTGTAAATTCGTTATTATATCTATGTTATTTTGTTGCATTTATTACCTTTTGTCTTTTTATTTCCTAATTTTTTATAATTTAAACAATTGTTTGACAGCTATAAAACATATTATCAATCTTTATACCGTATTTTCTTCGAATTTAATACGATTTCTAGGTTTGTTCCTTTTATATTGTCATAATCTTTAATTAGAAAATTCTGAAAATCATTTATTTTAAGTGTAAAATAGACATTGTTTAATTCCAATTTAGGTCATAGGCTTAATTTCTTATTTTCATTTTTGTTTCTTCTTAATAAGATCAGAGCAGAAAAGGAAAAATATTACGCAGAAACAATAGATCTAAATAAAAACAACTCTAAAGAACTGTGGAAAAACCTTAAGACTCTCTTACCTGGAAAGAAGCAAACCATGCCTGACAAAATCTACTTTGAAATAGAAATAGTTAAACAAGAGGCAGACATTGCTCATAAATTTAATGAATATTTTGTAGACAGTATTAACAATATTATTCAGAATATACCACAAACAACAAATGTGTTGCCCCATATTATAGGAACCACTGTACCTAATAAAGTTTTTTCTAATTTTGAAAAAATATCCATGACAAAAATGAAGCAAATACTTAAAAGTCTAAAAAATGTAGGAGGTGGTGAAAGTGGAATATCTAAGCAAGTTCTGTGTGATGTTTCTTATGCTGTTGGTGACGTCTCTTGGATATCATTAATACATCATTGAGCTGTGGTCAATTGTCAACTGTAATTCCTATTCCTAAGGTGCAAAACACAAAACGTCATAATGAGTTCCGGCCAATTAATACAGTCCCCATATATGAAAAGCTACTGGAATTGTGTGCAAAAGAACAGCTGCTTGACAATTGTGTCGAAAATGGGATATTGGCCCCAAGCCAATCGGGTTTTCGTGAGAATCACTCCTGTGAGTCCGTTTGTTGTTGGTATCTGTGATGATTTTCTCAAGGCTATTGACAGTGATAATTTTGTGTTGGCCGTATTTTTGGACTTTAAAAGAGCTTTTGAAACGATGGACAGAAACATATCGATAAAGAAATTAGAGCATATCGTCTTATTTATGTAATAGAACCCAACGTGTAATATATAAAAATGGCGTGTCGGAATCTATAAGTGTAAAGTACGGTGTACCGCAGGGAACTGTATTGGGTCCATTATTGTTCTTGTTGTATATTAATGATATGGTAAGAGCGACTCAAAGATGTAAGATTGTCTTGTTTGCTCTATATAATAATTAAAAACTTGGACCAAATGCAAATAATTATGAACAATGAACTTAGCAATTTATTTGATTGGCTCTGTGATAATAAATTAAGCTTAAATACAACTAAATCCAAATTTTGTGTGGTTGCCAAAAGGTCAAGAATGGGTTTTTTAAATATTGAGAATATGCGGATTACTGTAAATGGGGAAAAAATTCTTTATGATAAAGAAATTAAATATTTGGGTACAGTTTTAGATTCCAACTTAAATTTTCATGCCCATGCAGACTATGTTATGAGAAAGTTTTCAAAGAAAGTTGGATTTATAATCAGAATAGGGAAAAGTCTGTCAATGCACAGAAATTGTCGCTCTACAATGCCATTGCACTTCCTCATTTACAGTTCTGCTCAACCTTGTCATTTCATTTGCCAGAATATAGAATAAGCCAGTTGGAAAAAATCCAAAACAGAGCTATGAGAATGATTTTAAAATGTAATAGTTATACCCCTATAAGAACTATGTTGAGTGTTCTAAATATGTTGTCTGTCAAACAAAGAGTCATATTTGGTGTGCATTTGTTTATATTATATTACCTGAATATACATGTGATAAAATAATTTTTTTTAGAGAATTATAATACTAGGAATTGTACGGATTTTATTTTACTGGAGAGATGTAACACCGTCCAAATGCTAAATTCTGTTTTATACAGAGGCTTGATAGAATTTAATAAACTACCAACGACAATAAAAAACTGTGATAATTTAAACCAGTTCAAAAAGCTACTGAGAAAATTTGTTCTTAACTAAATGTTAGTGTGTTTGTTATTTTTTAGGTATTTTATTTATTTATGTTTTATTATGTAATTTTATACTTGATTTACCTCATTTGAGTTTTATTTAGTTAAGCTTAGTTTTTTAAGTTTACTGACTGTCAAGTTTGTAACTTGTACTTTTATGTAGCACTGATGCTAAATAAATCACTATTATTATTATTATAACCTGTCTGACTGGCATATCTTACAAAGTACTAGCGGACTGAAATTGAAGGTTAAATATAAAAAAAATCCTTTTTATTATAGTTACCCGTTTCCGGTTTACTTTTTCATTAATGAGGAAGTATTATAGTGTAGTTTAATGTTATTGAGACAAATATTTTATTACATTCACTAATGATCCTATACAATACGAGAAGTCTTGAACATAAATCTCTAAATCTCAGTATAAACTAACTAAACATAACTATAATATGTTATAAAACAAAAATGAAAAAGAAAGTTTATTAAATTAATTCCCTGAAAATGCAAAAATTATAAAAGTAGGTATTTATTACATTTTATATCTACTAACATTCATTTCTTTATGTGATTGTGTATCAGAATTTAAAATAAGATTAACAGACTTATATAATTTATTTCTTAGTTAGATAACGTGTAATACATATGAAATTCTAAATTATAAAATGTTGTAACAACCATTTTGAAATACACGATAATGCTGGTTGCAACCGTTCTCTTTGACTTTGAAGAATAATTAATATACCTAAAATCAGATCTCCACTTTCCAAAAATTGCGGTTGCCGTAAAAATAACTCAATCCCAATAAATAATCTCTTAAATAAGTCTAGGAAAATATAAAGTAAGCGAGGTGAGTATTCTACCTACAATATCTGTGGTTGCCATGCCTCTAAAGTCAAGGTTTTTTAAAACTTCAAAAATTCCAGTTTATGTTAATTAAATTAAGCATTTATTTTTTTCAGTAGTTTTCATGTCACTGGTTAAATAACTTTTGTCTTAATTAATTAACGGTCTAATTATTATTATGTCTAAATGACTTGCTATTTGTACCACTAACGCAAAATAAGAATAAAGCCTGACCACCGATTATCTTTACATAATAAGGAACTACATTTGGCTATATATTTCGCAATTTTTAGTTGTATAATAAAATGTAAAAGTTAAAAAGATGAATTTGATATCGCAACATAGTTAAAAACTAAAATGAATAGTCATTCTTTAATAAAAACAAAACCGGGCGGTTTGTCCAACTGTCAATAAATACAAACTTTTTTAATTTCTATAGATACGCAAAATTAGCCATTTTTAATGGCGATGAACAAAAGCACGCCTGAAAAACTGGAAACAAAAACACATGATCGTGAAAAAAAATTTGTCCATAGTTCGGCTACTTTTTCTTACAATCACTTTTGACATTAACACTAACTTCAGATAAAAACGGATTGAAAAATAATAAACATACAGTGGACAGTTGAACAAAAAATATTGTTTATATTGAGTGCGCGAAATGGAAGAGAAAAAAAAGTATATGAAAGAGAAAAAAGTATTTGCTAAATAAAATTACTTATTGTCTTTTAAAACCATATTTTTTCGTACTTTTGGCTCTGGCTATCAATTTTTGATTTGTATTGAAATTTTGATAACTAGTGCTACAATCTAAATCGAGAGTTAAGTAAATGAGCAACTCATTTTTAATTAAATTTAATGAAACTCTATTTCTCTCTTCGCGCCACTTTGCATTCATCGTCGTTAAGAAAATGGCTAATTTAATTTTGGGTATCTATAACGATTAAAAACGTTATCTTTTTTAACAATTCGACAAAAATTTTATTTGTGTGTTTATTTTTGTTCTAAGTACATGTTTTGAGATTTCAGTACCTAAAGACACGGGAAATTTGATCATTTCGTGACGGGAAATACGGATATCTTAATAAAAAAATATATTGTATATATACAGAGTAGTTCAAATGGGTAAATTTTTGAGGGTGGTTCTGTCGTCAATAGAGCAAATTTGATCTGATGTCTTTTTTCGAGAAAATAACAGTGACGAAAACAGCATCCCTCTATCTCTCATTTTAGAGCTACAGGGTGTTTGAAAAAACGAGTGATACGGAAAAACGCTCTATAGCACGAAAACGGTAAAAGATAGAGAGATACGGTTTCATCACTATTATTTAAAGAGAAAAAAGAGCTCAGGATTCGTCTATCATCTCTCTATCTACGACAAACCTACCCGTAACCCTCAAAAAGATCCCAATTTGAACCACCCCTAAATAATGGTTTTTGTCATAGGCGGTGAGTATACGTGAAATATTGAAATCGAATAATGTTGCAAAAAAATTAATTATTGTTTCTTACGGTTATTAGACTTAACAAAGACTAAAACATACATTACTTGTATCTGCTTTTTATAATTATTGTTTTTGAATAGTGTGCATGGCTAACGATGGCTAAGATTATTGTCAGTATTATCTAATAGATGCTGGAAGAATTATCTACTATTTTCAGCTTATGTTGCAAAATATAAAAATATTTGCTTAGTAAAGGTTTCTGGGATGGTATATGTTCAGATTTCATTTTTTTTTTTAATTGAAGCGTGGTCATATCGCTTGTATTGTAATGTTTCTCGATTTGGTACCTATTGCATTATTGCATTGAAAGGTTTTTCGAATGATTATTTGAATTTTGAACCCTTAGATCTAATAGTCCGTCACCACTCCTGATACCTCAGGGATATTTATATTCCTACGTACTTTTCAGAGCCCAATTTTCAGCACGGCCAAGTCCCTGAATATAAGTATCCACATCCTTCTGACAACCCTCACTCAACGACCCCTTAAACCGCCCCCAATTGGCAGCCAGCAGCTCAGTATTGTAAAAGTCCAGCACTCTGGCCAAACTGGCCGTCACCGTATGAGTAGACGCATTTCCACTGACACTAACATTCACAGGGGGTAGCAAATACTTGGCCTCTACGGAGGTACCCTCGGAGTACTCCATTTCCTCGATATCTTCCGGATCCGATCCCGTTTGAGCTGTCTGATTTGAACAGACGCATTTCAGGTATATCAGCACGAATAGTGCCTTCGGGATAATCATGTCGCCCGCGGTGGTGTAAAAGACAATTGAATATCGCGCCAGGCAAGTTCAAGAATAACTGGTGAGTGGAGCGGATTTCTGATATAGTGCGACGTTACTTGGGCAAAGTGGCGATCCCCGGTAACTTTCTCTCTTTGTCGCGGAATGAGTAACATTTCTTTGGTAATGGTAATGGGCCCCCACTGATTACTTAACCGCTAATGACCAGGAAATGCAAAGCGGAGCTGGGCATACACGTATAAAGTCCAACATAACCTTAATTGCGGTTTAGGAGGCAAGATTTATTTAAAGAATTAAATATTGTACTTGAATGTCCATATCTTAATTTTACAAAAACAAGTAAATAAATAAATAAAATATGTAAGATCCAGATTATTTGCTTTTAGTTATATCCTTCTTTTAAAATATGCTTGGTGTTACTAACAAAGAAAATTATGTCTTATTATCAATAAACAAACCTAAACTACTGAATAAAGGATTCTTCGAACGTTTCCAGACAATTTTAAATTATCAATATTATTCCAAGAATTTTAAGAAATTTTTGAGATGACGCTGATTAACACTACGTTGTCAAATTTCCATTAAAAAAATTGCTGACATATCGAAAAAGAGCTGTAAAAAATCATAGTTGGCCTTGGAAAGGAAACCTGACTGTTATACTGGCTTAGATAGGTACATTTTGGGCATTGGGCTTTTGCAATAATAATATGACACTTCCTCAAAACAGGTTTTGAACTTTTGGAAGTACTGAACAAAATCTCTATTGGTGCGTGAAACAACTCAGGGCTAATGTTATAGAAGTTGAAAGTATAGATTTCATTACAAATACGTCAGCAGTTCAAAAAAAATCGCAAAATTCATTATTATTGCAAACGATTGTACATACATACATCTGTGGAGCACCTATAAAAACAAACTATCAAAACAAAAAAATAATTCAAATTGCGTGATTCGGTAAAATTTTACATGGGTGAAGTGAAGTGAAAAATGATACACACTGTATATTAATTTATCTATATGTATAGGATGTTATCTACTGTTTAATATACATGTATGTAGATACTTAAAATTTTTCACTTTTGTCCTGATTTTTTTAACAGATTTATCAGTAGGTAATTCAATAATTAGTCAATATTCTCATAGTAAAAATCTCACATCATACATTTTAGACCAAAAATTAGTAATAGGTAATTAGAAAAGGTACCTACATTTATATGACGTTTTCTGAAAAATTCTAAAATGCTAGACCTAGGTATACCTACTTAAAAAACTAGTTTAGATATTTATATAGTTTTGTATTATTTTGTGAAATTTCTAAGAATGGAGAATTGCATTACTTAATTGAGGTTTTAACGGTTTCATAAACAATGGCATATTTCTTGGATAACATGTAGGAAGTAGGAAGAAATAAAACTTATTGCTCAAATGTATTGTGGTGTTATAACTTGTGTAAAGTGAATCATTAAAATTTAAATTTTCACTTATAATACCACTAGAGCTTCAATTATTACTGGAAATTTTTTCGAGCACACGAATATTTTGAGAATTTTCTAAAAAATATTCGTGTGCAAGAAAAAATTTCCAGTTTTTAATTGAAGCTAGAGTGGTATTCGGTAAGAAAATTTCACAATGAAATGTTAAAAAGTATCGACAAAAATATAAAGATATTAAAATTTTTTGATTGTTTTGAAGAGACAGTAGGCTTTGTATGTTAATTCAAAAAGGATAACAAATGTCATTTTATATGCACGGTGTCAAAGTGAAAAGTTTAGTGTTTTTTTACGAAAATGTCTCGTTTTGGAGAAGAAAACCAGGACATAATAAAAAAAGAAATTCAACATCTGATTGTTTCAAAGTACTACATTTATTTTTTGAAACATAGACATTTTATAAATTTTAGTGAATGTGTGCTTGTTTATTCCCCATTAAGAAAAGAAGACGTGGCTGAGGAATTTCAGCAACATTTGGACGCTTTAATTAAAACTACTAAAAGTACATACTTGGTAAATAATTATTTATAAATGATTTGTACTTATTAAATTATGATAGAATAAATTTGAAGTTAAATATAAATGTCATTTTATTTATAAATGTCAAAAAATTTCCAGTGTAATTTCATGCTCCTTACCCCAAGGAAGAGAAAAATTTCTGGAAATTTTCTTAGTTGCTATAGTAACGCTACAAAATACAGGCCTTTAATTAGCTGAAAAATACTATTGTGAAATTTTCTTAAAAATCCACTATCCCTACCCCAATTATGACATAATCTTTTCTAAATAGTTTTGCTGTGTACTAAAAATTGTTCTGCTTCTTGTTAGATTATATTGCAGAATTATTTGGACAGACAATACATACATTGCTTTGAGTGTTGTAGGCATTAGGAAAATTTGGCCAGAACAAATTGCAAAAATAAAACAAAATGTACAAATACATAATTTTATTTTTACATATAAATACACGTTAAAAAAATAGACGACTTAAAAGAGATGTCATCCCAAAAGTAATTTTATAAACATTGTTACAATATTTAGAAATATCAGTGGTACTGAAAGAAAAATAAATTAATTCATATTTGTAAATAGTTATATTAGTGAAGTACTTACTTCTTACAACTGTCCTTATTGAATGTATTAAATTGAAAATTTGTGCCTTTGCAGATGGATGTTCTCCAAAACCCTGAACATTTGCACTTTTAGAACTCCATCCAACTAAAAAATATGTCATATGAGTCTTTTTTATAACAAAATATAAATATCTAGAGAATATTAATGAATTTTAATCTTGCTCCCTTTTTACATAGCTAAAACTATATTTACGTTTTAAAATCATCAATGGTAAATATAACGTATAGTCTACGTTTAATCCATAGATACAGTTTAAGCTCGGAAAATGTATAAGTATGCAATTATTTTGATTTAATTTCAAAATTTAAAAACTTAAGTCCACGTATCTGTAATATATAGGATGTAAAATAACCTATGTGATCTCTAAAGCACTCACAGTATAATTCAGTGAATATCTTTGATATTTTTATTAACCGAACTTCAAATTTTCATTGGTAGAACCTGTATGTAGAAAAAAAGCATCACTACATTATTCCTGATTATCATACTGATACATAATAAAATACTCTGTTAACAAATCCACAGTTAAGTGATAAAACATATGTACCCTAACATTAAAAAAATCCCAACTCTATAAATGAGGTTATATACTTGTAATTAGTTACCTTTACTTAAAAATCTTTCTTCGTTTAAAATACATATAGCATTTAAGCATAACAATGTCGCTTCAAATAAATTCCAAAGCGTAAATGCCATTACAGATCACAAATTTTAACATAAATATTTATTTCAGCTTAACTAACCACAAAATCAACTGTCAAATGTAAATGTAAAACGGGAAACCACAGAATACAGATCAGTAAACGGAAAACGTACATCATCCATATATATTATGACATCATCAACGTCAGATGCACGGGGCACGAGTGGACTACAAACCTCGAACTTCGATGAAAAGATGAATGTTGTCCGTATTTTATCTATAGGATGGCAATTACCTCAATGAGGATGGCACCATGATTAGTAATTATATTACAGGGCCTCGTCCTCATAGATCACTGTAATTTACATGTAGTACCGTCTCCCGGTGCTAGGTGGCGCCACATAGTTGAAATGAAAATTTTAACTATCTACCTTACCTACCGCGTCCACGGTAAGCGTCATTACGTTTTTGGTGTGCTAGGCGATCGCATATCTACACTACAATTACAAGTTTTTTTAATAATAATCCTTTATTTTTAGGCATAAAAACATGGGGAAACATAAGAGGAAAAGAAGCCCGTCGCCCTCGTCTTCACAGAGGCGTTCAAAGCGCGACAGGACTCGAGAGCTGGAGAAAAGGCTAAGAGTATTGGAGCGCCATTTTGGGAGCAATAATTCAGATTCAAGAGAGCGGGCGTCTAAGCCATATAGTAGCAGGCTCAGTGGTTCGCACTCTACAAGAGAGCAGTACAACCCAAGGGGTGTTCGAAGCTCAAGGTATATACCAAGAAGCTCGACACCAGTTCGCAGTCCTCGTGACTCGACATCTTATGGTCTAGGAGGTTTTACCCCTCCTACAACATCTCATAATGGTTCAGAAGGTTTTACCCCTTCTCCAACTTCACACAAAAGTGATGATAAAGAAAATGCTCCACCTAATATCAACAGCAGTATATTAGTGGTAAATGAGCCAGGTTTAGATGAAGAGGTTCTAAAATGCTTGGGTGAAGATCCAGAAGATGGTAAGACTGAGGGTTTTGAACTCCACAAAGCACTATCTCCAAGATGGCAAAACATATTGGCTAAAGGACTATCAAAGGAAAATAAATTAGAGCTTTTAGCAAAATATCCAGTGCCAATTAACTGTCCTGCATTGCAGACACCTACTTTAAACCCTGAAATAGCTCAGGCTGTATCAGACATATCTCTGAAAAAAGATAAATACCAGATTGCTATGCAAAATCAGTTAGGTGCAGGAGTATCTGGTTTAGGTAGGGCCATAAGTATGATTTTAGTAGACGAAAGTGACCTGGCAAAATCTCTAATACCAATACTCAGTGATTCTGGTAAGCTACTGACAGACTTGTTTCATACTTTTTCCACCCAGAGAAAAGTTTTTAACCCCTCAATTAAATCAGCTTGCTATGAACACAGCAAGGACCAGCTCTATCGATGCAAGGCTTTTGGTTCAGATTTTGGAGAACGGCTCAAAGTAGCAAAAGATATAGAGAAGTCAAGCAAAGACTTAAAAATTAATAAAACATCAGCTTTGACTGATAAAACAAAGAGGTCTGAATGGAAGGTCTCATCACATTTAAACTCAAAGGCCCGTCGAGGGGAGGAGGGACCGAGACACTACGGGCAACCCGCAAGAACAGAAAACAGTTCGAGCCCACGACAGACAGCGTTCGAACAGGAAGAACCAGGACTAGAGGTGAGTATAGCAGGTAGACTACAAAATTTTTACAGTAAGTGGAAGGAAATTACTACCAATCAGGTTGCCCTTAATTATATACAGGGTTATAAAATTCCTTTTCAAAAAAATCCTCGGCAGCAATTTGCTGCCTCTAACACGTTTAACTCAAAAGATAAGAGGATCTCGCAGGAGTTAAAGAGGCTTTGTGAGATGGGAGTTGTAGTTAAATGTAGAAATTCTAAGCACCAATTTATTTCTCCTACCTTTTTGATAAAAAAGCCTAATGGAAAAAACAGGTTTATACTTCAAGATGGAAGACACTCGTACAGCAATGGCTCTCATAAGTAAAGGTTGTTACATGGCAAAAATAGACCTTAAGGATGCTTACTATTTAGTACCTATTCATAGAAGTTCCAGGAAGTTTCTGAAATTTAAGGTACATAATAAGCTTTACTGTTTCACATGCCTTCCTTTTGGCTTAAGTTCAGCACCTTATGTATTTACTAAAATTATCAAGCCAGTGTTAAAATACCTAAGAGAAAATAATGTATTATGTGTTGCCTATCTTGATGATTTCTTGATATTGGGCTCTACAGAAGGGGAGACTTAGCTTATCTGTGGCTATTAAGACCTTAGAATCCCTTGGATTCTTATTAAATAGGGAAAAAGTGTATTACGTCCCACACAAAATTGTAAGTTTTTAGGCTTTATTTTTAACAGCTCTCAAATGACCATAGAACTCACTGAAGAAAAACGTAGAAAAATAAATAAATGGATAAAGAAAATAAAGACCTTAAAACACTGCAAGATAAGAGTGTTTTCACAGTTTATCGGTCTACTTGTGTCGGCTTGCCCAGCTGTCAAATATGGCAAATTATACATAAAGTCACTTGAGAGAGTAAGATATTTAGCTCTTAAAGACTCGAACCAAAATTATAATAAAAATATGTCTATCCCTGACACAATTCAGGCAGACTTAAATTGGTGGGAATCACGTATTCTGGTGAGTAAAAATCAGTTAAAAGAAGATGTGTTTCATTGTGTCATATATACAGATGCATCATCTACGGGATGGGGAGCATATTGTAATGGGCAAACGACACATGGCTGGTGGAATACAAGACAAGCATTGAAACATATTAATTATTTGGAGTTGTTAGCAATTTTCTATGGTTTGAAATGTTTTGCCAAGGATTACAGAGGAGTTAATATTCTCATGAGAGTGGACAATACCACTGCTCTATCTTATATAAACCGCATGGGAAGTGTACAATATACAGAACCTGCTCTACTATCAAAAAAGATATGGCAATGGTGCGAGAGTAGAGGACTATGGCTTTTTGCCTCATATGTTGAATCAAAGGCAAATAAAGCAGACTGGGATTCAAGAGTATTGCAAATGGATACAGAGTGGGAAATAAGTAACCCTGCTTTTAAGATGATTACGTACTCCTTGGGTCAACCAGATATCGATTTATTTGCCTCTATAGCAAACCATAAGTGTGAAAAATATGTCTCTTGGTTAAGAGATCCAGAATCTATAGCGGTTGATGCCTTCACAATTTGTTGGAGTGGCATCAAATTTTATGCTTTTCCCCCATTTGTGTTAATTTTACGTGTTTTAAGAAAAATTATAGCTGACCAAGCAGAGGGTATTTTAGTGGTCCCTGACTGGCCCACGCAGCCTTGGTACCCACTGTTTAAAAGACTAATAGTTTCTGAATTGGTCATCTTAAAATCAGACTCTAACTTAGTATCTCCTTTCAGATCTGTTCAACCCCTGCCGAACCTTACCCTGGTAGCAGCGAGATTATGCGGAAGGCGTTTTTATTAAAAGGACTTCCTGAATGTGCTGTAGACACTCAGATGCATTCCTTATCTCCTGCCACCATAAAGCAGTATAATGTAACTTTCCAGGCTTGGTGGTCATATTGTAACCAACACAAGATTCATCCTTTTCAGGCAGATACTTCAGAGGTAATTAAGTTCCTTCAGTTTCAGTTAGATTCAAAGTCCTGCAAATATGGAACATTCAATTCTCACCGATCAGCATTGTCGCTAATTTTACAGGAGAAATCGCTAATGACCCAAGAATGAAACGGTTTTGAAAGCAATATCAAAAATAAGGCCTCAGAGACCGAAATACAATATAACATGGGATCCCCAAATTGTGTTGGACTATTTGAAGTTGCAGGCTCCAAATGATAAGCTATCTCTGTTGGATCTCTCAAAAAAGGTAGCAACCTTACTGGCTCTTGTAACAGGTCATCGAATACAGACCCTATTCTTAATTAGGGTTTCCGACATATGGTTTGTCGAAGGGAGCAAAGATTTATATTTCTGAGCCAATAAAATCGTCAGGGGTAAATAGAGTACAGCCCTGTCTCGATATACCTTTCTTCACTCAAGATATCCGACTGTGTCCTGCATCGGCATTATTAACATATGTTGAGCGTTCTGCAGAGATTAGACCTGAAGATCAGAATTATCTATTTATAACATCTCGTGAACCGTTTGTAAGAGCTTCAAAAGACACCATAGGGAGATGGATTTCACACACATTGAAGGCAGCGGGACTGGACATAAACATCTTCACACCTCATTCAACCAGACATGCATCCACATCGAATGCTTTTAGGAAAGGAGTCTCATTAGACCTAATCCGCAAAACGGCAGGCTGGTCAAGTAAATCGGAAACGTTTGCTAAATTTTATCATAGGCCAATAAATGATTCCAATTTTGCTGAATCTATTTTAAGGAGAACGTAGATGTATTTCTATCTAATACAATAAAAAATCATATTCTTAAAATGATTTTATACAATCCCCACCTTACAATATTTTGCTTTTTGTTCTCTAAACAACTACATGTAAATTACAGTGATCTATGAGGACGAGGCCCTGTAATATAATTGGACGATCAAACGAACTTACCTGTGAAGTTCGATCGTAATTATATGAAGGGCCTCGTCCGAAGAGATCACTCCCTTCCCGTATCAAAATATTTTCAAAGTTTCCCACCCATAGCAAAATATTGTGACACTTTAAACTAATGACGCTTACCGTGAGCGCGGTAGGTAAGGTAGATAGTTAAAATTTTCATTTCAACTATGTGGCGCCACCTAGCACCGGAAGACGGTACTACATGTAAATTACAGTGATCTCTTCGGACGAGGCCCTTCATATAATTACGATCGAACTTCACAGGTAAGTTCGTTTGATCGTCCAATGTTCCAAGGTGACCAAAAAAGAATACCAACATTGCAGCTCCATGGGTACTAAATTCCCTGAGCGTGTACTAAATTTTAAAAAATTGAATAATTATTTATAATATCTTTTTTTCTGACGTAAATTATTAATAACTTGTAGTGTGATACACTAAAAAAATTATTTTGATATTGATATGGGTTTTTTGAAAAGAGCGACAACTACTTATTAAAATCAATAGCGCCCTTTAGTAGAAGAAAGGCTGAAAGAAATAACTATTACATGTGGTGTGTGGCTCAGGGACTAAATTGCCTTGGGGGTACTAGAGGACTAACTGAGACTTAAAAGTACTTAAAAGTCCCAAAGTACTGGGCCCGGATTCCGTTTCTCGATTCGATACATGTCGTATCGAATGGCGCGACTCTGTAATCCCTATTGTAAATGTAAATAAGAGTCACTAGTCTGTCAACAGTGTTGCCAGGTCCTTAAGATTTTATTCACCACATCCGCTTAATAAAATTCACCAAATCATAACAAAAAATCACCAGATTTATTTAAACTCATTTAAGTTTAAAAAAAGGGTCACAAAAGCAAATACATTTTTATATACCAATTGGAAAAACAACGTAATAGGAAAATAATACATAAAAATAAAATATATATGATGAAATAAATAGTATTTTATTGATTAACAAAAAAAAAAAAAACTTGAATTTAGTAATAAACTAAATGAAAATAAATATAACAAATAAATAAAATAACAATTCGGTACCTACGCATTTGAATACAGATAGGTAAATTAACTTAATTCATCACATGTACATATTATCGTTATGTTTCTTTAATAGAGCCTGATTTATATTGAACGAAAAACAATCATCGGGACCTATCAGTGATTTGGTACGTAAGATGCCACTTAGCGTATTGGGTTGTAATCTGTTTCGGACTTTTGTTTTATTAAGATTTATTTGTAAAATATACGTTCCACATTGGCACTACTGCGGTAATGAAAATACGAGACAAACTAATTTACACAAATTAGGGAATGCTGGCAACAACTAACTGTTTTGAATTAATGAATTTGTATTATTATCCAATGATAATAATATAATAATAATAATAATAATAATGTTTATTCATAATATTTGTTGTACAATAACAATAAAGACAAATTAAATAAACAATCTACTCGATAAGTGAGAACACTTGTTTCGAGAAAGATGTATCTGAATTTTAAGTTCAATTTGTACCTTTAATAAATATGTGAAAATAATTTTATACACAAAGGAATGTACTGAAAAATCACCAGATTTGTTATAAAAATCACCAAATCACCAGTTATTGAATAAATTCACCAAATCTGGTGAAAAATCACCAGACCTGGCAACACTGTCTGTCAAAATCATTCGATCATGTCAAATTGAGAAAACGGAATCCAGTTGCTGATTTGAACAACACTGACCATGACCACAGATTGTTATTTAAGCTGTGCCATGACCATGTCTCCCCATTAGCATTTTTATCTGTTCTGTGGTGTACCATGATCACCATGATTTTTATTTGTTTTGGTTACCTAGATAGTTTGGTTAGTAAGGTTATGTCATTTATGCATGAAAGCCATGGCAAATATTAGTCAATTTTTTTAATATTAGAATTTACATGTTATGTGTATCTCATTAATAATTCAGCTCGAGATAGATTTCAAAGAACCACTGTGTAGCAGAATAGATGAATTACTAAAGACATAAATCAATTATTATAGATATATTCGTAGGTTAACTTTTGTGTTGGACACACTTCACTTTTGCAGTTTGTTTTTGTTCTAGAAACGATAAAATATATTACAACATTCTGCATGTCATTCTCGATAATTAACTAATTACCTATAGGTATACTTTCTTCCATATACATTTGCTCAGGAGATTAATTATGACAGTTTTAAGCCCTTTTGTCTATTGGGCACAAAATGAAAATAATATATTTTTAAAAGTAGACCTAAAGGATGTAAAGGTAAATATAAAGATAATAATAATATATATTTTAATCAGTGACTTTTTTTTAGGAACCACAGATAATAGTAGAAAAGAGAAAACTGCAATTTCAGTCTAAAGGCTCTGGTGCCCAAGGATTTAAAGAATATGAATTCTTTATTGATTTCCATTCTGAAATTGATGAAAACGTAAGTATAGATATTACTACACTTATTAGTTTGAGATATTTGAAGTATTTTTTTAGAAAAATGCTATAAAAGTCACTGACCATAAAATTGCATTAACTTTAACAAAAATTGAGAAAGGGTGGTGGCCACGGCTAACATCTCAACCCCAAAAGCCGGTATGGCTTAAAATTGATTTTGATCGTTGGCAGTCTGAAGATGACATAATGGAAGAGGATGTAAGAGACATAAGAGAAGATTACCCTGATCTTTATGATATGTTGCAGAAGGAAGAAATCGGATATAGGAAAGGTAAAAATAGATGCAATCTTGTATACAACAGAATTTGATGCCGCAGAATAGGTATACTCGCGGCAAGAATTCAGACGTCTTACGTCATGGCTGACGTTACACAACAAACTGTTTTTACTGTCAACGTAATTTTCAATATTTGGTTGTGTTAGAAACCATAATTTTTTGCAATTTAGTGCAATACATGATGCAAACTTTTAGGGAATATATAGTTTTATTACTTTCAGTTGCAGTTTCTTAAATATTTTGATGAAAATATAATGAATTATTCATTTGTTCGTATGACGTAAGTCGTCTGAATTCTTGCTGCGAGTATATAGTTCTTTTAATTTTGTTCAAATAAGTTTATGTGAAATGTCATAAAATGTACTTACTCCATTTTTCATATACATATTTAATATTTTTTTAAGTTTAAATTATGTGAACTAAATCTATTGCAATAATAATAGCATAGTGATTTATTTTGAACTACTGACGTATTTGTAATGAAATCTGGTTTTAACTTTCAACATTCCCACTACCATTAGAGATATAATGAAATTTCTACTCAGAACTTTTAGTACCTAGCTCAAAAACTGATTTGGAGGAGTGCTATTACTTTTGCATTAGATTGTACACAGTGTTTTATTATAGTACAGGTTGTATTATCTGCCATATGCATATAAAAACATGGAAAAGACATTTTTTTCAAGGATAAAAGCATTGTAATAATATATATAAACATTTTTAACATGTTTTATCTGCCATTGTACTCTACTGTTTGGAAAATTATTGGTTACATAAATTAATATTTAGGCAGTTAAATTTGTTAATACTTACAAAACAGTGGCTCTAATTAACTAGTTATAGCATAAAAAATCATATATCACGTATTGATTATTTTTAAATCAATGAAATTTTTAAATAAAACTCAGTTAAATAATTTTTCCATTAAAAAATATTGAAGTATGTTATATGAAACCTTAGCTTGAAAGTGGGAGATATTAAGTGACAAATAGTTTTGTGGATATTGCAATTTAATGTGTGATAAATTCTTATAAAATTTAAATTAAGTTTGGATGAAGTCCAGATGTACAATAGTTTGATAAAAGTCAAAAATAGTGGAACATTTTAGAAATGTTTTTTCAAATAAAAAGTTTTTAGGGCAAACAAAAATAAATAAATTTGATTTGAAAATTGTTATTGTATATGACATATATACTTTCTGATAACCCTGTAACTGAAATTATTTAGACTATTTCATAGACAAGTAGTAACAATGTTTCAATTTTTAGAGGATTTGAGGAAAGTTTATCTGACCCTCTACAACCTCTTCATGTTCTGTGGTTTCTTGTACGTATCTCTCATCTTGTGCATACGATATCTACGAGACGGCCAAGATTTCTTCCCTCATGTGTACGAAACAGTTGGTTCGGTCATGTGTTGTTTTCAGCTGTTACAGTTTCTTGAAGTTTTACATCCTATTTTTGGATATGTCAGAGGAAGTCCTCTCATGCCATTTTTGCAGATAGCTGGGAGGTGTTTTGTGCTAATTGTAACGGTACAGCATGAACCCAGAATACAGAAAATGCCCGTCATTTTTTATTTGTTTCTTGTATGGTGCGCAATAGAAGTTATCAGGTAAGTCTCCCTCGATTTTTTAATATCTACATATTTGATGATTTAAATAATTTTTTAGATATCCATACTACATATCACAGTTATTTAAAAAAGAAAATAGCCTTCTTACTTTTATAAGGTATAGCGCTTGGATGGTTCTCTATCCCATCGGATTCTTATGCGAAGGTATCATCATCTTCAGAAATTTAATATTTGTCGATCAAAGTAACAAATGGTCGATCTCTTTACCGAATTCTTTAAACTTTACTTTCCATTTCGCAACGTTTTTGAGGATATACTTGTTATTTATAATGATTCCTGCAATGTATTTGCTTATGTCTCACATGTTTAAGGCACGTCAGCAAAAGCTTGGTAACAAAAAAATTAGGAGAATTAAAAAGTCATAGTTTTAAATTAGTTCTTGAATTTCTAGTCAAGCTTTAAATTTTTATGGGATAGGTAATTCCATTATGAATGCACGAATGCAATATATTAATTTTTAATAGATATATATTTAATTATACATATGTTTTTGCAAATGTTTACAATAGCACATTGTGATTGTATGAAAATAAATTAATTCTTACATTTAGATATGTTTTAATTTCTAAACAAATAACATGTCATTCATCTGGAAGAAAAGTATCGTAGTTAAAAAATTTTGGGTTTTCAAGACAATTAATAGTTGTTATGGTTGGTGATTGTAATTAATAAAATTTGACAGTTTTTTCTTGGCTGGTTTTTATTTAAAATAATATCAAAGTCTACAAAATAATATATAAGTTGCCTCACTCAATCACAAGTCAACTACGTGTCAGTACATCCAATGTCCCCCCGCCTATCATAGCGGTACATGTTGGTACACAAATGTAGACACATCGGATTGTGTGGGGAACATCGGGTAACACTTGTCAAAGGCTTCTCAACGCAACGCATTGCAAGTGATTTAACTGATATATTATTTCGGAAACTTTAACAATACTATCAATTGTAAAATTTTGTTATTTTAGAAGTGTTTTGTCTTAATTATATCCTATAAATATCATTCTTATATTAAAATTATGCTATTTTTAAATAAATTTAAAAAAAATTGTTTAATTCTGATAGTATTTAAATTTATTGAAAATATATTTTTTGTGAAGATAAAGTAATACATTTATTTAAATTTTCAACTTCACTTTTAAATTTTGAAAATGTGAACTATGAGGAAAGCAATTTTTATCAACTATGATTTTGATTGAGATTGGTTAAAAAAATAAATTAAATAAAATATTTTTATTTGTTAAAAATAAATATTTTTTCATATTACAAACATTTAAATTTTATTGGAATTAAATTAATGTAATTATAATACTATTTACAAATCTCTGAGTTCAAAATGAGGTCATAAAACATATACCTAGCTAATTGTAAAATACACATCGGAATGAAAATACAACTGGATCATAATTTTGTCATGTAAATGATCAAACAGTAAATATCTACCCTAATATTAAATTAAAAAAAAATAAAATAATCGACGAAACAATACTGTCACAAATCTAAGCTGACAATTTCTGAGGTAAATACAAAAATTAACTAAAAATAATTCACAAAAATACATTAATCTCAAATTTTCTAAAATATTTGAGCCATAAATGTTTTACATGTTTTGGTTGTTTAGGTTAGAAACAGACATTTTTTACAAGTCTCACGTCTTACCCATAATAAATAATAATACAGATTTTAATTACTGACTTTTGAAGAGGACTTATATTTTATTTATATCAATAAAATTACGCTCCCGCAAAAAAAGTAGTCTATACTTTTGACCAGACGCACCTATATGTATTTTGACAATTGATCAAAAAATTTTTTTCCAAATTTTCTAGTGTAATGTGATGTTCGTGATTTTTAACAGCCTTTCTCTTTTTCCAACTATTTCTCACAATGTTTGCAAATTGTGTGGGTGATGCAGCTCAGTAGATTTCAGACTTGAATTCAGCACATCGAAATACATACACATTTGTGTCTGCTTCACTTAGGTTTTTTGCGATTTTTTTGAAATTTATTCAAAATTTTGAGGGTGTTTGAGCTAAACGGACTTTAAATTCGGATTCAATGTATCAAAAAGATTTAACGTAACTGAAATCATTGAATTATTGTCTAGGTAAAGTAAAATTAGAAGATGAATGTACTTTATCTAGATAAAATCATTAAAATGTACAACATAGACTACCTTTATCATCGCATTTAGCACCGCACCAACAACTGTCTATTAACTTTAAAAAATCTTGTCCAAGTACGTAAACTTGTAACTTACATAATTTTTACTTTCATCTGCCCCCAACGTTAAACCATGAAGTACAGTCACAATAGGCCCCGCCCCTTAAGACATGTCAGTCAGAAAAAACTGGAACTAGAATCTAGAATGTCCGCTCAAAAAGTTTATATGATTTGCTTTTAAGGAAAATAATACTTAAATAATATATAAAAAAACAAAGTGGAGGCAAATACATAAAAGATTTAATAAATCTGCATACCTACTTCCCCAAGCTGCTCTTATTTATCTGCAAATTAGCAGAGCCCTAGTCATGACAACTTTGTACAAGTGTATTTTTACTGATAAGATTCTATTATCTAAAAATATCAAAAACCACTAAAGATATCTAAATTGAAGAATACTTGTTTAACATACAATTATTAATAAATTGTACATTATTGTTAGGGTTAAACTGTCGTAGGTCAAGCCACAACCCACACAAAGCAAATAACTTTTGTGTTGTTCATAGCTGCACACGATTACTTATAGCTCAAAGCTACGTTCTAAGTTTAATTTTTCTACAGTTGATCAATAATTGTAGTTAACACTCCATTTTGAGAAATAGTAACCAAATTTCTCTTAACTTGTTTACTGCCAAATTGCTGCTAACTGTCTTTAATAGAATTTATGTGTATAGGATTATATAAGACATTTGGGATTTTAAAATGTCAAAATTTCTACAATTATGAATTTCCATCCAACTAAGTTACTCACACTTTTGTTCATGCATCTTGCATGCAATGGAGATATAATATCATGCACAGAAATTGTCAAAGCAGTAGTCGATTAAAATTGTTATTCATTTGTATAGATCTCGTTCGCATTGTGTCACTTTTAGTTTGCGTCGTAATAGCCCGGCGATCGTATGCATCTGTGAATAACACGGAAAGTTATTGTTTGCTTTAAATTGACCATGTCGTGACCACGCCAATGGCTAACCTTGCATTAGTATAACCTTATTTATTACCAATTATTTCTAAACTACTGATAAATCAGGTAAATACATAGTGGCATTAATGTCTTCAAACATGAAATTAAAATGTAATGATGACTAGTTGTTATTAAGAAAGAATATATTAATTGCTTTTTATGATATGGTACAATACGGGTAAAAATTAGGTATTGGCAAATATCTTTTAATATATAAAGTAGTAAGTAAATAAATTGAGTAGAATAAAAGGGACATCAATTAAAATTGCTCTCAAAATATAATGAATAACAAAATCCAACTTAATTAGTTACTGTTTTGTCTGGAAATTTTAAGAATAATAAGCGTATTTGTAATTGAATATTTCGTCTAGTTACACTAATAAAATGTTTAAAGTGTGTATAAAGATACCTAATGTCTTACCTAAAAATAATATACTAGATATATAAATAAGATCCTGCTGGAAAACTTCATTGTCTTTATAATACTGTAAAACTTAAGAATAAAACGTAAGGACGGAAGTCTGATTCCCTCTTACTAATAATATCGGAGGCATATCTCTTGTCAACAGTTCCAACCATGCCAAATAAAGTGGAGCCGATACGATATTCTTTCTTGGGATAGGCAGTGTGACAACTACCATGTTGGCTTCGCTAGAATGTTCTAGAAGCAGTTCCCTTAGCCTCATGTGTCTATTTGTCTTATCCTTAATTGCCATTAGCTCTGCATCCGATATATAGACTGAAAAAACGAGAATTATCGACAAAGATAAACATTTTTTATTTAGAGGCTACTTAATAATAGAGAACTATTTTCATATAGAAATGAATGTTTGTACCTGAATCATTTTCTGTCCCTTCTATTCTAAAATCTGCTATAAGAGAATCAAAGAATATCTGCGTTGATTCCTGTGGTTTTGCTGTAATATCCGGCACTACTTGTAAATCTGTGTAGTCAATCCTGAATTTTGCCAAAAGGCTAGCCATATTACGATGTTCTAATTCCAGTTCATCTCGTTTATTTGCCAGAGCAAATACCCTGAGTTTGCAATTGCTCCAGTTTCTTCTTGTACACATTATGTAGGGTAATAGCAACGTCAAACCTAAAGATTTTTATATTTCGCTAAGATTTCATTTCCAAGATCTCAAAATTTCTTACCTCCGTCGTCGTACAACCACCAAACGTCCACAGTACCCTCACGCCTTTGTTTCTTCTGGAAAAAGAACATTTCCGATGGAGAGATTAAATCCTTTGGTTCCAATTGATCGTCACCGACCGATTCCACGTTCGATTTTGTTTTCTTCACCGACGACTCATCTGGATTGGGAGTAGTATTTATAGTTTCTTTATTAGTTGCAAAGAGGGATCTATCACTACTACTACTCGCTAAAATATTTTACTTGTATTAGGTAACACTCAAAAATGCAGTTAACATGCAAATTCGCATCAAGAGACCTACCTTGAGACATTTGACTGAGAGAATGTTTGCGTTTCATGAATTCGGGACTGTTCCTGCTTCCTTTCGCTTCATCGTCTTCTTTTATGAGTGATGCGTCTACTCCTTGCTGCACTCTCAATATGCCTACTCCAAGGTGCAAGTCAAAAGCATTGCTAAAACATAAATCAGAAATTTATTTATTACGGGCAAGCCCAATTCAGTAAAATAACAAACAATAGTCTCAATATAATGTTAATAAGAAGACATAGAAAAATGTGAAACATGTACGATATAATCCTGAACAAAATAAAATGGCAGAAAGAAAAAAAATACGAAAAGTCTATAACATCAGACCAGACAAAAAAATTATTATAAAGATAAATAATTATAAAATGTCAACTTTAAGCAGTTCCATTTTAAATCTATTGAGACAAGTCAAGAATTCGATGAATGAGTATAAGCTAATCTAAGTGTTCTAGGGAAAAATGTGTGAAAAGCGTAGTTACGTCTGTGGAAAGGCACATGAAATGTTTGTATTGATCGGGTGAGGTGTGATGGAACAAGTCAGTCAATTTTCGATAGAAGCTGAGGCCTGTCACATCTGCCATTAACAATCTTAAACAAGAAAATCATATCCCTGCGCATTCTACGAACTTCGAGGGGTAATATGTGCAACGATTACTCAATATAAATGTAGCCATTATAAAACTGAAACTTATAGGAAATATATCTAAGGGAGTTATTTTGCACAGCATCCAATTTCAGCTTATAAGTCAAATAATGCAGACGGAGGAACAATACTCAAGATGAGATCTAACCAGTAAACAGTATAAGGTTAGTAAAGTCACTAGTTAGTCTTTTAACAAAGCCCAGCATTTTCATTGCTTTGCGACAAATGCTTGCAATGTGGGTATCGAATCTAAGGTGGAAGTCAAGGGTAACACCTAGGTCAGTGACTTCGGCAACTGAGCCATACCTTTTAGGCTGTAGTTAAAAATGTGTTGGTTATAAGAGCAGTGGAATCGCTTGATGTGACATTTAGAGGTATTCAAGTCCATCCCGTTAAGTGACCACCATTTACAAAGACTGTTTAAGTCGGCCTGCAATTGTAAGGCATCATTATGATTTACCAATACATTTGTAACACTTCAGGTCATCCGCAAAAAGCAGGGCCTCACTAGCTGAAAAGCAGTGCACAAATATCGTTAATGAAAAGATTGAACAGGAGAGGTCCTAGGTGTGATCCCTGGAGAGCACCTGACGGCACTGGAAAAGTGTGAATAAAAATGATTAACCCTGACATACTGCTCCCTACTCGACAGGTAACTACCAAGCCATCTCAATACATGGTCACGCGACAAGGTTCAGCTCAATTGACCGGCCTGTTGAGAACCCAAATTGATGAGACGTTATGATGCTGGAGCAATCGTAATTGAAATAATCAGTTACGATACTTTCAAATAATTTAGGAATTGAACTGAGAATTGATATAGGACGATAGTTTCTAATATCAGATTTGTTACCTGATTTGTATATAGGGGTTACATATGAAAGCTTCCAGAAGTCTGGAAATTCACCAGTATCGAGGGATCTGTTAAAAATGTAGAAGAGAGGGCGGGAAAGAATGAATCTAAAGCTCTTGAGGAAGAACGGTGGAATACCGTCAGGCAATAATCAAATAAAAGTTGCTTGCAATGCCAAATTATGCAATACTTACTGCAGAACTTCAAAGTACTGGTTCAGCTCCTCTGCTGGACAAGTTTGCCACTTGGATTTGAAACCCATTAGAAGGATGTTCGGTCTGAGTTTACCAATGCCGCAGGCTTTAAGCAATGCCTTTGCCCCGTCTTCAAATGACAAACCATCAACTTGCATGTAGAATGCCTTCAGTTTGTGTGCTTTCAACCAGCCGCTGGCTTTATAGTTTAGAACGTTTCGAATTCTTTGGGGAAGAGGATCCTAAAATGGCAATAAAATCAAACTAGCAATTATATTATGTAATAACTGTGAAAACACTTATAAAATGTTTATAACAAGACTGTTTATATAAAAACTAGAATTTTTACACAATCCTTATAACATGGAATGGACATAGTTTATAAAACAGTAGTTAATTAAAAACTAAATTTTTTTATATTATAAAATTCTGTTGAAACTACTATAAAATTACTGTTGGTCTAATTTACAACGCATTTAGTTCAATGACATTTTATCTCATGTTTTTTTTTTTTGACGAATAGCAGGGCGATTTTAGATTGGGAAGTAATTTTCATTTTTGTAAAATAGCTAAATATAGATATGAAATTATTTTTTTTATTTTGAAGTGAAAATTAAAAACCGTGAAGTGAAAATACAGTTGTTCTTTTTGTCCTTTTATGGTATCGCACCTAGATGTATTTGCCAGAAAACATGTTTCACAATAATATTTTGAGTCCCAATTTGTTATATTTCAATAATAATTCTTAGATTTGAACTACTTGTATTTTAAATTCTAAAATGACTGCTACTTTAAGCATACCTAGGAACATGGCTATGAATATTAAATTGATTTTTTATCAACTTTGTAGACCCTAACTTTCTTACATTAGCAATTTTAATACAAAAAAATAGTTTATGTAAAACATGAATAAAATAAAATTGCAACAATATGTATCAACTTTGTTAACTGGAACGAAAAAGCCTTTGAAGTGATAAAAAGTTGTATTGCTTACTGTATTAATGTGTCCACAGACCAACATGGACAAGTTCTTAGTGAGCAAATGTGCAAAATCCACTAAGGAGGGTCGAGCACTTGGCATTCCAGACAAAACCAGAATCTGCGGCCGGTAATTCTTTACATGCTCTTCGACCGAGTTTAGTTGGTGCACTGCTTGAAGCGCATTTTTGTAAATTTGCGCTTGTGTAGTTGTTCCCCAATTAACATCTAAGAATCACATAATTAAGGTGGAAAATTTACCATTAGAAAAACATTTTACCTGGTTTTCTATAAGCCACGATAAGGTAAAGGGCTAAAACCATGGCGAAAGTCAACAATGCAGTAAACCAAGATATTAGAAACATTACCAACACACATAAAATTGCTCCTATTAGACTAAGCCACATATTGTAGTACTAAAAACAAAACTTTTAGCAGATTTTTTAATAAAGTGAGTAAATGTTGTACCTTGAACGTGGGTCGCCATCCAACAGGTTTTGCAAGGGATGCATGGAAAGTTGAAAAATTTATTAAAGTATATGCAGCCAAGAAGAAGTTGGAAATTAAAGGTGCGATTAAGTTTAATTCACCTAAAAATTAAATCAAAACAGAAACATTGAAATTGAAACAAACACTATATCCTAAACGGTAATATACATACCAACTAATATAAATGCTACAGCAATGATGAATGTCAAAACGTAGCCTCTAATGGGTTCATTGTTTTGTCCATATCCTTTAGCAAACCATTCAATTTTTGGATACAACTTGTCCTTGCAAAGCGCTTGAAATACTTTTGGGGCCGACACTAATGATGCCAACGCTGAAGATAGAGTGGCGGCAAAACATCCCGCATAGATGATTGCTCCTATCCAAGACATCAATTCAATCACCTGAAAACCATTGTTGATTTTTGTTAAAAATGCACTACACTGAAAAGTTTCATGTGTGTCTGTACCTGAAAATTGTTATGCGATCCATATTTCATTGTGCAGTTTGTACAATCAACAGGCCAACTCCCATTTATATAGTCGATCGCATTGCCCGTGGCATCCCGAAGGACAGAACAACCAACGGCAACAGCTATAAGAATGTAAGACATTGTCGTTATGAAAATTGCCAATAAAGTACCCTTAGGTATAGAAGTTTGCGGGTCCTAAAAATAAGAAGTGTTTAAGCCCTAGGGATATAATATATTGATTCATACCAATTAAATAAGGCATAGTTGTCTTAATATATGAAGCTAAAAATGTAACTGATAGTATTCATTTACCTTAAGGTCTCCTGAAATATTCGCACCAGCAAGGATACCTGTCGCAGCAGGAAAGAATATTGCAAAAACACTGAAGAAGTCATATTGGACATTTTCCCATTCACGATAATCAGGAAATAGATTTTGATATGCCAGAGTTGCTAAAAAAAAATAAAAACACTTCATTAAATGTTTTTTTCCAGCAACTTTATTTGTTTAATTAAATTTTATCTCTAGACAATGAAAACAGCTTTTGATGGCTTTGTTATTGCCACCTTAGAATGCCACAAGGTTCTAAATTAGGGCCTCTACCTTTTATTATATTTATTAATAATTAAATACAAACACGTGTAGGTATGGAGAATTGAATAACAGCTAAAATATCACTTTGATTTTCTTCGTTATTATTTACAATATTTTTCTTTAATTTGAGTCATTATTTTTTGTAATAGGCTATTTCATCTGTTGAAAATAAATAATGAATGAATTATACAGATTCGGAAATTGCGGATCTTTACAGAGAAAGTAGAAATTGCCGCTTCATTCCAGGGAAGGTACGAACTTTAAGAGGGGCGGCGACGTGCATTGGTCTAGCATTCCCCACTACTACGGTAATCGGTTCCGTATCGCCATTGAAAATCTAACTGTCAGATCAACTGATGCCAGTGTTGTCAGATCTCATGCATTCCGAGAAAATCTCATGCTTTCATATTTTGATTACAAAATCTCATGATTTTTAATAGACACAAAAAGAAATAATAAAATTATTAAAATTACTCTTTGAAATCTACCAAAACAAAAACCTAACGAGAAATAAAGGCAAAATCGAGGGCAAAATTGAATAGATAGAGGTAGGTATCTACAATATTTGGGTACTTGAAATATCCTTTATTGTAGACTGCTCTCTTAATAATTAGCAAAGAATACATAAACGGGTATGACAGTCTACGGATATGAAGTGTGTGTGCTATATTCTCGCTGTATTGCAGTGATTCTTAACTCTATTCCGTAAGGGTACCTACATGTTCTGGAAACAACAGACTTTACGACCCGTGAGTCACCCTGCGTCACGTCAACTGCGCCTCAACGTTCGCCCGGCCTAACAATAAAATAAATTAGAAAGGTTACGTGGTTAATAACTTTTAAGTAAGTACCTGTAACTACTTACTTACAATGTAATATTATGATAAAATAGCAGAACAATGATTTTTAATAAAAAAAAAATGGCATTACAAAGTAATTAAAAATTACTTGCTTCTTTGAAATTATTCTCATGCACTGAATTTTTCCCACCTGGCAACACTGCTTGATGCAAACACGATGTGGTCGAAGTATGCATGTAGCATGACACAAATACACGCAAGCGGCAAAATACAATTCACCATCAAGATCCTCACTTTCCAAATCTGTATATGCACTTACCATTGTATCCTAAAAATCCTTTAGCTCTTTGTGTGTCATTCCTAGGTCCGATAAAGCTTCCAATAAAAAAATCTGCAATAGCTGCCAGTAAGATCACCAACAAAATTAATTGTGCCTAAAACTTAACTTCTTATCAAAGCTGGCAAAGAAATAAATATTTAGCTACAAAATATATATTGTTGTCTTGCCATTTTATTTTACCTTGGCTTCCCATTCCATTCCAACGACAACTATAACTGTTAGAACTATAAGTGTCACACATCCAATGATTCGAATGTCATCAATTGGACTGACGATATAATTTCCTCCACAAGAGAGTATTAAATTTTGTAGTGATTCGCAAAACCCAACTACGTACATAGCACAAGCTACTGCATTAGCTAATGAAAATATTAGACCGATGGAACCACCAAATTCTGGACCTAAGCTCCTTGAAATCATGTAATATGTACCCCCTAAAATGCAACACTGTGTATTTGACTTGACCATGAAGATTATAATCAAATATCAAATCCAACTTGGCACATTATTTCGAATCATAAACTTTACCTCCTTTTATAACTCCATTTGTGCTGATAGCAGACATTGAAAGCGCTGTTATAGATGTTACGATTGTTGTGGTCAATATTAAAACTATTGCTTCTCCTAGAAATAGAAAAGTTAATGTACAATTTTCAGTAATGTCAGTGTTGTCAAGAGTATATTTTTTACCTATACCAGCTTGAGCCACTACCCAACTCAAACGGAGGAAAAGCATGACACCCCAAATGTTGAGGAGACATCGTACTAAGACTCCTTGGATCCATCCAAATTTAATTAGGCCTTCACTATTTAGAACTTTGCCATTGGAGATGTTAGAAGCTGGAGGTGGGGTCTAAAAATTAGAACATAGATAGATATTTTTGTAAACAATCACAGTAACTACTTTGCTGGCTTATGCCCTGACCAGCATTGAATTACACCTGAAAAACTTATAGCAAACAGTCAAGCTCATTCGCCAGTGGCGTTACCAGACATATACCAATTTCGAGCTTGTTCTCAATATGCCACAGGTAAAGTCAATGACTAACCCCGGCTGTTTCGTTCGAAAAAAAGTGCCGGAGATGAATAGAGAATATTTTAAGAAAAAATAATTGATAAGCAGGTACAATTGTATTGTATATTTACAAGCTCAAGCAATAATTGGAACTACAAATGGTAGCTTTCCAGAGTAATAGAACACAACAATAACAGAACTGTATATTCAGTATGAGTGCATAGCGTAAAGTTAAGTACAGATTTATTTTTGTCATCCCAGAAAACCTCTGAATCTAAATATTCTTTTCTAATAATTATATTTTTGCTCTGTCCTATTAATTTCAGAACACTCTGTATGTGCTTAGCTAGACGTTCAGCCGAAAGCAAATAAAAGCACACAAGAATCATTTTGTTTTAAAAAGTCCAATTATTTGCATACATTTTGGAGATCGGGAATTTTTGGGGGCGAGAAATTCATATCTGTTTCTAATTTTGACGTCACCAGTAGAGAGCGCCACTTATGTCAATTCGCACATCATGATAATTTACCATTCTGAATAACTTTTTCACGTAACATTTTACTGTTTTTTTTTTTCAACGGAATAGGTTCTTTACTTGGAACCAAAACAGTTTCTACTCAGTGCACTGAATATTTCAAATAAGATTATTTCAAAAACTATTACTCCTAACGACTTCAAAAAGGTTTGCCTTTTTTCAAATAAAAAAAGGTAGGAGAATCGACTGTTTCAATAGTCAGATGGATACACTAAGCCGCAAAAAAGTTCTGTCATTTAAAAGAAGCATGATGTGCCATAAATGGCGCCCTTTACTACTGACGTCAAAATTAGAGACAAAAATTTTAATTTCTCGCCTCTAAAAACCCCCGATCTCAAAAATGTATCCAAATATTTGCACTTTTTAAAAAGTTATTTGCAAATATCGAAAATAAAATTCTAAATTTGCATCCTGTATCTTTTTAACCATCAACTTTTACTAAGGTAAGTTTGGCAACATCAGATTATTTTTTCGTCAGGGATCTACTCTTGCTCTATGTTGCATTTGTTTCCAGACACCCTGTACAGAGCTTGAGTATAGTCACAGCTATTAGCTTAATTAATTCTTTAAAAACAATAGTTTTTGATTGATTATTGATCATGTTTACAGAAGATATTTTTAGAGGCTATCAATTGTATCGTATCTATTAATATATGTATTTATCTTTGGTAAAAATAAAACTAATAAATTGTAGGTAGGTACTCCAAATTATTGACATGTAGGATATAAAACCAAAAGACAGCTGGTTTTAAGATAATCCTAACTAAATAGTTATTATATATCCTATTACGATAATTCTGATAAGAAGAAACTGTTAAACTAAATTTAGAATAATTATGACATTTTTAATGCTCAGCATTTTAAAACTTTTCTCTCAAATAAATATTCCTGTGAATTTTCTAATTTGAGCAGTGGCGTAGCTAGGCGTGGGCGAAGCGGCCCCTCGCCCACAACCTCGCGCGAGGCCCCCTTGAGGGTGATTTAAAACCGAACGCCATGAACTCTAAATAGGACGAATAGCAACCTAAAAGACCCTAAGAATACGCTTTACCGAGGCTTTACCACAGGTGGGTACTACTATAAATTAATTTGCTCTATTATCGACATATTTTTCAGTAGGTACTGAGGAAGTTACAAAAAATAATTATTTTTAGCATTTAAACACCTCATAATTTTGAAATTTTCAGATCATTCAGACTTCACTAGTTTAACTAGTTTCATCATAAATGAATAATTTTGTAAACAAACTTTCTGATTTTTCACCATTCATTTCTTGAAAATATACAGGGTGACATTGAAAAAACTGCAATGCATAGTATCACGCGATAGAGGACCAAAAAATAATAACAATAATACACTAATGCCTGATCGCCTTTTGTTTTCAAGATACAGCATATACAAATTTTTCGTAAAATTTAAATTTTTTGAATTTCTCCCGATTGTATGAAAATATTTGAACCAAAATTAATTCAGTATCCAATAGCGAAAGAAAAGGGCCTCGCTGATGCGACTGCGCCCACGTCTAGATTAGTCCACGCTACGCCACTGAATTTGAGGATATACCTACTATGATGAATTATTCTGGAGAATCTTTTATATTTGACTTTCAAAGATAGAAATCGCGTTGCTATGTTATTATTTTTTGTTTATTACATATAAACGAGCAAATTTATGCAAAATTTGATGAGCACTACTGCAATACCACCACGAAAACCAATTGCTAGAAAACAGACGATACCTAAAGTATATGTGAGAAATGCATGTAACTAATACATGGTAGGTATATTATTTCATACTTTATCAGTTAACCTTTTCACCTACACGGGATAAATTAACTTTTAAAATATAACCTGCGACCTCTTACTCATTCTTTAATATCTACAGTAATTAGTGAATGAGAATACGAGTAGGTAAATTCATTCCCAGTTTTAATTATGACGTTAATTTCACGCACATTAAATGATTAGTCCGACACATTAAAAATACATTAATGGTACGGATAACGTAAAAGATGTTCGAAGAATAGACGATGGTCAAATCAGAAGTGGGATTAAGGTTCCTACAAAACATTTGTATATTACTCGTAAAACAAACAAAATTTTAGGAAACACTCCATATACTTTTATAGAGGGTGATTCATTAATAATTGGACAGAGCTTAAGGGCATATGTTGCTGACCTCAAAATAGAGCGATTAAGCCAAATATGCCTTATTCTAAAGTTGCTCCTTTTCGAATAAGTCGATTTACTTTAGCTTATTCTAAATAGGGTGTCAAAATTGAAGAAATAAATTACATTTTCTTTCTTATTTTTCGATCGCTTGAAGCAAATTTTATGAAATTTCGCTTATTTTGATCACAGTATGGCCCATTACTTACGCAATAATTTGACTGGATGCGTTTTGCTCAGAAACCATTGCTTCTAGCGACATCAACAAGGTGTACCTTTTTTAACTAGAAAAGATAGGGAAGAACATTTTTCCAGTCCAAAATGAGATGCAGTGTAGACAAAAAAGTCGTAGCGATTTAAATGGGTCCAAACCATCGTTGGTGGCGCCCTTTAGCAGATACACCAAAATCGTCGACATATTCGAATTTCTAGTCCCAATAAGCAACACCCCTATACCAAATTTCATAAAATACGATCGATGCGATCGAAAAATAATAAAGAAAATGTGATTTATTTTTTCAACTTTGACACCCTGTAGATCGAAAAGGAGCAACATTCGGATAAGGCATATTTGGCTTAATCGCTCTATTTTGAGGTCAGCAACAGCCCTTAAGCTCTGTCCCATTATTAATAAATCACCCCTGTATAATTATATCTAAAGGGATCTGATACTGCCGTTACAGAACTTAGTTCACAAACATCAAGGGCAGGTTAAAGATTCCTAGATAAGGCTACAGAAGTGCATCATAACGGGGAAGTTGCATGAATTTTATATTGGTTTGAAATGTAGATATTACAGGGTAATCTTTCAAACATATTGATTATTGCCGCCAGACACATGAAAATACACATTAATAAATTGACATAGAATGTAAATAAACTACGTGGCCGAAAACGCGATACAGCGAGGTTTGTCTCCGTAGATACAGGTGCAGGTTACGATGTTGGGATGTAAACAGGAGTTTGTTTCTTGTATTTTTGCGTTTTTGTGGCATCCGTGGGTTATGATCCATAGTGTAAATACAGTGTAGGTAATGCGATACGGTATTATTAAACGTAATTGATTTTTTTGTTTACAATATAGATCCGCTCGTGACAATTACGGCGACAATGCTGTTGGGTATACCGTATGTAAGCTATATTCGTGGAGAGATTGGCACCTCTCTGCGGGTATGGTAGGGTGGAAGAATGTTGGCTTGGGTCAATGTGAGAGATTGATACCGGATGACATTTGACTACCCCCCTAATTAATGAGGTTTTCCAGGTTTCCCTCATTCCTGCACTGAATGGTGATTAGGGCCTACCAACGCAAGTCGTTCCTGGGCGCAAATGCGGCCTGCTTAATAATAATATGCCGCCCCCTCTCCCGCGCAAGTCTTCGACTTCTGGGCTAATCCTCGTGATTAGAATGAGGGGTAGAGATATTATTATTATTATTATCAAAATGGTCTTCACAAACAATGTTGCAATGCTTCCTTACTTTCGTCGCCGTCGCTTCATCGCCCTACACCACAATTTTATTTTCAATTTTTGGCATATAATGCAATAAATACTTCTTCCATTTGCCTGGTGAGATGGTGCACCTCCTGTGCCTATTTTACGAGTCTATTTTGCAACTTTACTCAGTACCAATGTCTATTTAACACAATAACACCTAATAATGACAAATTGACTTCTAAATGTATGTACTGTGTTGTCCGAAAACGTGGAAATCGAACTCAAGCACACTGCTGCATTGATATTTGGTCGCATTAAAAACAATCATTTTTGCAATTTAGTGCTATATATAATGATAACTTTTAGGGTAGTATATGCCTATAGTTTTATTACCATCAGTTGCGGTTTCTTAAATATTTTGATGAAAATAGAATGAATTATTCATTTGTTCGTATGACGTAATAAGTCGTCTGAAGTCTTGTCGGCATAGTAGTTTAAATACCAGTATTATATAAATCATAAAACCACAAAATGTTTATGTTCTTTTAAATAACTCTTTTATTAGAGACCCCAGTTATCTTGTTGCCTAATAATTTATTTTATTTACATGGTCAAATTGGTCAATATTTATTTTTGACACGCCTCTATTCATGCACTTACAGATGTCTTGTTATTATTAGTTTGTTTTGTTAAGTGTTACACAACATTGACAGAGATATGTAACCTAAATATTTGTTTATTTACACTTAACCGATATTTATTTGGAGCAGTTTTGTGACAAATTATTCATCTAAACACCTAGCGGAATAATTACTTCCGTCGCTGAGTGAAGTTCACTAAACGCTTCCGTTAAATTATAATTTATAATTGAAGTGGCGTTTATGTATATTTTAATTGGCACGTGTTTATAGGAAGTGACAATTGCGATTTTACATCAGTTTTTACTTCCTGATTTGACCTGAAGACCAGGGATAGACCTACAAAATGCTGAGTTGTATTTGATCATTTAGGACTGTAAATTCAAAAAAAAAAGTAGCAATACCATTTGCAAAGAACTTCCGAAAATCTGTAATGGTCTTCACATTAATTTATATGAATTACACAATTATCTTGAAGATAATAATAAAACGTAGGTACTTACTAAAAATTGTACAAGGTGTTTCTTAAGTGATCTTAAGGGCGCCGTATTCCTGAAAAAGTGTTTTCTACAAATATAAATAATTTTAGACATTTAAGAACTGAATAATATAGAGTTTAGCAAATAACAAGGATGTTATTTCATGCTACCTGCAAATATTCAAAGGTACCGAAGTAAAATCAATATTTAACATCAGAAAGCGATCTATCCAATGAATTTTTAGGTACTGAAATCTTTCAAAATACGTATTTTTTTAAATTCAACTATAGATGTAAACATTGTTATAACATAAACTTACATAGTTCTGCATATAAGATTGTTCACTTTTGTTTATAAGTATGTGAAAATAATTGTTAAAATGTGGGGTTAGAATAGCGAAATTATGTGTGTCATATAAACGCATTTTAAAAGTTATTACATTATTTGAGGAAAGTTTAAATAGTAAAAGTGGATAAACAAAACATCAATAATTCTATTTTTGATATTACTTTTGCTCTACGAGTTTTATTTTTCGAGATTTCAGTACCTAAAAACACCACAAATTTGATTGATTGATCTCAAGAGGTCTTATCCAGGAGTGTGGCTAAAAATAAGGATTTTTTGCTATATAAATGTGGGGTCTTCGGAAATTAAAAAAATATATGTTTTTAATTTCTAAACCGCTTGAAATAATTTAACAGAATTTTGTGTGCTTTTTAGTATGACGGTAGATATGGCACAAAAAATTACCAGCTTTAGAAACTTACCAGTGGTGGAGGTTTGGGTATTATCGATCATTATTTGCCAACTATCACCCTGTACAACATACTATAAACTAGGTCATTACTCATTATATACGCTATTGTATTATCGCCACATTTGTTTCTTTATACTTTTTTGTATTACAAAATTGATTTATGTGATCATAAATAATATGCCCTTGGATTTTTGACCTCTACTTAAGAAACACCTTGTATAAATTTTAGTACGCACCTACATTTTATTATTGTCTCCAAGATAATTGTGTTAATTTATATGAAAACCATTACAGATTTTAGGAAATTCTTTGCAAATTATCTATTTTTATTTTTTGAATTTATACCCCTAAATAATCAAATCCAATTCAGCTTTTTGTAGGTCCTTCCCTGGTCTTCGGATCAAATCAGGAAATAAAAACTGATGTAAAATCTCTACTTAAGTAACACCCTGTATATTATTAAGGCATTAGGTTTTGCTAAAAAAATACTTAGTTGAAATACGATACGATATCATGTAAACTTTCAAAAATGGAAAATAATCAAAAAGCGAGATGAAATAGGTAATGGATAAAAGTGTACAGTCAGCACAAGAAACTGACACAAATGCCCTTTACTATAATAGCATATAGCATTTGCCTAGCTACGTTATAGTTTGTTTCAGAAACTTTCAGAGCCTGGAAATTTCCTAGCTCTTTCTTTGTTCTACTATTTACTACTATGATTATTTGCCAAAGGGTTAGTTAAAAAAATATATATATTTTGAAATACATGAAAGAAAAAGTTCTTGCATTATAAAAGAGTACTGAACTTCAATGACATCTGATAATTACATGCAATATACAGTTTCATTTATTTTTAACAGAGCAAACTGAGAATGGATCTTGGTGCCATTCTAAAAATAAGATTTATTTACGAAGTGTTTGGGGTCATAACTATATTAGTTTTTAATTAATACAACAGTTCCTAATATCAAATATTTAAAAAGTCAAATTGAACATTTTTATAGATTTTTCGTATTTTCGGAAAATGTAGAACATGAATGAAAGTAGATGGAATAACTGTTGCATTGATTAAATATATTATAATATTACTGGAATTTCGTAGAAATCCAAATGTAGCTCGAAAAAATCAAACGGGAATTTATTTCAATTATAAACTACCTATAAAGAAATCAACGAACTATGATGACTATTTAAACAGCATAGTGATGTGATTTAGAACTATTTTAGGATCATTCAGATTCGAAACCAAAACATGTTTTTGAAGGGCAATTAGAATTCTTATCAGAATTACCATATTCTTGGGTTAGGTGGTCGACGGCTTACGGAGTCAGGACTTGGAATTGATGTTTGCCACGGTCAAGGTTCGAATCCCGTGGCCGGAAAAACGAATAGTTGTGTCGAAAATCTGCACTCTCTCTGCGGATATGGTGGGATGAAAAAACGGTGGTTTGGGTCAATGAGAGAAATTGATATCGGTCGGCTTTGACCATATCCCCAATTAATGAGGTTTTCCGGGTTTCGCTCATTCCTGCACTGAATGGTGGATAGGACCTACCAGCGCAAATCGTTCCTGGGTGCAAATACAGCTACAGGATTATAATACGCTGCCTCCTCTCCCGCACAAGTCTGCATCTGGGCTAATTCTCATGATTAGAATGAGGACCATTATACTTATTGAATATTACTATTGGATGTGGATCATCAATTTATATGAAAGAAATCTGTTAACTTTCACGTTTTCTTGTTTGTTATCCTTGTACAATTCCGATTTTCCAATAAGTCGCTCTCCTTGCTCTCATATTAATTACATAAATTAAGATACTGTTTTGCATTTTAATCCAATGATATTGACATACATTTTCGTTGCATCAGGACATTTACATAGAGATTCAATTTGAAAAATTGGTTTGTAATTGATATGCGCTTCATCAATCCAATGTTAATTCTACGAAAGACTTGCCATGCCCACAGAGAGCATTGCGTATACCATTTCTGGATATGGTCTTTAATTTATTCTGCTTCCTTTTGACTATTTCAGAACAGTTTTATTTTTAATTAATTTAATTGGTTTGAAATTGCTATCTTCCCAGTATTTAGACATCTACAGAATAAGCATTTGTTTTACAAAAGGCTTGTTTTGGTCTGATACCGAACTGTTACAGAACAATTAAAATAACTGACCTTTTCATTAGTATACAGGGTGTTTGGTAGGTAGATAGTTTTAAAGTGGTGATAGTCTAGGTCATTTGGAATATATTATACATCATATACCTATATACGAGTATAAAGTATAAGTATAAGAACCATACCAAGTGATTTAACATCACTTAGATGACTAGAACTGTTCCAAGATCTTTTGCAAACACGGAATTCCAGGAAACAACTACTCTGCGGGCTAATGCCCCGACCAGCATTGAATTACACCTGGAAAACCTATAGCAACAGCTAGAGTCATTCGTCAGACGCCCACCAGACATATACCGGTTTCGAGCTTATTAGCTCTCATCAGTATGCCATAGGTGAGGTATCCGACGAATAATCCTAGCTGCTTTCGTCTGTCTAACCCGACAGAAGGGACCATGAGTACGCGATGTAGAACTAACTACATCTATCGGCCGTTCGCTACTCCATGCCGGACTCATGGTCCCTTCTGTCGGGTTAGACAGACGAAAGCAGCTAGGATTATTCGTCGGATACCTCACCTATGGCATACTGATGAGAGCTAATAATCTCGAAACCGGTATATGTCTGGTGGGCGTCTGACGAATGACTCTAGCTGTTGCTATAGGTTTTCCAGGTGTAATTCAATGCTGGTCGGGGCATTAGCCCGCAGAGTAGTTGTTTCCTGGAATTCCGTGTTTGCAAAATATCGTTTCTCGCCGATCGCGATAAAGGTCGACAGCTTTCAATGGTGTCCACTGCATGTAGAACGCTTCGTGCCTGTGACATTTTCAGTCCGGAATGGAGTAGCGAACGGCCGATAGATGTAGTTAGTTCTACACCGCGTGTTCCAAGATCATTCAAATTCGAAATCGAAACAAGCCTAAAGTATTTTAGATCATATATGACTATGTAGATACAATCAGATAATCAGTTTACAATTTAAAAAAATAGTTAATGGAAATACGAGGGGAAATAGTGTTTTAAGAAGTTCCCACACACAAACACACACTACCCTAAATGATCGAAGTCACCTTTAACTCACCTTGTTTGGAAGCGTGGCATTGTGAAGTTCATCAAGAGTGGGTCTGTTTGCAGCTTGGATGGACATGATATTCCTATAGTTGTCGAGACGTGGCAAAGCCTCTCTCGTCAGTTGCCTGAAATCATGAAAACAATAATATTATTTAAATTAACCATTGTTACTAATAAATGAGGTATATGCTGTATTTTTATTGGGTCTTTACTACCTTTGCATAATAAATAACCTTTACAAAGTTAACTCTCTTTTGAACAATGATTAACTGGTCATTTTCTCTTTTACTGGACTACTTGTCTTACAATAAACATACGGTTTTATACGAAATAGTACTTGATTTTTAAAAATTTAAACAAGGTGTGCAAAATATGTAAGTTAACAAATGAACTGGTATGTTATAGTGGCTGAGAGGCTTACAAAATGTAGGATTTGTATCAAGAATAACACACTTTCTTTAATACATGTGTCAAAATTAAAATATGTTATAGTTATCTGGAATCCCCATACTGAAATTCATATTAAAATTTCTATAAATTTTATTTTATATAAACTTTTAATAACTTATCCATATATTTCTTCGCTCTTAATTTGAAATTTCCTTCTGTTCACACTCATTCATCTTCATTGTTTAAATTAAACGGCAAGCAAACATTCAAACAAACATTAAATTTTCTTCTATTTACACCGCATTCAACAGTGTTGACAGTGTAGCGACTATATAAAATTAGATTTGATGGGAATGAAACAGTAAGTACATAGTAAACAATCAAACAGAGTAAAGTAGACCGTTAGTTTTGTGGTCACATAAAATGTTTGAATAGCGATCAACTTAATGGATTCATGATAATAGATGTCGTGGTTGCATTATTGGATTAGCCATAGAGTTAACTCTATGGGATTAGCATTAGAATAGCATTCAATTTGTTTCACTCGCTATGACACTGTTAAAATCTCAAGTGGTTTATACAATTAGATAGGTATTTTAATTTTCTAAAAGAAATAGCCCATAATTTACCAGAAATTAAAAAAAGTGTTTCGTTGAACAAATGGCGTATTAGAGATCATATAAACATTCTCTCAAGCATTCTATTTTCACTAATTTATCTATTAAAATTGTCAAACTTCGGAAAAAGAATATGTAGTTATTTTAAAGTCGAAGGTAGACAGAAAACGTATACCTATTAATAAAGTGATGAAGGATAGAGATATATTTAATGTTGCAGCTGCATGGAAAATAGGAGACAGAATAATATATTTTTAAATAAAGGCAAAAGTATTCAATACCTGAATACAAGGTAGATAATCTTGCAGCAGCTTGTCTATGCACTGCATTGATTTTATGCTAATTAAATTTCTTTCCTTTTATATAAGAAAGGATGGAACATTGCTTGATAATGGTAAGGGTCCCCAGAGCTATGAAGTGCTGTAAAACGTAAAGCAAAATATGTGATTGATTTAACAAAAAGGATTTATTTGTTTAATTTAGGGTGTATAATAAAATTAATAATTAAATAACGACACTATAACAAATGATAAAGAATATGTGTCATAAAGATATTAATAGTTCATCATTTATGATCATATTATTATTCAGAGACTACTGTGGAAGCTTTTATAGAATTTTAACAAGTCGGTAATGGTAAAAACAAGTGGACAATGGTACATAAAGATAATCTAGCAAAACAAAATCCACCATGGAATTAATTAGATTATGTTGATACAATAATTCAAGGAAGTAAACACTATTAAATTAATCAAGATTTGATATAGTTTAGCGTTGTTTTCGTTGAAGCATACCAATCAATGCCTACTTATTTAACGAAAAGTTACTGTAAATTCCACAATTTAATTTTGAATTGCGACCTACACATCAAATTATGAATGGAAACATTAAAACTGCAATTACACATGCTCCAGATCCTAGTGAAATATTGGACATAAATAGACTATGTCATCTTCTTAATTAAAGTAGATTATCTTTGATTAAAGTCGTTAAATTGTGTTTCATAATGTTAAGGCGTGAAATTGAAAGGACATTGTAAAAGTACGTATGGCCGCACCTGGTTTAAAAAACAATAACGTTAGTTGCTTTTCCTTCAAAGGTCATATTGATATAGAGGTGCGGCATGGAAAATATAGACTTTATACGGTAGGTAAGTCTTTTATAGCAACGGTACTAGAAGAGAGGCGAAATGTTTGGAATCATTAGATGTAACCAGTTGCAGAACCTGCTACAGGTAGTTTCAGAAGACCACCGTTATCGGAAAACCGATTCGATTATAGCAGCCGTAATACCAACAACAGGAAACGAAATCAATATATGGGCGGACCCAGGGATTTGCGAGTCGGCCCCCATGGAGCGTAGTTCGACACAACAAGGGCAGGTCAAAAAGCTAAGGCTAGGGATGTGGACATTAATTCTATTACTGGTAGAGAGCAGTTACCTAGGTCAAGGAATAACAACACGGAAAACTATTATAGATCAAATACCAGCACCGACACAGAAAGCTTCAAAACCATCATTTGAAGAATCCTTTCACAACAAAATAAAAATCTAGACCGCGTTATATTTACATAGGTTTCTTATGAAAATATATGCTCACCTAACAACTAGTTTGACCTAATAAAATACAGTTGTACAAAAAAAAGTTTGGGTGTTTTTTCTAATCCAGATGCCGGTCGTTGACAGCACCGCAAACGTGACCTATGACGAGTTTTAGAGTGATGGATGGTTGTTTTTAAGGAATGCTAAACGTAGTACTTCAGACAATGGTCGTTTTCTACATTTTCATAAATTTACATAACACCGATATTTTGACCTTTTTTCCTAACGTAGCAGTTAATTTACTTGAAAAAAATATAGATATTATCGATAATTCGATAATATCGGTTTATTTTATTTATCGATAATCGATAGTTCCAAACCATTATCGCCCACCCCTAGAAGATCTATGTTTATTTCATTATAATACTATAGTTAATCATTGCATACTTTAATTTTAGCCATCTTTGGATTTACTGCTCGTGCCTACTTAAGAAACATTCAAATAAACAACAAATATAAAGTATGTAAAATTTATATTTTACACTCATAAAAAATCTTTCTGAGCACGATTTTTTAAATAATGCGATGAAGTTCAGTCACGTTTATGACGATAGCTTAGAAAACTACCGTTCCAGTAATTGATTCATACCTGGGGCTTACCAGAAAAGCATGCTAAGCAAAAGCAACGATTGCGATTACGAAAATCTCAACATGCACTTCAATAAAATTGAACTAAGCATTTTTGCAAAAATTATGCGTAGAACGATTCCATATACATATTCTACCAAATTGTTTGTTTAATAGTGCTAGTACATATCGCTGGCTTTAAACTCTGTTAAAGCGGCATGCACAATGGATCACAGAACCTGAATGCTGCGGGTAGCTGCGTTGCATTTATAACAACAAAAATACTCACCGAAAGCTCTTCGCGTGCTCAGAATTTAGCCTCGTCCTGTCAGTGACCGAGTGAAGGTCGTGGTCTCCATCGTCGTCGGTCTGCTCGTCCTCGTTGGCCATGTTCAAGGCGACATCCGTCCCGTCTCTTTCCGCATTCTGGCTCTCATTCCGCACCCTGTTGACCTGGAACCTGGTGTGTTTGTCACCGTTAGGGGTGAGAAGATCCATCTCAGTAACGTCGTTTGCCTTCGCCATGATTAACTGGAATAAGAGCAAAAATGGAGTATGGTTGATGGTATACCTGTCATAGTGACAGCTGACGGACAACCAGTAATAAATGACACTAGTTGTAGGCTCAGAGCATTAGATAATAGAGAATAACTACAGTGTAGCCCATTAAAAGCCAGGACACCCTTCCAAAAATGTTTGATTTTTGTGACGTCCCATTTTAATTGTTTTGTTATATACCAGGTGTTCTTTAAGGCCGGCTAGCGGCTGTATCTCGGAAACTATTTGTCCTTTTGGAAAAAAATATTGATAACAGAAATGACTCCGAGAAGTCTATTATTAAAATTATTTTTCAATTTTACCCGCTAGATGGCGAACTTTTAAATCCAAATTGAAAAGCAAGATTTCTGAATAAATCAATAGTGAAGGTATGTTATGGTTACGAATGTGGCAACGTGGTATCCTTTAGCATCATTTAAATTTGCATTGCATATTTAAGACAAAAACACATTATTTTGAATAAAAAAATTATTTAGAATATTTACTAGTCAGCTAGTATATTTTCTTAGATAATACAAATATAATTCCCACAATTTATCTAAATAACTTTTGACATAATATCATTCTTAATTCTAATAAATATTTTGTAAATAATTAATGCAATAACATTTCTACCTAGTTAAAATTAATGAAGTCATTTAAATTTTTAATAATGAATCTGTTCTAGTTTCGCAACAGAATGATAATATATGACAAAAATTTGGTCTAATCCATATTTACCTAGTACTAAATAATATACAACATACCATTTGTTTACACATTTAAAATTTATAAAACATAATTTATTAAATCAATTTTGCGTGAAATGATTTACATGTGAACTTAAATAAAAAAAATAAGGACATGGAGAATGTAATCTTTAGAAAATAATGTCATTTCGAATTTATGAAATATTGGAGAACATTTTCTAAAGCTATACTGAAGTTGTCTGCTGATTTCTAGAATTTGTTTATATGAGTACTTAGATATTCCAAATCGCTTTATATAATTGTAATTGTATAATTATACTTTTATGACAGATGCAATTAATCAAACATCTTTATCTTTAATTTACTTTTTTAATCATACAACTTGTTTTATAAGTAACAAGTTTATTTTGTTAGCAACCACTAATCGTTTATTTTTCCATTACTTTATTTTTTATATTTCAATATTTTTCAGTTTTCTTAGCACTAAATCAAGATTGTAAAAATGTGGTAATGTTGAATACCTATGCAGTAAATGTGTATACTATTGTAAATATACAGGATGTTCAGTAAATAATGGGCCATACTTTAAGGCTAGGTTCCTTGGAAAAAATAATGTGATTTAACTTAATTTGAAGTTACAATTCTGAAGAAGTATTCTTATTTGCTGGGTAATTGTACGCAAATTTTGGAAAAGCTTTTTTTATATGTTAAACACGAACTACTAATTGATTTTTGAGTTACATGTACAAGGCGTTCTGAGCGCCTGTTGCACTATATTATTTTTTTCAGATTTTTTTTATGGATTGAGATTTTGGAAAATTTGTTAATTTGAAACAGCATCCGATTAGTTTAAAAAAAGTATACTTAAAATGGACGTTTTCACAGTTTAATGCATTTTTTAAGTTTGGAAATCAATACATAAATTATTCTAACAAATTATTAATTTAAAAAATTATTGCAGTTAGTCTATATCTAATAAGATGAGAAAATACCGTAAAAAGGTACATTCAAAGGCCTATAACTTGTAAATTGTGCCAAGGTGATTTAAATCACATTATTTTTGTCCAAGAAAGATAGCCTTAAAACATGACTTATTCTTTACTGAACACTCTTTATAATGAAACTTTAATGCTCCATCAAAACAAATTTTAATCAATAAAGGACAATATTTAGTTACTGTCACTATCCCCCCAAAAAAAAATAGGAAAATGTATAAACTTGGAAAAGTATCAAACTTGCAGAAAATGTAATCAAAACATGCTGTTTACAATACCTTAAAAAATAATTAGAGAGAAAAGGTATCCTTTATCACAAAACCAGTCTTTAAATTCACTGAACTTCATGCATCGTTAACAATTTTCGTAATTTTTATTATAAATATTTGGAAAATTTTCCGGCAAGCCGATAAAAACATACGAAACGCCGCTTGGATTGAATCTAACCGTAAATTCTGAATGCACACAGCAGACTGAAGTTCAGGAGTAAACATCTATGGTATCTTATAGGGGTGACAGGGGCTTAAATTATAGCATATTATATCCATTGATATATAAAACGTGAGTCACGTTTTACACATATCATTTAAAAATGTTATTAATGTACATATTTATCCTTGACTTAGTGTTGTATTTATAGTAGTGTATTGATAACAACTATCTATGAGCAAATTGTAATTACCTCTACAAGTATATGTATTTATAAACAATAATATATCTGTAGGTACAACTATTTTGATAGGTATAGGTATTGTTTCTAATTATGATTTATTTATTACCATAAAAATATTATAAAACCAAATATTTATTATTAGAGCACACTTTTTACAATTAGAAATTTCTTTACTATATGTTCCTTATTCTCTAAAGAATTATCAACCTAGCCTTCTGCTGTAGAAGAAGATTTCCAGCCCCCATGACATAACATCTACATATCTGCACCACCGTCAACCAGAATGTTGGCTTAGGACCTTCTAAAATAATGTCCAGTGTATTCTTCGGGATTTTCCAATCCAAGCTTTGCTGCAATCATTTTTGGAATGTTTGTAAAAGTATTCACTCCGACAGGCTAGGAGGTACATTTTCCTTGTCTGTAGAATACAAAAACTCAGGGCAAAATTCAGCAAATTTTGGAAAAATATTTTAACAGAATACCTGCCACATTTCCATCTGTTATAACAAATTCTCGGACAATTTTTGTTTTCATGCATGGCTTGAAATCAAATTTTTATACAAAGGTCATTGTATTGAATATGATCCAACATTAGCTTAGTTAATTCTTTGCGACGACAGGCTTCAAAAACTCCGATTATCATAGCAACCTTCATGAGTCAATATGCTTCATCATCTGCAGTACTTAGAAATTTATATACTTGTTCCTTTGTAAAAAAATTGGACTTTTTGGCATTGTAACATTCTGAACTTATTTTGAAAAATGCGATTAGTTGAGGAAATATAGATACTTATATCTTGATTGTTCTTAACTGGTATCATAGTTCCCAACATTGAGTAGTCTATAGTGTAGATAGTGCCTGGGAGCGTTGCTTTCCGGAAAAATCAACCAAAAGAATTTTCTCAGACACCTCATTTATCTCGTTAGCTTTGGACCAATCTTCAAACTTTTAGTATTCCAACTCATACCACACATTGTATTTTGTTGGAACTAGAATTGAGATCGCTTCGTTTGCCGCTGCTCTATATCAGAGGGTAAAATTTTATCAGAATTACTCACTTTCAAAAGCCGTTTTTATATTTATGGATTTGTTTGACAAACTTTTGACAGTAACCATACATAACAGTAGGTGCTTTTTTTCTGTTTATAGAAAATACACCACTTCTTGTCGCGTTATTTGACGCTTGTTGCCAAATATACTTTTCGGGTTATTAAGTAAAAATTAAAAAAAATTTACAATGATCTTGAAAATTACTACACTCGATGTTTTGTCGAGCCTCGTTTGATATATCGTGTTGTAATATGAATCTTTACAACACATATTTGTAAATATCTCTTACTGTACAAGATTGATTTTTTAAATACATGTTTCTACTCTGTTTTTCAACAGTTCTTATGTAAAATAGAAACGAGAATATATTTAATTAAAGGATACTTAACGATTGATAAAACATAACAAGAAGTAAGCGCTAAATTGGGGTGTGCTTCTATCTCCCCTAAACTAGTAAATATCTACACTTTCATGACAAAATGTGTTTGTTCCCCATATCCTTTAACTCTCGTGAACATAGGGCGAGGGTCTACTATATAGAACCCCGGGGCAGGTACAGTTTTGTATAGAATTATTGAGGTAGGCAGTTGTGTAGTTCTAGGTCCTGTTATATATAATGAAATAGAGAAAACAAGCATAAATAACAAATATTTCTTGCCGTCAGATTAAATTATAGTTTATAAATTACCAATTAGCCAATTAACAAAGAATTGTTTAACAATGTTATTCGCAAATTCAAATTGAATTATAAGGGGTCCAGTCCTTGACCCTACAGTATACAAACTTCAAATGATATGTCAAAATTGTCATATACTATGTTAAATGTTTTTTTATTTATATATATTTAATCTGTGGTTAAATGCATTTGTAGTAAAAGCAATTAATACCGATCGTTTTAGGTTTTATTAGCACATTTTTTTGTTTAAATTACCTATTTTAATTATAATAAAGCGAAGACTGAAATAAATAGTCTTTATATTGAGAGAAATAAACTCAATAATATTTATTTATGTATCAAGAGCGAAAGGTGATACAACAGTAATGTCACTTTTTGCTCGTAACGCATTAATAATTCTTGATCCAGAAGGCATTTTAGGGCTGAATTCTGATATGGTAAAATTTTCTTCGCTACATTCAATTACTTGTACATTATTTGATGGCCTAATTAAAACTTTCTTACTTGTTTCAATTTTTTCATTGATGTGTTTACCTATGTATCCTTCTGTAACTGTAGAACTATTCCATCCCCCGTGTCGCTTCAATTGTATAAAATCACCTCCACCATGGACCAATAAAGTAGCCGATGTTCGGCGAAAGCAATGCCTTGTGTATAAATGACACTCTGGTAGGTTAAGATAATTAGCAATATCGTTTGGTATTTTAGCAATAACATTCATTCCTACCACTTGATTAAAACACTTTTGTCTTTATTAAATTTTAAGAATAATCGTGTTGGTGTGTTTCCGTTTCTAGGTCTCAAGGCTACACACATCCTATAGAATGACAAAAAGTTGATAGAATTATCTTGAATGGTATTTGTGACAGTAAAAGTTTGATTTCTTCTTGTCTTTGAATCAGGAATAGTAACCATCAAAATGGATTCTTTGTCCTCAACATCTTTAACATTAATTTTTACAATAATCTATACGTACAGAATTTACTTTTTTGAGTTTTTGGTTTCTTAAACTTATATCCTACTCTTTGTTTCCTTAAAAATGCCGTCAATTTTGAACTGAAGTCAATATCATTCTTGGAGATAATGTCAATTTCAGCATCGAGTAAATCGACCATGACGATGACGATTTTAGTGTCTTGGCTTTCTCACAAAAATGGGCGAGGAGATCGTTTTCTAATTATTTATAAAAAGAATTTGACACACCATTCCACAAATAGGTTATATTGCTTCTCGTAGGTATAACTTCTTTGATTATTTTGAGAACAAGTCTAAAGTTACAGTTTCTGCAGCATTTCTAATCTTCGGAGGTATATTCAGTCACTATTTTCAATTTCCATCATTTTTTCAACTAAACTGCGCAAATTTTACAAAATTTGACAATTGTTTTTACGTGAAATTTACTATGTACTTAAAAAGGACGTTGTTTACTTGGTTGCTATTGACGACGAGCGTTTGCTAGATTTTGTCGCTCGGCAAGTAGTAAAGTGACACTCATGTGACATTTCTCAATAAACGTCAACTTTTCGTTGTCACTGTCAAGCCAAAAAAAACTGCTTTAGTTATTATAGATAAAAAAAAATTGCTAAGGCAATCTGTGTCAAAATGTTGCCTTATTCTGTCCACATTGTGTCTTACGTTTTACTTGTAACTCATTGAAAGTGAAGACAAAGCTGATAATTGATAAATTGATCCAACCTAAGCGACATAGTAATGGCAAGAAAGTCATTTAATAGTTGTTATAAAATTACTTGAGTAGGTATTTGAAATAAAAAAATATTTTCTGCTATTGCTATAAAATTAGTCACCTATGATGGTAGACTATAGCAGTCTCAATATAAATTGTTGCTTAGGATTTGCAGAAATGAAATGAACGTTAAAATACAACTTTTTAATCACTGTTAGATTTTTTTCAACGACAGCAACGTAAAATTTCTAAAGTTTGTTTAATACAGATATTTTACTGGATATAATTAATATATACTAATGACTGGAATATATTTTCCTCAGCGTATTTATTACTGTAGTGTAGGTATGCTCTGCATAAAATGGCATGTCACTATAACATGTTATTCAACAAATCTCATTTAATTGTTAGCTGCATCATTCAAAATTATTATTTTTTCATACTGCAAACCTGCTATCTGAATATATGGCTGTATAGTATTCATCACGTTTAAGATTGCAAAGGTAGAATAAATAAATGCCTACTTTGACATGGACTAATGCTCTGACATTCGTCATTTTATTCTAAGAAATTTAGTTCATCGCAAATAAAATATGATTAAAATGGTTAAATATAGAACATGTTGTATACCAAAACTACTTACGTTATTTTTAAAAATTATTCACAAAAAATTATCTTGTTATAAATTTATGCGATTATTTCGTTTTTACAATTTTAACACTGTTGACAATTATGTAGGTGAAGGAACATATAATAATAATATTATTCCTATATATTATTGAATTTATCAAAAAATACGTTTCCAAAAATAACTGCGTTATTTAGGAATCAGAACACACATCCCTTCTATGGGTATATGACTATACACAGATATAATTATTAACATCTACAATTGTGTGAGGAATTGATTTTAATCCTACTTTAAGATTATATGATTACGAGATTAGTTCGTGTACACTGTTTATAGGATTAACTATAAAAAAAAAACAGTTATTTTATTATATTGTACATATACAGTGAACGGCAAAAATATGGAATAAATTTATACTCGAGTCAAGAATTTAGACGTCTTACTGACGGCTGACGTTACACATTTGTTTTTATTGACAACGTAATTTTCGATATTTGGTCGCGTAAAAAACAATCAGTTTTTGCAATTTAGGGCAGTATATAATGCAAACTTTTAGTGCAGTATATAGTTTTATTACTATCAGTTGCAGTTTCTTAAATATTTTGATGAAAATATAATGAATTATTCATTAGTTCGTATGACGTAAGTCGTCTGAATTCTTGTCGCGAGTATATAAAAAAATCAGGTGTTCGATTTTTGGAGAATCGCTCTGACCGTAAATTTTTATTTTTAGTTGCGCATTATTTAACGAGTTTTTATATATACATTATGAAATATGTTTTATATAATATTTTTATTCAATTTGACATGAAATTGTAAGTATTTTTATGTAGCATACCCTACATTTATCTTTAACCGTTTTCGTACAAATGGCGTCTGAAAGTCGACATCCACATTTCGACAATAGTAGCTTTGCAATCGCAAATAGCACTAGCAATAGCAAATTGCAGTCGCAATAATAATTTTGCTCGGCGAGTACTTTAATATATTTATTCTGTAAACTTTGGTTTTAATGGCCGTTGGATTGAAAGACGCGGACCAATAAAGTGGCCTCCAAGATCACTTACATCCATGGATTATTTTTATAGAGTTATTTTAAAATTTATGCAAACAGGCCTCAAAACATAGCAGACTTGAAAAACCGAATAAGGCAAGAAATAAGGAAAATTGACGGGAAAATATTAAATAATGTTCAAGAAACCAATAGAAGGCATTTTGAATATTTTTTTTTTGTTTTAATTGGTTTATAATATTATAATCTCGAATCTTACTGTAGATAATTATTTTTTCGAAAACGGTTAAATATAGATATAGGGTATGCTATAAAAAAGAATTTTATGGCAAATTGAATAAAAATGCCAGAGGGATTTCTATTTAAAAAAGTTGACCATGATATTTTTTTTCTTCACTCTGTGTACCTGAATACTAGTTTAAAAAATGTGCAACAAAAAATACAAATTTATGGGTCCAAGCGATTTTTCAAAAATCTGATTTTTAAAATGTTGTAAAATGTTGATTAAATAATATTTCCATTTTGAATAATAATAATAATAATAGTTATCTCTACCCCTCATTCTAATCACTGGGATCAGCCCAGAAGTCGGAGACTTGTGCGGGAGAGGGGGCGGCATATTATTATTAAGCAGGCCGCATTTGCGCCCAGGAACGACTTACGTTGGTAGGCCCTAACCACTATTCAGTGCAGGAATGAGGAAAACCTGGAAAACCTCATTAATTAGGGGGGTGGTCAAATACCAACCGGCATCAATCTCTCACATTGACCCAAGCTAACATTATTCCACCCTACCATACCCACAGAGAGGGTGCCAATCCTCTCCACGAATATAGCTTATATACGGTCTACCGGCAGCTGGGCTCGAACCAACTCCGTCTAGTCACCTCGATTCGAGTACTAACGCCTTAAACCGCGCGACCACTGACCGATCCGAATAAACTACTGTCAAATGTAGTTAATCAACTAGATATATCTTGACCTCAATTCAAATTTGATTACTTTATCTTGATCCATATTAGAAATATTTGGGAAAAATCAAATTTTGAGGTGCCCATTTAAGAGGCCATATCTCCGTTAGGGGGCGTCTACGAACTTATGAATGTATAACTTTTTGTTCTTAGATCTGTTCCAGCAACCGTTGAGAACTGGTTCAGAACTATCAGAAATGTTTGACCAACTTCGTCTTACGTCGCATTCGCCGAGAGTACATTAACAACTGAACTGACTGACTAGTTCTGGACGGTTCGGAATCGATTCTGGCTGTTGTTGGAACAAACCCCTTATTTTTGATCGTAGAATCCACAGTTAATTTTTGGACAAAACACATTGTCTAAAACACTATCTATATGTAGAAAATAATATTCTATGTAATCAGTCATAAGAATATAATATATTATGTAGAAAATTGGATTAACAAAATATCACATACTGTTAGTTATCCACATTTCAACATTTTATAGTATATCCTGAATGATTATTTATAACAGATTGCAACTTCTATTCTGAATAAAAATATAACAGAAAATTTATCACTTATTTTTAGATTAGGAATTTTTCATTTATCAGTGCAAGTTACTATTTGGCATGTTGCTGGTTATACTTTATATCACTATTAACATTTAGAAGGAAATTCCTCCATCTTTTACTACGATTATTTAATAATTAGGACCTTATACATATACAATTCAACACTGACACACTATTATTTTAAATTAAAATTCATTCAAATTATGTATATACATAATGCAATAACTATTATGAAGTAAATCTAAAACTTTTCTAATTTATATAAAAAAGTTTGGATTGTTCAGAACAGTGAACACTTTGTAGTCTTACTCGCTAAAGTAATTGTGCCATACCTACTTGTTTAGTACAAAAAAAAAAAAACTTCCTTTCAAAGCCTGAACGTACAAAAAAAAAGTTCTTAAAAATTTGTTCTTCCTTTTGAGCGTGACGCGGTTTCTCGACCAACATCCCATCCCAATGTGTCTAACGGGCGCAAAGAAGTATAACTTCAAAAATTTACTCAAATTTGTAATCGCCCACTGCCTCTAGCAGAGATTATAAAATCTCTGCCTCTAGCTTCCATTATTACAGTTAGAGATTATAAATACACAATCTCTGTTACAGTATACACGTTAGTGTTTAACTGGTTGTATAAGTCAGAGAATAAAAATTCTGCAACTAGATATACATTTACATTGACGTCCGCATAGTGGGATAAGAGGAAGCGCTTGTCTTTTCGCCCTAATAGCTTTTTATGTCATGTCAGAAAATTGTATCCCTTTTGAATAATTCTTATCGTTTTGAATTTTATGTATAGTTTATTTTTTTATTTACTCTGCCCTTCTGACAAATATTTTACCATCACGTAAAATTAATCATTCTTATTGGTTTTTATGCAGGCTCCAGCCTTGTCCTCAATGCGCGAAATTCGCGAAAATTCTTGTGAATTTCTCAAATTTTGATTTAAATTATTAATGGCGGGAAAGTGTCAACCTATCGCTAGTTTCGCAAAGCATGAATATTATCGCTATTTTCATTATGTGTGATGAGTAAGTTTAACTTAAGCTTCTGACAATCTATCACGACAGTCAATGACATTACATCACATTTTTATGGTGAGTGATAAAAAATATTGCAGTTGGCAAAATTAGCTAAAGTTCAGACTTTCCCGCCATTAAATAATTTGCGCAAATTTTTAGCCTCCCCTCCTGGCAAATATTCTATAGACGTATTGTTACGTATTTCATTGAAATAGGATACAAAATAATTTTAACATATTTAATAATAACAGGAATTTATTTGTTCAGTCGATAATAAAACATCACACTTACACATTCTGTGTTACTATATCAACAATAAGTTTTACGATCCAAGAATTAATTTTAACAAAATTGTTAAAATGTTGAGAAATATTACAGGAACTGGAAAAAATAAATATGAATTAGATAAAAAAACAGATAGATAAAACTTGCATCGCATTACATTTACCAATGGCCCCGATATAATGCATCAAATCGTAGACCTGAATTTTAACATCCTCATTCCTGTCACATTGCATCAAGTCGGTTCTGCTACGTTTGATGTCAGATCCAACTGGAAAAGAAAAAAATGTTACCCCACATGCAATCTGAAAAACACAGTAACGGCTCGCCGGAATGGGTGTATGATTAGTAGGTACCCAATCCAAAAAGGTAGAAAAAGAAAGGAAAATGTTTTCTAGTGAACTAATTTCCCCTAATTCTAATAATATTATTTCATGAGCATATAAAAAGCTCGGGTTTCAAAATAGAAGAGAGAGATTCATGTTGTAAACCCGTTCACGATTTAAAGCGGTCAACACAAAGATAGATACATGCAATATGTATATTTATCGTATAAAATTAAGTTCCCCATACCTCGCACAGTATATCCAATTAAACAACTTCTGTTGCAGCAAATACGCATGCGTCACATCAGAATGCTTAATTTTTATTGGTAGAGACGCCTTGATTAATCCAGCTCTTCCATCTACAGCACTACCATGGATGTGCGCGTGGGAAAATTTCGGGTATATCTTTCCGCTAATTTACTAATGTGATTGCAATTAATTTATTACCGATTGTGTGTTTATGTTCTTACGAATGGATTTAAGCTCTACAGCGTATTCTCAAAATCGTGCACGCCCTAATCTAACAAGTGAGGAATATCGGATGATAACAAAATTGTATTAAAGGTTTAGTTCTAAAGACCAAAAAATGAGCGTCAATGATGCGTTTGAAATATGTAGTTCATTAAGGCCGCCATATTGTTGAAAAAGTGTTTTCTACAAATACAAGACATTTAAGAACTGATAGCAAATAACAAGAATGTTATTTCATGCCACCTGCAAATATTCAAAGGTAACGACGTAAAATCAATATATAACGTCAGAAAGCAATCTGTCCAGCAAGTTTTAGGTACTGAAATCTTTCAAAATACGTATTTTTTAAATTCAACTATAGATGTAAACATTGTTATAACATATACTTACATAGTTCTGCATATAAGATTGTTCACTTTTGTTTATAAGTATGTGAAAATAATTGTTAAAATGTGGGGTTAGAATAGCGAAATAATGTGTGTCATACAAATGCATATTAAACGTTATTATATTGTTTGAGGAGAGTTTAAATAGTAAAAGTGTATAAACAAAACATCAATAATTTTATTTTTGATATTACTTTTGCTCTACGTGTTTTATTTTTCGAGATTTCAGTACCTAAAAAACACCACCAATTTGATCATTTTCCGGCGAGAAATACGGCGACCTTAACAAGGGTGTTTGTGTGAGTAATGTATATTGTGAGATAAAGAATGACAAAGAAGAATATACAACTGCGAAACTACTGGACATTCACGGCAGGAGGAAGATAGAGATTTATGATACAAAATACGCGAACAATACTTCATGGATGATATTTTAAAAACATTGTTGCTCTCTCACAGAATGAAACGTTGTCTAGAATATCTCGAAGAGTGCTTTTTCGAATTATGCGTGACAAGAATGTTTGTTTTATAAAACGGTATCGAAAGAATATGCTGATAGAAAAAGACGAAATAGTGATATGACGAAGAAACCATTTAAGATAAATATTAGAACGTCGAAATCTGAATCAAAGAATATATTTTATATATTATATAAACGCTGATGAACCATGAATAAAAGAAGAACATATGAATCAAAAGAAGTCAGTTATTTCATTTCCTTTTACTTCTGGGGATAAGATTGTGCGTACCTTCTATAATTATGGTTAATAAACAAAACAAGTTGTAATACGTAAGTTTACATTTGTTCTTAAAAAATTGTCTGTTGAACAAGTGAAACCTCTGGTGAAACTCAAGATATGCCATCTTCAAAGAATGCTGGAAACCCGTATATTGTAGGTTCCGTGCCTTCCGCGTACACATTATGTAAAACATGTTGAAGAAACCCCACGGCGAAGTGGGAGATCGTCAAAGTTTCCATATTAGGGGTGTGATGTATGCATATCTATACAGTGTGGTCGGTAAGTAGCGACCGATGGAGACATACTAGATTTTTTACTTTAAATATTACGATTTAAGCCAACTTGTCTGAATAAAAAAAAAAGATACAGGGTGTCAAAGTTGGCATTTAAAAAGGGATTTTTTGGAATAATTGCACTCTCTCTGAATGTATCAACTTAAAAATTTGGGAATGGATGTTCTTAGATATGAGAAATTATTATTTGTTTTCTAATTTCGACGTATTTCCTAGAGGGCGCCATATTCGCTATATTTGTGACGCAAATATGAGCGTTTTTTGGCCCTAATGGCAGTGGCGTAGCCAGAAGTTTGACAATGGGGGAGGTTCAGTGAACAAAGTATTTCAAACTAGATTTTTTTAATAAAAAAAATAAATAATTTTTAATAAATTGAAACAATAAAAAGTAAATGAAAAAAACAATCTCATCATAAATATGTAAATAATAAACAGGTACAATATTTGTTACAAAAATGACAAAAATAAAATTCGAACTTAGTTGCAGGTGAACCTTAATGTAAAGTTACCATAGGAGATCTAGTTCACTGACCGCGTTGCTAAATCTTGGCGAATAGAATGATTGCAGGTTTGTATTGAGACATTACCTGTATGACCCAACCAACCCAACCCATGGGGGGGGTTCCGTAGTACTCTGACTTATATTTTACGATAACATATTCAGTATTTTAGGCCCTATAAATTTAGTTGAGTTACCGGTTATTCTTAATCTAGAAATATGCTCATCCATCTTATTCTTTTGTCTTGTATTTACCTTATTATAATGGCTATTTAAAACAAAGACATTTCTATTCTTAAAAAGATATACACTAATTTCAAAAATATATACAGTGCCTTCATAAATGATTACAAGCCACGTGACCAGGACTGTGATTCTCGAAGAACAACTCGTATGCAAATAGATTTATCGTCTCTCTCAATTGCCGTGGTGAAGAAAAGGATAATTGCATATGAATTGCTCTGCGATTGATTTGAGAATCTCGACCCTGATCACGTGGCTTGTAATCATTTATGAAGGCACTGTATATATACAGGACAAAGTTAAAATTTCCTTAAAAATAGGTTTACAAGACTGCCTACTTGGTATACCAACAATACACCTTAAAATTCTTTTTTGTGCTATAAAAACGTTAGAACTTAATGTGGAATTACCTCAAAAACAGATACCATACCTTAAACAAAATCGTGAGTCAATTTGTGCACAATGTAATGCTTTAATCTGTGGTTTACTTAGAAATGGTTTAATATTTCGAAATCAATATGTTAATGAAGAAATTTTGGATATCAATGCTTCACAATGGTATTTCCAGTTTAGATATTCATCTAAGCGCATTACGAGAAACTTAACAGTTTCCTCTTATTTAAATTTAGTATTACTAAAATTGATGTCCAAATTGTCACATTGTCTTTGCCTATTATAAAATCAAATTACTTGAGTTTTAGTAGGATTCATACAGAAATTTTGTTGATTGAAATAATTATCTAACAAGGTTAGGATATACTTGCAGTTGTGTAGGATTCATCAGATGTACCAGAAACAATACCATTCACATACACAGTGAAATGTGCAAAAGATGTTATGTGCTCAATATCATTTATATATAAAAGAAATAGAATGAGTCCCAAAACAGATCCTTGAGGAACTCTCATACTTACACCTAAACATGTTGATGTTACACATTTCACTATATGCTGCTCAGAATGCTTTAAATTCACACAGTGCTTTCTACCTTCAAGAAATGAGGCTACCCAATTTAAAGATGTTCCTGTAATACCATAATGGGACAATTTAGACATCAATAACTAAAATCCTATTGCACAGCTGAAATTGTCGACATACCATTCCGAAATCCATGTTTATTTTTAGTTATTATATTAAATTTTTCTAAAAAATTAAGTAGTCTATCTAAAAAGAAATACTCAAAAATTGTTGCAAATCCACAAGGTACAGTAACTGGTTTATAGTTTTCCAACAATTGTGGGTTCTGTTTTTTTAGAATGGGTACCATTTTTCAATACATTTGAGAAAACTCCTGCTTCAAATGATAAATTTATAATATGTGTCAGTGGCTCTACAATAGATTTTATGGACCGTTTTATTATAAAACTTGGTATATCATCAGAGCCAGATAACCTTTTGGATTTAAGTTTTTTAGATTTTGTCTAATGATTGTTAAAATTTAACTTAGTATTGGTGCTTACTACGTTAAAATATTGTACAAGAAACTATACAGCTGATTATTGAAAAGCTATTTTCTCGAAAACGGTCTATTTCTAAGACTAATGACAAGTATGCATTTTTTCCTCAAAAACAATGTAGTTTTAAGATCACCTTCTGTTGACTATATCGCCCACAAAGATAGTTTATACTTTGTGATATTGTCTGACGTACACAGAGATAGCGCAGTTTATAAAGCCATTGATCGGAAATAGGATAAGGTTGAAGGAAAAATTAATTTTAGTATCACATAGTTGGTTGAATCGATAACAGTATAGTATAAATTATATAGGATACATCAGTTTTATTACTGACATTAGGAAAATATTAAATTATGTTAGAGATACATGTTCTGTATACTTCAATTTAACATTCAACAATTGACATTTTATGACAGTACTTACATTTATGTAACCTTTCCTCGTGTATTATTGTAAACGCATTAAGGCATAGCAAAGACGTTTCGAACAAATTCCATAATGTTAAAGCCATCTTCAGCTAAATACAATTTCTGGTAAACCCTCTAAAAATCGATAGACAAAAATTTCAATTATACATATTTAGCACTGTCAGATGAGAGACATCAAAGATGTAAAACCATGGTTACCTTAACCTAAATCCAATTTATATGAACGGAAGAGTCTATCATTGAATTTACTATACATTAATACATATAATCAATGATTTTATTATCGCAAATAACAGCACTTGCTATATATGCTTTGCTATTATTTACTATCAAAACAAACACTGCAAAATCAAAAGTAAAATAAAAATATTTGAAAGAGCAATGAAACTATCGAAAGAAAAAATCAGTATTTATACGAGAGAAAGTGGATATTTTCTATAACATTTTTCTCTATGACAATTTCATGGGTAATATTGAATAGTTGTTTTCTATATTACGGACGTCAAGTTTGAAATTAGTTATAGGTATCATTAGATTAAATATTAGCTTATATCACCAATAATTAGATACGATTTACAAAGAAAGATGGATTGACCGAGGTGGTCCAGTTATTGTCCTGTTCAGTTATCCGACGTCAATCCATTAGATTTTAATTTTTTGGAGCTTTTTCAGACGACACTTCTTAAAAGATATTTGTTTACTGTTTACAAATAGTTGTTTTTATTTATTGTATAAATTATTAATAATTGTTAACTTATGATTTCATAAAATAACTTTCAAATAACTGAAAATCTGTATCTAAAAGAGAAAGCTATTACCGAATAGTATTACCATTTTTTTTTTCAGAATATTGATAGTTTTATTTAGTTCTAAATGTTTAATACATAACAATATCAAAGAACCATGAACTGTCATCCAGTACAAAATGATGGAAACCTATTAGATATGGATGTGTAAATTGGATATTGTAAAGGGAACTATGTATTTTTACTCAAAAACTGTATACTTATCAAAAAATTGCAAAAGACATAAAACATTCTAAATTAAACAGGCATTCAAAAATATATGCTTTTAATCGAAAAAGTTAACCCCAAAAAAAATATAATGAAATACCTTGCAAATTTCATTTATTTCAAAGCGTTTGGAAGAAACTAGGATATAAATAATAAATTTTATTTGACCCATAATTTAGGATTACCCTGGATACACTACTTTTCAAATAGGACATGTATCCCGTGCAAAAGCTGAAATGCATTTGTTTTATTTTTCGTTTCTTTCTTTACAATCACAATGAAAAGCATATTTGAAATGAATTATTTATTTAAGCATCATATTTCATTTATTATACTGTATCATTTCTCTTCCTCTTTTATGAAGACATGTCACGATCCATGCGACTATAATTTATACCTTGTGAAGAACGACATGCAAAATATCGATGCACTCTTAATATGCACAGCCAGCGTGGAGTCATATATAAAGTTCTTCCGAATCATCATTAAAGGTAAAAGTGAAATGCTATAAATTCTCTTTCCATTCTGCTGTAATACGACTTTGCAATTAACCTACATTTTCGATGGAGAATTACTGCAGTAGACACCGTACATGCCAACATTAAATATAAAATGTTGTATGAACGTCTTTACCAAGCAAGGATGTTCTTATTATTTATTGCGTAGCTGTGTAACACACCTAAAATATGTATTGTCGTATCTCCAAACATAAGACGAGAAATATAAGGGTAGTGGATATGGCAGGTGGAAGTTTAAATCAACAAAAAATCATATTATTTCCAGTTTTTGGAAAGTTATATACTGGATGTTAACAAAACTTTAATAAAATTTAATGACATAATGTTGCATGTAGGTAATTTGTTTCTAAACAAACATATGTTACATAGAGACATATGTCTGTTGGAATTCATACCACATACATTGGACTGCTTTAAAATTTCATGAATCAGAATGGTCATTATGTTCTAGATAACAGCTGAGGTTGATTACATCTTTTCAAGGGCAGGTATTAAACTCGGCAAAAGGAATCATTTCATTCTAAATATTTTATTTATTACTCATTTGTAAACGTCAATTTATCGAAACACCGTATTAATCAAGAGAGTTTATTTTTACAAGTTACTAACTTGTAAAATTGGTAGAGGTTAACTGTCGAGTTAAAAATCATGGTACAACTGTTTTTTCGGCAATACAAAATTTGGACGATGAAATAGTTGACACTGAACTATCTACTGGTGCAGAGACTACTGAAGTAGAAGACAACGACGTAGCATTTTCGATTTTATTATTGATGGAATCATCGACATAATTTGTAGTCATTTCACTGGATTTCCATACCTCTGCAAGTTTTAGTGATAAAATATCTCTACCCGCATCCACAATCATAGTTGTCTCAGATCGGTGAAAAGAGTATATAACTCTGGTTCTTTTAAACCTAAATATTTCGTAATTTGCTTTGGGACAGCGGTAATAGTGTGCTGACCATCATTAAGGGAAATGCACTTCCAATTTCGATATGATAAAAAAATTGGAGGCCGAAAATTTACCTATTACGTGGTTTCTGTACAACATGCAGATAGCAAACCTCCAGTCATCATCGGTTCTCGCAATGTCACAATTATATTTGCCTATAACTTCTACGTCATTCATGGTTAGGAAGAGAATTTCATCATCTTATCTTAAATCCTGAATATTGTTACATTTTTACAAGCAACCAATGGTCATATGAAGCATCCAACAGAAATTGTTCAACCCAATCTTTAGTTAAAATCTTGGCACACATGTCAACAAAATGTCACATTTCACCATATTATTTTTAATAAAACAAACCAGCAAACTGTTACCCCTATCACACCATTTTTTATGCCAATTTTTGAAGTCGCTATATTCATACTTGTACCTTCAAGATGATATTTGTGACAATAAACTTGAAGCTATAAGCTAGTGGCTTTCTTAATAATTGCTTCGGACACATTAATTTTCACTAAAAAAAAATAAAAACAGTCTAATAAACAACACTGTAGCGCTTCCAAAGCTTACAACAAATTATTGAGCAATTTTTTTAAACGACATTTAATTATCTATCTGATATATTTACAAATGAATGTATGAACAAATAAAATATGTTACAATATTCACAAGGAAACAGTTTTTTCTAGCTCCAAACAGTGACAGGCTCGTTTACGACTCGTCAGTCATATCCTTCTGCTATTATAGTGGTGTCATTTCCTACACACTTTGTATACTATTTCATTATTCTACTCAATCAATATAATTCTATTTGTAAAATCGAATAAATATTGAGATTGCTAGTTGTCATTAGACATATAATTGTTTTCAATTATTTGAGGCTTTCTAATCTAAACTATAATGCTAAAACTTAAAACTGTAACAAGCAACCCACGTCTCTTCTACATGGTTTTCCTAAAATAGACATTTTGAGAAAGACAACTGCTAAAAGAGACAATATTTTTCTATAAAAACTAAGGTAAAAATATATTTAAATCCTTTAAACTGTGACTCTTAATAAGGCGCAGCTCCTATCTACTATGATGTATCGATATCTGGTTTTGATCATTGTGTGATTTTGCGTGCCTGTATTAAAAAAGCACCTGGATGTCGCAATGCGGAATATTGTTTAAAGTATTGTATTTCGGACGCAATCCACACTAAATACAGTATCGTAATTAGTTTAATAAAAGCTATTCCAACTCAAAACTTTTTAGAATAAAGGAGACGACGTGTGCATACACGGTGACAGTGTCAGTGTTTTAAAAGTTCATTTGGGTTGTTGTAGGAGTCGTTTGAAAATTTTATAAGTGTATTAACAGGAAAAATATAAACGTAAAATATGTATTATTGTTGCAGATGTTATACTTCGACAAGAAGAACAATGGATCCGACTCTCATCGCTCCAGAAAATGTAAGTACCCATGTAATACCCATATTGTTATAGATAAAAATCATTTAGGTCAAACAAGAAATTAGGCAATGAAGGAACCACACAAATGTGCGTCACTTTATGTGAAACCGTGAAATATATGGTTTTATTGTTACATATACAGTGTGGAAGAAAGGTATGGAATAAATTCATTATTTCTAAAACTACGAAGTTTCATGAAATTTCCTCGGTCGATTTTGCTTTTTAAAAATACTCTTTTTTCTATACCAACGCATTTCCGACGTTCATTTGTTTTCGCGTGATGACGTCATCGGATATTTTTAAATAGAACCCCTATATTTTTTCATCGGATTCTTGTAGAGCTTAATTTATAATTTCAACACTTTATTCCTTCAACTTTAGCAATAGTGCAGCTATTGGAAACTGTTATCGTTTCAGGTAAAGTGCCTTTTCTACTGAAAATACAGCAAAATTTTACTTGAAAAAGTTGTTCAAAACGGTAAATTATGGAGACGTGCAAAATTTTAAAAAGATCGGCCTGCTTTGATAAAATCTTTATGCTTTGTTGAAAAATGGTTTCAAAATCAAACCTCGCCGATCTTCTTAAAATTTTTATTTTATGGTAATAAAATGAAATATTTTCTTTCAGCCTCTTAGCTGGAAGCCACTCCAACTTCTTTTTTTCAAATGAAAACATATGTCGTGTGTGGGCTCGACGGAAAATTGAATCTAACCATATCCTTTTGCTCTATTATGTGGTTATTACGAAATAAACCAACTATTCTAAAAATGAAACAATTACAAATACAACATTAGTGCTATCTATGGGTAATATAATCTAGAAAATCCCGAAAATATTCTGCACTCTCTACTTGGCATGCTTCCAGACGATGGTCAAATCAAATAAAACCTATTATCGGTATGCTATTTTTAATTTTGAATGAGTTTTTATTTTACATTGACAAAATTAAAAAAACTTCTAGCTTTTTCTTACATAATTAAATTGAAATGTCCAATTTATTATTTTGGTAGGCCAGAGTGTTCTCTTTCAATTTAATAAATAAAAATGATATTGTCAGAAAGGCAGCGTATCGAAGTCTTAATGCTGCTGGGATGTGGAGATAGAATGAAAAGTCAAAGTGAAGTGAGCACTTTATTTAATGCAAAATATCTGGAAAATCATATTTTACAGGATACCGCCAGTAAGTTATTCCACTTTCAGGAACATGGTATAGTGAAAGACTTGCCCATAAGTCATGTGTTTTAGATGACGATCAGAAATTGGACATTGCATTATCTCTGAAGGAAAATATCCATGCTTCAACAGTTTCATTGGTCCAACATCATGCTGCGTTTAGACGTACGATTGGGGTTTTTAAAAATAGAAAAATACCATCCGTATAAAGTATAGATTGTCCAAGAGTTTTTGGAACATGACTTTGATAGGTGTTTGCAGTTTTGTGAAGAAATAATGAGACGGTGTAACGAGATGGGTTTCTACTGAATGAAACCTTTTCGAACGAAGCTACCTTTTATTTAAATGGAGTGGTTAATAGGCACAATTATCAGGAAAATCCACACTGAATATGTGAAGCTCATACGCAGCGCCCTCAAAAAGTAAATGTATAGGCAGGTATTATTAACAATCGAATTTTAGGGTCAGTCTTTTTTTTAAGAAAACCTTACAGCTGCAAGCAACCTAGACTTTTTAACATTTGATTTAGTGCCTGCTCTGGCTATTATTTTTCCTAACGAAGTAGATCCAGATATACCTAATGAAACAGTTTGGTTTCAACAAGACGACATTCCCCCACATTTTGGTATTAATGTTAGAGGATAGCTAGATGAAGCATTTGCAGATCGCTGGATTGGACGACGAGGTGCAATGACCACCAAAATCTCCTAATTTAACGCCATTGGACTGCTTTCTTTGAAGATATCTGAAATATATATATACCAGTTAGTATTGAAGATCTAAAAACAAGATTAGAATGAAGTCAAATAATATATCGGCTAAAGCCATTCGGAATTTTGTCGATAGACTTTACCGTCGCTTGGGAGCATGTTAGGTAGAGGGTGCAGGACATTTTCAGCTTTTGCTACATTTAATTACCTGTAAATACACTAATGTTGTATTTGTTATTGTTATATTTTTATAAGACTTGTTTTTATTACGTAATAATCACATAAATAAAAAGAAAAAAAGGTATAGTTCGGTTATAGTTAGATTAAATTTTCCGTGAGGTTTCTACGAACCCACTCAACGACACATGTTTTCATTTGAAAAAAAAGTTGGGGTGGCTTTCAGCTAAGGGATTGAAGAAAAATATTTAAGTTTACTGCCATAAAATAAGTAAAATTTAAAATTAATCAAATTACTGGTTAAAGAAATATTAATTTTACTCCGGACTTTTGTCCAACCCTGTATATTAACAACTGTGAAAAAATTTCGAAAAATGATGCCTCACCTTCTAATAATAACCGTAATCGTGTGACAGCCTATCTAGGAAATCAATCATCAATACATTTAAACGACTGCGTTCTTACGGATTTTATGCAATACGAGTTTGAGGGATTCAGGAAAATTTATTAATAGTAATTTGAGAGTTACCATCAACACGGAGAAATCGACGATGAATACAAAAAGCAATTTTACAACATGTAGTCGAACATTATTAACTCTTGGGTCAAACTTTCTCATTTTTTCCTTTTAAACACATGGAAACGCAATTTATCGACCTCCAAAAACTTCTAGAAGAATGCATTGCATTGAGTAAAGTGTTTTGGTGCAATACATGTTGCAAAACAAAAACAATGACATATCAACAGGTATGTGTGTGTAGTATAAAATGACATTACTTTTGTTATTTGATGTCTTGCAAGGACATTATTAAGGCCATCAGATACCTAAGCATCATTAATTTCTGCAAAGACATTCGCACTTTATGGGTTAGATTATGTTTGCTTCTCACGTTTTCAGTCTTCAACATTGTAATAAAAATAGGCACTACTAAATTATATAAAGATATTTCAGGTACATTTTTTGTTTGTTTTTGAAATGGCAATTATGACGCAAAAAACTAACAATAGTTTACAATTGTAAACGGAAACGTCAAAAGTATATTTAATTTTAAATATTTTTAAACATTTTTACCATGAAATTAATGAAAACCATCCTTCGCAGTAAAATATTGTTTATGGCGGTTTTTCACTTGATAAATATATTCATATTAACGCTTATAATTAAACAAACTCTATGAGTTTAAGGTAAGTTGATTTCAATCACAATATTTTTATCCAAGAAAATTAGACTTAAAATATGGCCCATTCTTTACTGAACACTCTGTGTAATTTTACAGAAAAACGCAGTTTTATACTTAGTTCTATATTGGCATGCACTGAAATACAATCAAGAACTCATTAAATATACTGAAAAGAAAATGTTGGTGCCTGTACAAAAATTTCGTTTCATGGAAATAAATTATTTGTTTGTATAGGGCCAGAGAACATTAGTTATTTGTTATCTGATAGTGTCAAACAAATATTTATTTCCTGATACCAAATCATTTTCTTGGAAAAGCAAAATAAGTATAAAGAAAGCATTTGTGTTTGTTTCCATTACAAAACATTATTTTCTCTTCAGTGGTACACTTCTGGTGTTGATTTAATTATATTCTATGATAAAATAATATTTGTATTTTTAAAAGAATTTTTTTCTAATCAAACAACTGTTTATTTAAGTCAACAACTTATTGCTCGGAAATTTCAGGAAACAACTGCGGGCTAATGCCACCACTAGCATTGAATTACACCTGAAAAATCTGTAGCAAATAGTCAACCAATGCCGGTTTCGATCTGTTCATGTCTCTCCAACCTGACATACCTTAGTACGCAAAATATAGCAGAGCTACATCTAGAATAATTGTCAATAGGTGGCTATTGACAATTATTTTTTGTTTGTACGAAATAATTCGAATATTTCTTTACAAACAAATATTTTTGTCGATGATACGACTATAAGAGGAAACTGAGTTTTTTTAATTTACGGTTTTTTAAAAAATTATATAACCTAATAGAACTTAATTTAAAAACTTTACAAAAAGAATTAAAAGATTACATATTTTCCTTTTCCACATCCCTCAATTAAAAATATGCATTTTTGAATTAAATAAACGCATTATTTAATTCGAAATGCACATTCATTTCAATTAAAAACATTCTTTCTATTTCAAAATATTATTTTTATCCAGATTTGAACAAATTGTTTAGGGAAATGAAGAAAATATATTTATTTGAAAATCTTTTTTAAAATTAAGTTTTCATAAGATGTTCAAATGGAATAACTATTTGTTTCATTTAAACAAATACTGGTCAAAGAAATTAAATGTCCTTACATCAATTTATATTTGATAAAAAGGTGAGCATGGCACCAAAAAAAGATTTGTTTCCCGAGAATAAATTATGTTTAAAAAAATTGAATTGTTTACTGAGCAGAAATTGTTTTTACTCATGAATATGTCTCTCTTCCAGCACCATTAGACTTGTTTCAGAAATTCCAGTGAAAATAATTGTGCCTGTACAGTTTATCCAAAATGGCAATTTTTCTTTGGGAATCCCTGTATTATACCTTTTGAAACTTCGTTAAGTAACCATAAAATTTCGTAACATTTTTAGAACTAACCCAAATCGTGCTCGAGTACTTATTGCTTTATTTGATTGTCAGGTAGGTGTCGTTTGGATTTTTTAATAGGCGTATTGAAGATAGTAATTTGTATACAGTGCAAACACTTAGGGAAAGGTCGAACGCCTGTGAGGTTGTAATTGAAACTAACGTCGATACTTACTACTTATCATTCCGGGTGTAATTACTATAAATATTCAATTACATCACTTATGAAATATTGAGGTGTAACAGCTACAGCTGAATCGTCGCAAAAATCTGAAATAATGGAAAACCAGGATGTTTACTGAAGCTTTACAGAAAAATTGTTTCTTTATATTGATATTTAATAACATAAATAAAGACGTATCTATACATTTTATGGGAGTATTGCAATGTTATGGGCATATTAAAGCTTTTAATTATACCTAATACTTTAATGTGTATGTAACTATTTTAACTAATTACATACTTAAAAAATAATTGTTTATGCAGGTAACTAAAGACACTTATTTTTTAAACTTAATTAACATCGCTTTCATTTGAAATACCTAGATGTATTGCTCTGAAACTTTAGTTCATATATAATTTATCAAAATAAGGAACACTGGAAGCTTCAAATTGAACCACAGAAATCTCTTGAAGTTGACATAAATGTTTTAGATCCTACATCATCAAAATAATATATTCTACTAGGTGACCCGGCAAACGTTATTTTGCCATATGAATTATTTCTAGTGAATATTTTGGTAGTCGGCTTCGTTTTCATCCCTACTCCGTGCTGTTTACTGGGTGAGAAGCATAATCCTAGAAAAAATATAGACTGTGCCAGTGTCACTTAAAATGATAGTGAGTTTGCAGCCACCATATTTGCACAACCGCCAACATAAAGCAAATAAAATACCAATTTTCTCGTCTCTAGAAAACGCGGCACCTATCACGTGACCTATATCATGAACCGACGCTGTCTATATTTTTTCTAGGTTTGTGGTGAGAAGTGACACCGGTAGACGCCTGGCGGGGATAACTGATCTAGTGATAATCAATCAGTTATCGACAGGGTTAAAAATGATGAAATTCCTAAAATGGCTATTAAAAAATAGGGGTTTGTGATGGAATGGTGAAAATTAAGGGTTGTATGTATTTTTTAATGCCACATCATGAAAAAATAAAAATGAAAAATTTTGTCCAAAAAATTAAAAAAAAAATTTGGGGTAGACCACCCTTATCACTTAGGGGTATGAAAAATAGATTACGACCGATTCTTAGACCTACGGAATATACATATAAAGTTTCATAAAGATCGGTCAAGCCGTTTCCGAGGAGTCTGGTGACTAACACTGTGATACGAGAATTTTATATACAGGGTGTTAAAAAAAGAGTTGAAAATATTTTAGGAGGTAATAGTATGAACCAAAATAAGCAGAAAAGTCTTAATAAACATGGGTCCGCAAAGTAACGGTTGCGGAGATATGGACCTCAGGCGATCTTGGAGGCCATAAAACCCTCTAGATTTCTTTGTTTGGGGATATTTGAAGACATTAGTACTCCTGTAAATAGTCTGGAAGAGCTGCAGCTACGGATTAATCAAAAGTATCAAGAAATCCAAACCAAGGAGGGTGTTTTTGAAAGAGTTCGAATATCGTTGAGACGATGTCGTGCCTGCTTGGAAATGAACGCAGGGCACTTTGAACATCTTCTGTAACTTTGTTTTTTATTTGTTAAAAGCTTCCTTTGTCGGTTTATTCCTAATAAAATAAAATGTTTGGAAAACGAATAGTGATCCATATCTCCGCAACCGTTACTTTGCGGACCCATATATATTAAGACTTTTCTTATTTTGGTTCATACTATTACCTCCTGAAATATTTTACACTCTTTTTTTAACACCCTGTATATAAGATACACTGGCATGATATTTATTTGTAGTGTACAGTTGTAAATTTTCAAAGGCGACCGTTTTGCAAAAATAATTATTAAATGGTTGGCTTAGAATGCCTAAACGTCACAATAAAACGAAAAGTTTATATAAACATTTTTTCTTGTTCGCCTCTGTACAAACTGTGTTCATTTATTTTAGATTTTCAAAGAGGATAAAGTGTTATAGTTGTGTCAAATTTTATTAATTTATCTGGATTTGTTTAATAAATACTAATTAAAAACCTTCATCAAGAACTAACCTTTCACACCGTGTATGTCGAAAGCGAAGCATTTTAGTGTACATTTTTGTCTTATTTTGGGGTCTAGAAAATGTATTTAAATTTATGGTACTATTTTTAGAATCACCTTTGCAAGAACTAAACTTTAATGGGTGCTAGAACTTTAAAAATAAGTTCATATAAATGTCTGAGTGTAAAAAATGTTGAAAAAAATGTTTTTATTGATGATCTTAGTCGTAAAAAAAAACTTTGAAAAGTCGTTTTGAACTTTATGCTGGTTTTTTGGAAAAAAAATATTTAGAACCCTAAAATTGAGGAGGTTCCTAATATTAAGAAAATGTAAAATATCTAAAAATTGAGGTTTAAATGTCAATAGATATAAAATGCACGAAGTTCAAGACCATAGACGTACGTTGAAAAATAATTGGAGGAAAAAAAGTGGTTGGGGTTGCAAAGAAGCTGCATTAAGTAAATATTATTTATACGAATCTTCAAAATTTTATATTTGCAATTAAAAAAAATCCTTTCTTTTAAATTTTTGCTTTCCTGTATTTCGGAAACTAAGCGTTTCCCGACTCATATTTATATGAAATTATTTTTTAAAAGTTCTCTTCCTGTTAATGTTTGGTCTCTGCAATTCGGAACACCTTGTATATTAAAGAATAACAGATACACAGTTGTATAGAGGCTGATTCACGACCATGGACCGTTAAATGTTTTCATGATTGTAGCGATTATTTTTTTCTGAAAATTTGACCGTCTGTACCTTTTCAATTTAGCTTTTTCAAGAAGTTGTCACTTCTGGTTATATCGGAAGTCGTCATCAACTTCGTTATTTTAAATAATAATATACAGGGTGATTACAAATTATGTGCAAAAAAAATTAAGACTAGATTGTTTAAACTATTTTAATAGGCGTTCTTTATATAAACTTCTTTATTTAAGCGCTCCTGGAGGAGATATGACTCTTTACAGGGAGGGTGGCAATGTAAAGTTTTATTTACTTTTGTTCAAACGGTTTGAAATTAAGAACTGAAATTTGGCACGATATTTAGGCTTCTGAGATTTGTTTAGACCAGTATTATTCATTGACCTCGTCTTATTGTAAGACGTTGAAATGAACTACCCTTTCTTTTTTGTTAGATTTTTTTTTTGGAGTAAAATTTTTCGATTTAAAATTCGTAGTTTTTGAATGCCAATTAAATTTAAAAAATTATTGCCTCTTTCAATTTTTTGATAAATAATACAGGTTTTGAGTAAAAAAATTAAGTTCGGGACCCTACATGCACATAGTTTCCTTTCCAATATCTGATTTTGTACAACAATATCTAGTAGCTTCTCGTCATATTTAATTTGATGACATGATTTGATTAAGTTAATAAGTTCTAATGATTAATCAAAAATGGCTGATAATGTAAGATATTCGAATGAAGAATCATTTCTGTTATGGGGAATGTCAAAGAAGGGTTGTAAGAGAGCGAAGATTGTACATTCATAGGTACCTCAATCGACGAATTCCAAATGCTAGGACATTTTTACTATAAAGATATAATTTTATACATGGAATAGTTGAATATTTAAGTTTTCTAACAATGTCTTACAGGTGGCATAATTTCATACAAGGAGTTCAAAAATCAATTGCCGAACTTTAAACCGTTAAAACTATTTTTTTTAATGGAACACCCTGTATATTTTTATATTTTTTAGTGCAGAATTTTATTCACTGGCGATTCATATCTCCCTATACCTATAACGATCTCACTTTCTGTGTGCGTAAGGATTTTTGTTAAAATTAAGTGAATGCGTCGTATTTTTGCCGAGATAGCTATGAAAACGACAATAATTAAAACCATTACTTCTATGTGTGTTTTCAAAATATCTAATCATACCTGAATAATTGTAATGGCAATGAAAATGGTTATTCAGACGATTATGTTACAATTACCATCTGTAAAAAGAAAGATTATTATCAAATTTTTCCAAATCTGGAAAAATAAAGGATTTGTATTAATGTGATTTCACAAAAATTTGTTATCCAGGGCGAAGTACATACAAATTAATAAACGAGAAATTATGCATTTGATTTTCTTTTTAAATTGTTGGATAGACGTACACAAGATAATCCTAAACCTGTTCAAGCCGATCTTAAAGAACTCTGTGCATATACATTAAAATATTGTCACAGAATTTGCCCCGCTCGCACCAAATTCGCCGACTGTCGACATAAACCAACAAAATAATGTCGTGTATCGAGGCATGACTGGAAACTTGAGAAGTGACGAGAATCGTTCGAGAAATGGATGCTAGAAAATACCTGGAATATTCGTTAGGTCTATAAAAGAAGAATAAAAAGCCGACTCAGTCAGTCTTGAATTAGACAGTTGTTATTTGGATATTTCAGAAAGATCAATTAGAATTCAGAGCGATTTAGATAGTGACTAATTAAATAGTGTTTAGTTGAGTTGTAATTAGTATTCGGTAGTGTACGGAGTGTTAATAAATATCAGTAAAAATTAACTGTATGTTTTTCTGTTAAAGAAAAGGACGAGTTAGGAAACCCGTGACAGTATCATCTCTCTAAATTAGAAAGAAAGTTAGAAAGTATTTCTTGCATAAAAATTATTTCTTTAACTTCCATTGTATTCGATATAGATAACTTTAAACAAAGCGATGAAATTATAACGTTCCGAAATATTGCAAATATTTCGAAAACGACAAGGATTGGGTATAGGAAAGTTTGATGAAAGTTTCATTGAAATAATGTGAAGAATCCAAGAACTGAGTAAAAATCATATCATGTTATTCAAAATAACGAAATTAGTTACATACTATCATTGCGGCAAGAATTCAGACGACTTACGTCATGCGAACTACTGAATAATTCATTATATTTTCACAAAATATTTAAGAAACTGCAAATGAGAATAATAAAACTATATACTACACTGTTTGAACTACACATTGCACTAAATTGCAAAAAATGATTGTATTTAACGCGACAAACTACCGAAAATTATGTTGACAATAAGAACAATTTTGTAACATCAGCTGTGACGTAAGTCGTCCGAATTCTTTTCGCAACTATACCTATATACTAAGTCTCTGATATTTATATTTATGTAACAAAACTGCAAGTTGTTAATAAACGATATATATATTAAACATCTGCCTCATTTACTATCTACTATGAGCTTCCGAGCAAACCAACTGAAATAAATCTAATTGATACTGTTCATTGATGCAGTAAATCCACAAAATCCTTTTTAAAATTCCGAACCATTCCTCGACGTCGATAAAGAAATATCACTGGAAATTACGACGATCGAATAGCCACCGATTTACACTCATAAATAAATCATAAGACAATGTACAAACAACTGTTGAGATAGCGATCACGATGATGAACCATTAAACAACGGTAATGCTCCTTTCGATTGCCATTACTGTGTCATTAGGTCCGAAAACCTGCCGACCAATTAGAAGGTTTCCGTTTTATCGGTCAGCGGAGTTGCATGAGGACGAGGAGAAAGGACCAGAATTGGGTCGCCACGATGCTGCTCGGAGATGCTTCCGGGTATGCAGGTACTACTGGTTCGCTCTTCGACGGTCGGCATTTTTATCTGCCCAGAGGCAGATGCTTGCAGGGGAAGGTGTGGGAAAATAAGACTGTTCTCCAATAAAATATGTTCATACAGCTCATCTTACTGCAAATGGCTTTTTTACTGGCAGGTGCTACTACTGAGATGCAGGTTATTATTTTTTTTAATAAATATTTTGAATTGTACTATACAGGGTGTTTGGCGCATCGTTTGCCAAATCGAATTGGTCTAAAGGAGGGATGATTTTCAATCTCTTCAGCCCCAATAACTCACTCTAGGACACATGAGTTTTTTTTATTTCAACTTTTTTATTATTTTGAAAAATTCAAAATTCAGTATTTAAACTTTAATTTAAAAAAAAAAGTTATGGATATATCCAAATTTAACTTAAATTTTTATGTTTACTCTTGTATGCTTCTATCAAATTCAAAATTACTTGTTGTAGTAACATCTAGTTTTAATTTTATTAATTCACAAAGTTTTTGGTAGAGATAAAACGAAATTTAAAGTTTAACTTAACGATGTAACAAAAAAGAGATGGTGATCTTCGAATTGCTTTAAAAATTTCTCAAGTCTATCCTCTTTCCAACGGTATGCAACATGCAGTAGAAACTTCATAATCATCTTCACCAATTCGCTAAATTTGTGTACCGGAACCATAGAATATAATATATAGAAGGCCAGAAGCCTTTACATTACGCACTGAAAAATAGTCAGACTATGGAAGAGGTTAGAAAACAGCTGTTTATAGAAAACTTAATGTACGTTGTTGGTAATATCGCATTTTAATCCCAGAATTGAAACCAAAACGGAATGTTTGTAATTATACCATAGAAATCATATATTTCTAATTGTTGCATAGGAACAAATCTATTGGATAAAAAAGTGCCTAAATAGTATTATTAATTATTAATACACCGGTAGATAACATTTTGAGTAATTCTGCGAAGTAGGTATCCCATATGCACCCACGTAGGTCTTGGGTTTCAATATATTATGAATAGCGCCAATAAATATATGTATATGAACTAAATAAGATTTGTTTCTTTTGATAAAATAATAATACCCTTTCAATACATTTTAGCACATTCTAATCAAATTTAAAAATCAAAATAATATCCTTGGAAAGTTAAAATAATGAATGTAGCAAAACACTAAAAAATTACTGGACTACCAGAGCAATTTTCAAAAACTATTCTTTTTCTATACCATTTTTTCAATATAACAAATCAGAATAGGGAATGGCACATGCCATTTTTAGAAAAAGGTGTCCTATAAACAACTGTCTAAAAACGTTTAGATTGTTAATATATAGTTATAGTATACTATACGTATACTATGTAATAAGGTTTAAGTGTCTGAATTTAACCGAGAAGACGTACTTTACACATTCCATTTTTTCTAAAGTTGCCACAAATATTTCTAAAACCATCAATTGCTTGTAGTTATAGCCTATTATAAAGTAATGGTACCGCTGTAAAAAATCCACATACAAGATATTATTATTAAAAGAAAGTTAATAGTACTTACGTAAGAGCTAATAAAACGAAAAAATTACCAGAAGTTTAACCTGCGGTTCGTACCTCTATTATTTTGTGTTTTAAAAATAATAGAGTACTTATATCAAACTTAAATTAGTAAGTAGCATTCATGAGTAAATTGATGATAAAATAAAACTAATTTCTTATGCATAAACGTAATAATATGTATATGCGAATATTAAATTATTACAAGGAGCAGTATAATACACAGGGTGTAAAATAGTGTACCGGACTTCGGGAGGCAATACAGAAAATGTATTCCTCTTACCCTTACAAAGCCATCTGTTCCTAACAGATATGGCTTTTTTCAATATTACCATTGACTTTGCCATAAAGATTTGTGGCAAAATGCCATATTTGAAAAAACCGGATGTGCCACTTTTTACTGTTTAAGAAAGGTATTTTAAGCTAATATGTATCAAATCTCCTACAATTCCTATCAATGGAATATATGGGTAGATATTGTGGGTGTAATTCAACGCAGGTTGGGGCTTTTGTCCACTGAGTAGTTAGTTTCACACAATATTGTTAATACCAGAAAATATATGAAAAAACCGGATGTGCCACAGTTCTTGAAAATTGAAAACTATTCTTTTTGTCCACCCCTTCAAAGAGTGGCAACTTCTTTAAGAAATATTTTAAGACATATGTTTGTTTTAACTATTTTCTTATTTTGAACAACCTCCCAACATCCAGTATATAATGTTTTCGCACTCTGTAAAATGTAGAAAATCCGACTGGTTTAGGCGCATCCACCATTTTATCGAATATTGATGAATCGCTACGTCAAGTTTAAGACGTCATCGCTATAATAAGGTTTTTTTTTAATTTGTGAACATACATACATTTTTTTACTTTTTATAAGCATATTTATTATCAGGTTATACAAGATTAACTCCCACTAAGTAAAAAAAATTTAACCACTTGGTTAGGGAGGCCTAAAAGACAATAAAACAATTATTTCGGAATTGTAGCTCGATGTTTATAAATGGGGCAGAACTTCATTTTTTCCAGAAACTCGGCGCCTATGATAACCATAGTTCAAAATAGCTTAGATCTGTCAGGTTAGAAACGACGAAAATTAACATTTTTATTAATAATAATAATGATAGGTATAACAGCTAATCCTATCAGATGCAGTATTTTGCATTTGTTTTTCGTCCCAAACTGTCAGAACTACATTTTCACTCATTATATGTCTGTTAATTACTTACAGCAACACATATTCCACATATACAAAATCGAACGATAGAAATACTAATAACAGATAACTCCGAATGCACCCGCAGCATCAAATTATTTTATTTATAATATCTTGTCCGATAACAATGAATTTTATCACTTAGTCTTCTGTCCACCGTAGGTTGTGTTGCTGGTTGCCTTACTCTACAAACGTTAAACATGCCAAATAAATAACTGGCGGCGGACGGGCGCGCATAGTCGCCGTTAAATACAGGTTTAATATTGAATGGAAATTTGTTGAAGGGCGATTTCGTTAATTATTTGTACTTACAGTTGTACTTGTACAGTTAACTCTATTTACTTTTTTTATATCTATTATACGAACCAGATGGTAAGTATGTGAGATATAAGTGGTCTGCTTACTTCCTGCTCGGCCTAAGCGGCTCGACTTACAGGAAGCGATCTACATTGCAACAGGTACTTAACGCAGACCTCTCGCCCTGGGCGACGAGCCCTTAAATCTGTAAATGATACTGCAGGAAACAACTACTCCGCGGACTAATGCCCCGACCGGCATTGAATTACTCCTGCAGTATCTGTGTGAACAGCCAAGAACCCTTGTCGGACACACCACCAGACATAGACCGGTTTCGGGCTTGTTAGTCGTCATCATACACATACATATGAAGGAACAGCCAGTCAATTGTCGGTCATCTCACCTATGGCATACTGATGAGGGCTAACAAGCCCGAAACCGGTCTATGTCTGGTGGTGTGTCCGACAAGGGTTCTTGGCTGTTCACACAGATACTGCAGGAATAATTCAATGCCGGTCGGGGCATTAGTCCGCGGAGTAGTTGTTTCCTGCAGTATCATTTACAGATGGTAAGTATGTTTTTATAAAAGTATTTAAAACAGTTGGTAGACTAACATAATCTGCTATTCGTTGCTAAAATATGATGTGATACAACCATATATGGTTTTTGCTAAAGATTTTTGTTTACATAAAACGCACAAATTTAACAATTTTGATATCCATCTAATTTGTTGATATTTTTCATGTGATGAAAGCTGTCCAGATATTTTTAAAGTAGAAGATGACTCAGTCATATTTTATAAAGTATCATAAACTATGAAATACACGGATAAATATTTTGTGATATTCAAATAGAAAAAATATTTCTAGATATACTTTTAGTACTATGTACTGACTTTAAATGCAATAGTAACTAAGTAACATTATAAAATTGTTAATGTTGTTTTGTAAATGATCAGGAAGTTTTGGATATTACCAAAAATATATTTTTTGAGAAAATTTTATTAAATCATTACATAATTGCTTCTCATTGATATGTAACGTTTTTCCATTAATTTTTTAAACATCTACGTACTCTCTCTTAGGGGTGTCTATATTTAGGCACCTTACTTTAGATAAACATGAATCAATAAAATCGTGAACGCCTACTTTCTAATGTCAACTCTTTATTGTCGTCTTTTGTCCATGTCCATAATTCCTTATTACGATTGCATTGCGATTAATCTTCTTTTGTGGACATCAACCACTTACCTTATATTTACTTACGAGCATGAACACTTACCTTGTTTGTATTAAAAACGAAATTATATAATTCCTTTAATCTTCCTTATAACGACTAGCGAATTTCAACAGCTTTGCATTATATAATAATCTTTGTACGCTTTTGAAAGTAACAATTATTCGTCGCGTAGTACTTATTAGGCCAGATTGGTTTTATTCGATCGATAATGTAGCGAAACAGGTATCCACTAGTTTCCCTTTCTGTAAATATGCATAGGCGAAATGAAAGTTCACGAGGTTGTAGAAAACAGCAGGGAAAAACACTCGTTAAGCGAAGACGATCCCCTTCCTTGTGCGTGAAACTTTTTATTTGCATAAAAGCGTAGCCACCGCTAGTATCGTAATTTTGCATAAAAAACAAAACTGGTCAATAATAATTGATACACGGCATTAAGTATGATCTCATCCTACTTTCTCTCCATGCTCGTCGATGGCTCACATTTTTAGGCCATATTTCTTACATTCACTTTTGTTATCTCGAAAATTATCTACGGCGAGGAGCATCTAAAAGTGGCGAGATCTGATTCTTAACAAATTTAAGTACACTTTCCAAACAAATATGTGCCGGTACGATAATTAATTTGTTGATGGTTGTTTAAACTTTTCCAATTGTTGCTCAATTTTTAGTTTCTTTTAAGGCTGCAACTGCTAATATGTGAAAATGTCAGGATGCACTTGCTAAATTCTCATGCATTTAAGCAACAACTTTCAAATATGTGTAATATCGAAACACTGTCGAAAAAATCTTCTTTAGTGTAAATGCATTGAAACCAAGATATTTGTAAAGAGAAATAATTATATAGGCAGCAGTTTATCTGAAGCGCCTGCTTTCTCATTAAGGTAAATTTTCATTTCATAACTACAGTGAGCAAGGTTTGATGACTGTAATTTTAAATTTTCTCCTACCATATAATTTTATTTACACAATTTGATCTGTGAATGTACCAACGAAATCATATAATGTGTGAGAAAAATTCTCTGTTTGGAAATACAATTGTAAGAGAGGATTTCAAGTGAATTGCATCAGGCACACGTTTCCTTTGTAGCATAATACTTTCGCTGATCTTTCCAAATTTCAAGATACGAACTAGATCAAAATCGAAACTGCTGTTTTGTGGTAAAAGGGGATATCAAATAAGGAGTCACAGGTTACGGTGACAAATGTATTTTTTATAACATAACCTATAAAAAGCTTTATACAAAAATAAAAATAAATTTAACGCGTGGTGTTGATCACTCGATGTTGTTGATGTTGTTGTTGGTGTTGAAATGCATCATGACCCGTGTGAGATGGAATGAGATGTTATTTACACTTAAATCAGTTCTTTGAGCTCTCAGAGCTTAGTAGGGGGCCCCGTAAGAGCCGGATGGGCGGGAAGGAGCGCCGTAGCTTGAGCTGGGATATCCGCCGGCTTGTTGGGAGATCTGTTGGTATTGGGCAACTTGGATGGCTTGCTTGATGCCTTCCAGGTCGATTCCTACTACGCGGGTTTGGTAACTGGGAACTCCGTAGGACGAGGATGGAACGCCGTATTGGCTGGATGGTGCCCCGTAGGAACTGCTAATGCCACCGATGCCGCCGGAAGAGGCGGAGTTCTGTTCCTCTTTGAGGAGAATCTGACGAACTTGTTCGAGAAGAGCGGGGTCTACAGAAGCTCCTTCAGAGGTCTGGTAGCCGGACGAGACCGCTGTGTACCCGCCACCGCCTCCGGACAGTCCACCGCCCAAGGAATAGCCGCCGCCGCCGCCGCCGCTAGGCCTGCTGTAGCTGTAACCGGATGGGGGCTCGGCTACTACCGCTGCAGCCAACGCCAGGGCGAATACCTGAAACAGATAAAGAAATAAATAAACAATAACGAATAACAAAACACATTTCGAAGAAATTTAATTGTAATTATGACTTAATTTTTCAGTTAATTTTCAATTAAAACAAAAAACTGTATAACAAGCGACGAATATCAAAGATATGAAATTTATTCACTACTGTTTCGAATATTTTCCAGTTTTTATTTTTACTTATTTTGTTATTTTTTTACTATTATTTTCTATAACTAAAACAAACAAATGAAAAATTGAATAATAATTGATGAATATCAAACACATATCTATACCAAAGATATTTAATTCTGATTACAACTTTATTTTTAAATGTATTCACTACTGTTTCGAATACTTTACTGATTTGTTATTTTTTTGACTTTTTATTATTTACTATTATTAACAGAAACAATAATTTTAATAACAATTGGTAACATATTTCGTAGATATTTAATTTTGATGACAACCACTTTCCAAAATGTATTTACTGTTTCGAATTATTTTAAATAGTTAAAACAAACAACAAATTTAATAACACTTGACAAAAGTCAAACATATAAGTATTACAAGATTATCGAATCTGATTTATATTTTATAATTTATTTGCTACTGTTATAAACATTTATTTTAAAATATAACGAATACATCAAAATTGACTAATATCACACATATATTCCAAGGATATCGATTTTGATTATACATTCCTTCAAGATCAAGTCTGTTATTTGTTACTGTTCTGAATATTTTATTGTTTCCTTGTTTATTTTTTGTGATTTTAAATCAGTGACTAAAATACTATAAACTGCTAAAATAATATAAAAAGTTGCAGTGCCACTAGAAACATTTAATTACATCCATTTTTATATACGTAAAATACTTAAATTATTTGCTACTGTTTCGAAAAGTATAACGGATAAATCTGAAGAAAATTCTAACATTATAAAACTGCTGACACTTTGCAAATAAAAATTGAAATTATTAACAATTGGTTCAGACATAAATTAGTCCCCTTTTGGATATTCTAATTTTCAGTAGAATATTTTTTACAGAATATAAAATTCCTTAGACTTAGAATTTACACGTTTTGAATAGTAAAATATTGATTTCTATTTCTATTGCCAGCATTTTATGTTCCACTGAAACGTAAAACACGTCGACTATATTCAAATGTAGCAATTTTTACATTCTCGTCATGAAAAAACAAACAAAAGTGATTAATTTGAGTCATTAACAATTATGCAATTCAATTGTTTCCGAGAAAGACGCGACACGCGGATATTGTCACTTTCTAATGGCGTTACGAAACTTTCCCGCGTTTGACAAAGAGGAAGTTATTTAGAATTCTTCAGGAATGTGGATTCCCGTGTCATCCTCTATTCGGCAGGCGCTTAATGGTAGTTCTGTGTATAAATATTGTCTTTGGACGGTTTCTAAACACACCGGTAACATTACAAAGCGTTGTCCTGATGGTTCGGATTTCTCCGGTAGCTTTGGACAAATATTAAATTTGAATAAATAAACACCAAGATTTTTACGAGTTGAAAATAATGTTAATGCACTAACATAATAGATGTATTCTACTGAAATTTCCAAATTATTAATGAATAATTAGATGGTAGCAGTAATACCAGTTTTTGTGAAATAATTCTGATTAAAAATGATAAGAATTATATTTTTAGATTACGAGAATGAAATGATAAAAAATACTAACAATATGTTTCTATTTCGTATGAGATATATAAAAAAATTACTTCTTGAATTGGAAATACAGTCAGTAACAACAATAGGAAACTCAAATCAAATTTAGAATATTTTCAGCAACTTTATTTAACTTGCAAGAATATCTATAAAAATATCATACATTTAAAAGTATGTTACCATTTAATTTTCTAAATACATTTCTCTCAAAATTATTTTTATTTTTTTATGCATATTTTTATATAAATAGTGACTCAGAATCAAAATTATCTTTGCTATTAAATATTTTTATAGAACTAATTTTGATGTATAAACCTAATAATTAGATTTATAATTACTCAATACAACAGATTTGCCTAATTACACGTATAGTTTCTTTAATTGTTGGGATATGTATAAGATGGTCAAATTGGTATGTTTTTGAGGTTTACGAATGATTTTGTCATAGATAGAGCATATCTGATGAACGAATCCTAGGCACTTTTTTTCGAGAAATTAACAATGAAAACCGCATCTATCTATTGCTTACCGTTTTCGATCTACAGGGCGTTTTGTGGTATGACTCGGTTTGGCAAACGTCCTATAGCTCGAAAACGGTAAGAGAGAGATATTTGAGGTTTTCGTCATTGTTATTTTTGCGAAAAAGGAGCCTAGGACTCGTCCATCAGATTTGCTCTATCGTACCCGCCAACCAACCACCCTGTATATTATGAATATTATATTTTACTACGAACTGAAATTAGATTTAAATTTTGAATATTTTTCACGTTTCTAAAAATAGTCTGACAAATGTAAGTAATTTTGAACTTATTGAATAATGTTTTAATTTTAATTAATTTTATTTGATTTCATTCGTTCCCAAAGCTCTAAATAATATTTACTATTTTATTATGCAACACAAGTTTAATTCATTTTAATAATATAAAATAATGATAAACATTGCCAAATTTTTCAATATGATATTGATAAAATGAAATTTTGTTCTTACATTTTTTTAGATATTAGTCAGTTACAGTTAAAATTTTTATTATAATAGTCATCGCACTTTTAGAACAGAACAATTAAAGAGATACCGTTAATTAAATTTCGTGTATTTGAATGGGTTTAATTACTGATTTAAGTGCTATAAGACCGCAAGAAAATTAACACAACTGTGGACTTGATTTAGATTTTTGTGGTTTTATTTTTACTCCCGAAAGCAAAATCCAGACTGGCCGAAAATTTTCGTGACCACTGCGTTACCACTGACATTTTTTTTTTTCGAAAAATAGAACCACAAAAAAGCGCGTCCGAACACTGCACAAAGGTCCTGGTTGTGTTAATCTTCGGGCACTAATCGGGATAACTCGCGTAATCCTTGTATTTTGGAAAAACACCACAACTTACCACACTGAATGAGTTCATGATGCTTGTGATGACTGGGTCGAGTGTGACTGTGCCGACTGCCAGATGTTGAGGATGTTTTATACTCGCATTTCTAGAGGGGGTGGGAATGGTGTCTTCTGAAGATGCCATCGACTTTCACACATGTATCCTAGAGAGGAGGATGGCGGTTCCTGCCAAATTTCGGGTGTGAGGTCACTGGGTTGGGAACTTATAATGGTGCTAATATACTTTTGTTTGAACAGATTTCATAGGTTGCTATTATCGGCTGGCAAATTAGACGCCTTACTTGTATTCGCTAACTGCACGTTCTTTTTCTTAAGTCAGGCATTGCCGATCAAGGCCAGAGTGATACGTTTTGAGAATTGGAATTTCTTAACGTTTCAAAAGTCCCTGTAATAAAATCCTAATAAAAAGATCGTTAAAGAAGAATATTACAGTAAAAAAAATAATCTCGTAAGTCGAATTAATTAACATTATACAGGGTGTCCAGAATATTAGTATCAGTACTGGAAGGACTTCTATATCTGACCAAAAGTGACTAAAAACTGTATAAAACGAGTTTTTTTCTACAGATACGTTTCAAAATGCAAAACTCTGTTACGAAATTTCAAACTATGTCTAAGCAAAAGTTCTTTTACGTATCCTCTTATCAGTATTAATGATGTAAACAATAGAAATTTGCCAAAAAAAACTTCAAACTAATATATTGCAACGTGCGACAATATTGCAATCCATTATCTGTTTTTCTAGATCAATATAGTCCATACTTCCTTCGTATTGCAAGTAGCAGGTTTCGTTTATTTGTATATTTAGTGTACATTTGTACACTTTTAAGTAATCATGATCTACCGGTAGCAGATAGTTGGCCATAGTAAGAAATGTTTTTGTAAAGAAACTAACATTTTTATTAAGTACATTACGTGTTTTTTATATATTTTTAGGTATTAATAATATTGTGTGAAACTAACTACTCTGTGGACTGAAGCCCCAACCAGCGTTGAATTACACCCACAATATCTACCGAAATCTTCTTTAATTCCTATCAATGATATCATATGTATGCTCTCGGATACCAAACATCTAGGTATGCTAATGAACTATTCCACAGATAAAGCTCTATTCAATAATTATCTAAAGAAATTCATCTAGCTAAAGTTACTAACCTGGTTTAATGAAAACACTCTATAAATATCTAACTTCACTTTTGGCAGTGGAAACACGACAATTCAACCACAATAGATGAGATCTGATCTATTTCTGCATTTTTAGGATTGCTTCTTCAGGTGGCCTCCTTTAAGTCAAATATCTAAGTATAAAATTTATTATATAAATTAAAATTATTTGAAATTAAATATCGATAATGTCAAAAGTGAGTTTATTCTGTCAATGAATTTTAAATTAAATATGACAATTGTGGAATTGTTCATTAGCATACCTAGATGTTTGGTATCAGAGAGCATACATATGACTTCATTGATAGAAATTGTAGGAGATTTGATTTATATTAGCTTAAAAAACCTTTCTAATACAGTAAAAAATACATTACGTGTGTAAACATCTTCTGAATCTCCATTTCAGTTTTAATCGTCTTTCCAAAGTTTTTTTAATGACATGTCATAGATGCATAATAATACAGGAATCATTTTTAACAGCCTCGAGAACATGGAGTTGCTTCTATGAACCCCGAGATACTCCAGGCTTTTTGATGTACTTGTTTGGCCATTGCCAGATGCCATCCACTTCCACGCATGCATCTGTAATAAAATTCGAAATAATATACGTAATAATAAAAAATCGATAATTTTTCTTAAAGAACAATAAAAAAGCGCAAATAATTTCGTAAGTCGAATTAATTCACATTATACAGGGTGTCCGGAATATTAGTGCTAGTACTGGAAGGCTTTCTCTGACCAAAAGCATTGAGTAATGCCCAAAGTAACTAAAAACTGTAAAACGAGCTTTTCTACAAATGCAGATAGATATCTACTTCTTAACTTTTTCTGAAATTAGACCAGGTTTATATTATAGCCAAAAAGCAAATGCAGAAATATCATATGGATTATCCTGTTGTATTTATATTCTAATTACAACAATTTTTGAATAGCAATATATTAAAGCTGTATAATAATAATAATAATAATATCTCTACCCTCATTCTAATCACAGGATTAGCCCAGAAGTCGGAGACTTGTGCGGGAGAGGGGGCGGCATATTATTATTAAGCAGGCCGCATTTGCGCCCAGGAACGACTTACGTTGGTAGGCCCTAACCACTATTCAGTGCAGGAATGAGGAAAACCTGGAAAACCTCATTAATTAGAGGGGTAGTCAAATATCAACCAGCATCAATCTCTCACATTGACCCAAGCTAACATTATTCCACCCTACCATACCCGCAGAGAGGGTGCCAATCCTCGCCACGAATATAGCTTATATATGTCTACCGGCAGCTGGGCTCGAACCAACTCCGTCTAGTCACCTCGATTCAAGTAGTAACGCCTTAAACCGCGCGACCACTGACCGTGTATGTATACAAAAACAAAAACAGACCGACTTATTCCGACTATTTTTTAATAGAAAACTACACAATTGGCACAGATATACAGAGTGATTCACATCTTATCCGAAAAAAATTGGAAATAAATGCATCATGAAAAATTAAGTCAATATCGTAAACAAATTTTTGTAAAATTATTGTAGTTTTCATTATTTTTATTAAACCTTAATTAGGTCACAAATTATTGCAGTCATTTCACATTCTACAAATATATAAAAGATTTTATAACTAAAAACCAGCGATATACCCTTCTGCTATTTATAAACAACGTCTCTAATTCCGCAGACATTTTTGTATGTAATTGTGCATTTACAATTCAGGCAGAACTGCATTGATGTCTGCAATATTTGATTGTGATGTTAATGTGTTCCGTTCCTCAGTGGAAGTTATTTCAAATTCAAATCAATTAAATTATTAATTGCTTGTGACTAGATTTTCAGGTTTACGATCCATTTACGATTTATTTTTAGACTGTGTAAGAATATAAACTCACCACACATAGACTCACCAAAATTTTCTTCGTAATTGATATACAAATTCATGGTTCCGTGTTAAAAAATATTACTTGGTGCGGCTTCACCGCAAATTATTCTCAAATTTATCATTTCTTAAAAAATATAATAAAACTTCATTTGTTACAACAACGTAATTTAAATTAACTTCATTTCCAATATTCCAATATGGTTTTTTCGCGTTTGTTTTTTGTTGGAAAAGGTTTTGTGTTTCTTCGTATATAGAAGTAGACACACTCAGAATACGGTCGGCGAAAGTTGTGAACGTGCCGTGTCGTGTGCCGATCCTGAAGGGCCCTTCCTTCGTTTGGCTACAAAAGGACAGTTAGGTAAGCCTTTTCCAAATCCGTTAAAGTTGTGCTTGATTTTTAATTTACCAGAACTCATACAGTCTACTACATTTGTCTGACCATAGCGTCACATTACTATTTGTCTTGTTCTCAACGGACCATATAATCATTGTGTGAAAATTCAGTTTTATCGTCTTATTCATATTTGAATAAAATTATATGTTTAGTGCTATCAATTCTGTGAATACATGATGTTGGTTAGATATATATTCGAAATAGTGGAGCAGATTTTGAAAACCGTTATACACTGACAAAAATCTTTCAAGTAAACTATGTTGCTAAAAAAATTAACTAAGTACCATAAATATTTTTAGAAATTTGGGACGAAATACGCGTTACCCCAGAAATCATTCATAATGTGCAAGAAGAATTTCTTCACAGACTTGCGCATTGTCAAGAAGTTGGTGGATGGCAATTCGAACATTTAATTTAAGTATAAAATTTAATCAATTGTATTTTATTTTACATACCTCAGAATTGTTACTTTTTATGGATAAAATTTACGTTTTCTAACATTCAATCGTCATTTACTCGAAAACTTTCCTATGTAAAAGGGCAAAATTTTAGTACTGTCTGATAGAGAATTAAACGATCTTTCAGAATCAAGGAAAAAATATGGTGTTGCCATTTAAAAAAAAAATCGATGACGTCATTACTCGAAAACAAATGACATTTGAAAATCGCATTTTACGCTTAAATATGTATTTTTTAAATTAAAAATCGACCTGTTCGAGGATTTTTCCCAAAAAATAATTGTTTCGTTTTTATTGAATTTATTCCATAGGTACTTTTGGCGCATACTGTATATGTATTATCTAAAATACAGCTTACAAGTTAAAGAGTACTACTGTAGCAATATATCATGTTGAATTATTACTGGGTTACAGTTAACTAACTTTTAATGTACAGTTCACTTGTACTTAATGTGTAAGAAAGACATTTAGATAAAAGTTTTAATAAGTATAGCAACAAAGTTATTTCAGCAAGAAAGTTTATTGCTAGTACTACAATTGTTCACTCGTGACTAGTTTTCAGAAAACTTGATTTAGCTGTGATAATTGAATTGTTTATCTGTCCTCTATTTTAAGTTTTTTTGCTGAAGAAAGTGTATTTTTACCTACCACTAATGAAGTTTCTTCTCAATGTAGCTAAGTACGTCCGCAGAAAAGTTACCAAGGAAAATCTTATTTTAAGAAAAGGAAAAGAAAGTTATAATCTTGTAAATAAAAAAAACTTAGTTAATTTAATTAAGTAAATTATTATTTTCTTTCAAATTTGCCTAAAATAATACTTAAGAATACGCTATGGTCCCAGATAATTAAACAATAAGCATTCAAACAACATCTTCCACATGATATCTTATCTTTACTGTCATTAAACACAATCATTACTTTCACGTCGTTTATTTTATGTATGGATGTCTCCTTTTATAAATTTCTCTATTAATAGACATTTTTTTACGATTGTAATAAAACCCGGTCTCTTTCAAGTATGCGACGCATTCTGAAATTTTAAACTGTACATAAAAGAACCCATATTAATGTATCTAAAAGTGCTGTCCGCCAACGTAAAAATAAAGAAATATATTGCACTGAAAGAAGAATGACGTCAATGTTACAATTCATAAACGTATGGGCTCCTGCTTTCTATAACATCGGCACACAATAAAAAGTCGTTGTCTGAAGATACCTACTATGATTTGCCAAGTATTTTGACTATCCCGTCCTTAATAAGTCGGTAGAAAATTTGAAAATAGCGGATGTTATGAATCGAAAGAAAATAATGAAGTTTCTCTGGACAGCCGAACTATTTCTACATGTATTTTGATATGGAAACGAAGAATCTAATATTGGTCAAAACTAACCAATTATCAGATTTAAGGCTGGCGTTTCAAGGACAAATAATCATATCTAAATATGCACACAAAAAATACACATAGTAGGTGGAGGTCCTTATTAATGTAGTACTAAAATTTAATGCTGAAATTGAATCATTTTCTTTAACTTTTGAAGAAAAATGTGCTAAATAACAAAAAAACGTGAATTTGTACCTTATCACTGTGTTCTATACACCGTGAAAATACTTGATAATTTACATAAATTCAAGTGTTACTAGTTTTCTAAAAGAATTCTGCGGGATGTGATAATGTTTATAATGTTGTACACAATTTTCTCAATGTGCAATTGACTTGTAAAATTCAGTAGATTTTATGATAAAACGTAATAGGTGAAAATGATGCTCATTTTTTCTTATTCTAAATGACTTGTCAGCCTGAAAATTATTTTATATCCCGGAGAAAACTTGTATAATTGACATAGTGAAGAGATATTCTTTCTAACTTACTCAGATTTTTTTTAGACTGTCTCAACAAACAGCTATGAAATTTGTTGAAAATTTGCATATAAAACGGCGCCCTTAAGTAAATCGCCCTCTAGGAATGAGGGTCTTCATAAATATAGGTTTTAACTTCTAATCGTCAATCAGCAGCATAAATTCAGACATTTTTTCACGGCACTTTACTGCAGTTTACGGTGATTTACATGTTTTTGACGATTTATGTCAATTCATAAATACTAAAGTAGGTACTAAGTTAAAAAGTGTCCATAATTACTTAAATCCTGAATATCAACATTCAAAAGTACTTGAATCCTGAATACTTCATATTATATGCTGAATATTTACAATGCGTATATAAATATGTAAATCTAATTAAAATCATTTAAAAGTAAATATATAGAATTAGAGAGCACAATTCACATTAATGGCGCCACCTCACAAATTTTCATAATAAAAAATATAATTTAAAATTTAGTGCAAAAGTTCATCTAGATAAATACATAGATTAGCTTAATAAAATACATTAAAAAGGAAATGTTTGGAAATTTGAAAAGTGCGGTTAGTTTAACTTGCAAATCTGATGTGAAAAACGCTCGAATCATAGTATCTTCGTTAACGAAGGGCGCAATGGGGTAATGAATGTTTACTACTCTGTTTGGGCTTTGTTTAGTCCACCCGTGTCCATAATCAATGAGTAGATTATATAAAATAAATTCCTAGCTTTCTGCTCTTATCCAACGTATTTGTTTAAGATTTTGTAACCTACGTATTGTTTCTTGTGTTTTAAAATTATAAAACTTTAAAGAGATTTAAAATAAAAACCTGATATTTATTTTTAGCAATTTGAGAGCAAGATTTGAACGCAAGAACAGCCAATTCATGAATACCAGAGTAATTATGAATCCTCAGTATTCATCAAATACTTTCACTACAAATACTGATCACCGTCAGATAAAAGTATTTAGTACTTGAGATTACTGATTAATATTGTACAAAACACCGTGAATAAAATAATTCTGCTTTTTTGGACAAGTTCGGACTTTTTTGTTTGCCAGTGCCAATGTGTATACTAATAAAAAGTAATTTTCCTAAAGAAAAATAATGCCAGTTGGAAAAATCCAGATGAGAAAATACATATATACCAGCTGTTCGATTTAATTAAGTACATTATTAATTTCTCTAATTAAAACAAGATAACATAATAGGCGTTATATGATATGATACGTACTTACATCCATGCTTAACCCTGACTTTTGCAGTTATACGAGTATCTTTCAGCAAGCAGTTTACTTTCAACTATTAATTTCATAGAATTATGTTAATACGTACACATAATTTAATAAGTCTATTGACACCAATAAGTTATTTTGCTTTTTGTAAAACTCACCTTGGGTTATTGTGGTGTCGAGTTAACCTCAATTTGCATTGATCATCTCAATTTTTTAACGTTGAGACAGGAAAGGTTTCGCCGGTAATGAATATATTGGGTACCTAATACGCAAGGCCTGTTTTGTTGAGTATCTACCGTTTATAGAAATAGTTTAACTACTATGTATTACAAGATCTTCAGAATGTTTCTAGGGTTATTTTTGATGTTTTAAAAAAATTCTTTCGACCATCAATTGTTTACAGATTATCACTTTTCTGCAATTTTATTATCGTATCGTAAAAGTAGTTCTATACTTTTATACCTGTATCTGGTAATATTTATTTAGGTTATGTTATTTTCCCACCAAATGATAAAAATTTAATCGTGTCCAGATACACTACTGAAGTCAATTTTTTCATTATATTCTAATTTTATGTTGTAATTTGAACACTCGAGAAAAAATTAAGCAAACACAATGATTAGTTCAATTCTGGTTAGTTTTTAGAGCACGTTCCTTTTTTTATGAACATGTCCTTTCTACCGCAGAAATTGGTTCACAATGACCAAATATTTTATTATATTCACCCTATAATACAAACATTCACAATTTGTATTGAAGATGGTTAACCCGTATGAGTAGTAGATGAATATGGTGTTATAAACATTTATTAAAATTCCTTGTAGACCTGAAGATGTAGTCTTGGCTACTACGAAACCGGTTGTCTAAATAAGAGTTTATGAGATTTAGACTTTTGTTTATAACACCATATTCATTCACAATTTGCTTTATTTCTACATGATATTTTATGTAGCCTGTATGTCTTTTACTGTCGGACTGAAGGTAACAAATTTAGTTTTAGTAGTGTTTAAACTCAAAAAACTCTCATTCAACCAACTATAAGTGAGTTGAAGAGCTCTTTCAGCGGTTTCATATACATTATCCCATGTATCACCGGTAAAAATAATAGCTGTATCATCAGCGTAAGAAACAAAATGTCCATTCTCAATGTTTATGGTGTAGACGCTATTAATATAGATAAGAAAGAGCAATGGCCCGTAACTTGAGGTACGCCTACAGACAAAATCAAGGGATCACTTACAGTATTATTGATTTTAACAATTTGTTTCCTAATTTTAATGCTATCCCTCTAACACCAATTCTCTCTAATTTTTGCAATAAAAGTGCATGGTTAACGGTATCAAATGCTTTAGCCAAGTCTAAGAATACTGCTAGACACTTTTTATTATTGTTAATACTGTTTATGATACGATTTACAAGTGTAAAAACAGCATTTTCTGTCGACAAATGTTCGCGAAAACCAAACTGACAGTTCGATAGAATATTGTTCTTAGTAAGAAAATTAACTATTCTATTTTTTATACATTTTTCAAATATTTTAGAAAAATTATTTATAATAGATATGGGACGATAATTTGTAGCCAACTTTTTTTCTCCAGACTTGTAACAAGGAATAGTAACTGATTCCTTGAAAGCATCTGGAATATATCCATTTAAAAAACTAATATTGAAAACATGGCACAGAGGATTTACAATATTTAAATGATATTTTTTTATCAAAAAAGTTGAAATACCGTCAGGTCCCGGTGATAGATCATTTTTTAATGTGGACATTATATTAATTATTTCTTTTTTTGTTACAGGATGAAGATACAGTGTGTTTGTGATTTCAGGGTCTCTGCTGAAATGTATAGATTCAGAATTATTAATTTTTTCTGCCATATGTCTTCCGATATTAATAAAGAAGTTATTAAAATAATTAGCTTTTTCTTTATCTGACTTTATATCTTCACCCGCATCGTTTATAATGCAAATATTTCCTTTTTCTGTTTTTCTGCTATTAGTTAATTCATTCATATTACACGGATATGAAGAATTTGATACAGTGGAAAACAGACCACGTAGTGGATGTCTTCCACTGATGTATCTAATGAAAGGGAGGATCGGTATTTGGTGCCATATGCTCGTAGACACATCTTCAGCTTCAGCTCTCCGGGCCCACTTTCAAGGTACGTTTCGCCATGTTATATCGACACCTACTATTCGAAGACGACTTCACACGCAAATTTACGTGCTAGAAGACCATTACGGATCCCAACTCTACTTTCAAGGCATCGTGCTGCTCGTCTCCAGTGGGCGCGAGAGCATAGGGGTTGGCTTTTACGCCAGTGGCGGTGGTCATATTTACAGACGAAACCAGAATTGGGCTGGTTACTAATGACAATCGACAAAGAGTCTGGAGAGAGCCAGGTCGTCAACAGCGACTTCATTTTCCCCGTGAAGTTGCTTCGTAATGTTTTGGGGTGAAATAATATTCAACCGCCGCACTTCATTAATTCGTATATCACAGAATATGACCAGTCGAAGCAGGACATATCAATAGATTAGATTGGCCAGCCAACTCTCCTGACATGAATCGTATTGAAAACATGCGGGATTTCGTTGCTAGAGCCATTCATAATCATATTCCTCCACCTCAGACTGCAGATGAGTTAGTCGTGGCGGCAGAAGAGGAATGAAACAATATTCCGCAAGAGATAACTGTTTGATTATCTCAATGCACAGACGTATCAATATGCTATTGGAGCGTGGTGGAGGTAATACAGACTATTAGTAGAAAACTTGCTTTGTTACTTCTTTTTGACTTAATAAATTTTGTCAAAAAACTCACACATTTGCTGGTTTTTAATCTTCTAAGTACTCGAACATATTCTTTTCAAAAAAAAGATTCAGAAAACAATATACTTTTATAAAAGTATTTGGTTTTTCTGACAAAAAGATTTCTTTAACAAGAATGAGGGAGAGTCCAAGACTTTAGACGTGTGTATATTTGTAAAGACTTGTATTGATAAAAAACGTCAATTAATAAGCTTGTTGTACTAATCACAAAGTTTAGACTGCAGACAATCAAAGTAATTGCATTGAATGGATGATAAAAGAAAGATTTATTTAATTATTTAATGACAAAGTTTCTTACGCTATTTATCCATCGCATTAGCAAGGTTGTATGCAAATGTTTAGGTTTTAGTTTTGTAATACTAAACTGCAAGGCGTAAGAATGCATGTCAATTAATATAGAAGAGAATCGTGACTTAAACATACGCTAGTTTTCTAATAGTCATCACAGCAGACTTCTATAAAACTGTTCCGAATCAAATTTTGTGGTCACAAGTATATTGAATTAAATTTTTAAAAACTGCATAGGATTTAACAAAAAAAACTTAATATTCACAGATTTCGTAACATTTTTCCTGCGTCATTTTATTTAAAATAGTTTTTACAGTTATTCATTCTGATGGTATTATGTCACAATTAAAATATTCTTTTTATTAGTACGTATAATCATCTGTTATAAATACATATTGACCTCTGGAGGCGTTTGTCGTCCCACCGTCTTTTTAAATAAATTTCATAGATGTGTTAATTTGGTAAAACCAGGGTCCACAGTTTAAAAATTACCCAAATGTTTAGTTTATTAACACCATTTGTTAGCCTTCTAAAACGCTAAAATTGTAAGTGTGTATAACTTGACTAAATGTTTATCGAATTTACATATACAAGCAAATAATTATGTTCCAAAAAGTCCGCTGGCATTTGAAGGGTAATGTAAATATTATGTTAATGATTTAGTACTACTTGAGAAAATTTGTGATTAAAGAACTCTGTAGTTTGATTGACAGAATAAGAGTGTCACAAAGGTATATACATATATTAGGGTAAAAAAATTATTATGTTTTACGTTACGTACATAATATTTAATTATTGTTGACATTTTTTTACAATAATTTTGCATTACAGTGGCGCAACCAGAAAAAAATGTGGGGGTTAAATTCATGTAAAGGTAGCTGTATAAATTTGAGATATACATATAAATGATATCTTTCCAAAATTTTGACTGAAATTTTTCTAGAAATAATTTTCCAAACCTTTGTATGTAACTTAGTTTTTTCAGTCATTTTAATAAACTATATTATTTTATACAAAATTAAACAAACGTCTTATACTCAATACAAAACATAGAAGTTGAGTATCTTGGTATCCCCATCTTGAGTTTTTGGACTTTTCTCTAACAAAGTGCTTTAACGAATTGACAGAAGCACATTTTTCGTGAAAAATTATAAACTAGGCAGAAAAAGTGTACTTCAGCATGTGCTTAAACAAAAACAAATTATTCACATTGACACCTATTGATACAACCTAATCAATGATGCCTTTCCATTAATATTACAAGGGATCACTTCTTTAAAAGTAGTAGGTATAAGTGTTAGTTTTTTTAGTGTATTTTCAAAATTTTCCTGCAATTAACGTGTTAGAATGGAAACCTTTATGTTGCAGCCGCTGTCATAAACCACCAATAATTGAATAACGATATAATCAGATGTACTTATTTTACTAATGTATGCCCAAATAAGGAGAAAATATTTGGATTAGCCTTATCCAGATCTTATTTTGGAGGGTTATCGTATTCTCTGCATAGCTTATTCAAAAATTGTGTCCTGCTTGAAGAAATTTCAGGTCGAGCAACAACACACTCTCACATTGCTAAAGTTAACAGGACGAAATCTAGTTCTGTTTTTTATGCATATATATCCTGCATGAATTAAAAACAAATATGTACATACGTTATATGCATATATTCTAAAGTTTTTTTGCTTACATCAAAACCGGTCTGTATTGATTCACGAATATATTTGCTTATCTTTCTTAGTCCAGGAGTCAGAAATTATGTTGGCCGTAAAATTCCTAAATTTAAAATAGGCACCAAATATTTAAAAAAAAAATCTATTTTAGAAAAATTATGGAATGCAAAAATATTCCTCACTAAATTCTACATAAAAAATGTTTTGTATAGTTTTTTTACAATAATATATGAGAATACCACGGCCGTTTGGAATCAGTGAGTCTACAAATATTGATAGGATAATGTTTATTGTGAAAATTTTTTATAGGTGGAGGAATTTTTATGTTTCGTATCTGAACACCGAGTGACTTATTTTTCGCTAATGTGATTTTTAGGTGGTATTTCTCTTCAGACTCTTTAGGACTATGATGCTTATAACTTTTAAACGAGAAGTAATACAGAAAATGTTCTCTAATAGAAAAAAGAGAGTTTTTGAACAGGAAAATTTGGGTATGTTTCTGGAAAAAATATAATTGATGACGTCAGTAGTCGTTTCTGTCAAATCCCAAAGATAATACTTTTGATTGAAAATGGAGCTTAGCTCATCTCATTTAACACCACTTGACCCAAATTTTATTTAAATTTTTTGTATCTTCACAGTAAGTCCATACTATTGACAATTACAGGAGATTTAAAGTTTTCTGCTCATGGCTATGAACAAGTTATCAAAAAAATAAAATCTCCAACAGCAATTATTCAAAAAATCTGATAATTTTTAACCTCTGATGCCTGGATTATCAAACAGCTCGAAGGTCTGGGAAGACATAACCTCCCAACGCCCTAATTATTTCTTTCTTGCAGGCTATTCTTTTTAGCACGTAAAACGCATTTATTACATCAATAATTAAATGAACAATAGACCATTCACCATTGCCGGACATAATTTCGGGTCACCTCTGCAATGCGCTATTTGCAACATGTAACATACAGGGTGTACCATTGAAAACTTTGCACCCGGCTTATTTTGATCTAGGTCCCAAAATATTAAAATTGCCGCGTCACATCCATTTTGTTTTCGAGGGGGACACATTTTAGCATTAAATACAGACTCGGCAGAACAACCCCCTTCGCGGGGGCGCATTCAACTTTAGAATCTTAAATGGCATTCTAAGTCGAGATACACCTCATTCGAAAATGTTTTTAATTTTGGTTGTCATCATTTAATTTTTTTTTTTCAATTTTAATTCATCCGTTGTTGAAAATAAAAAATGTTTACTTATGCTTAGGAATAAAAGACAATTTTGTATAAATCATTTAATTAATTGATATGTACCTTGAGCTTTTGAATAACTACATTTATCCAATGATTGTTGAAACTATGGAAAATGATGATAACATTTTAGAAGACAATGTTTGGTTGCAACAAGACGGCGCACCTCCATAATTTACAGTTGCAGTTCGTCAGTTTTTAAATGACCATGTTCCAAATCTATGGATAGGTCGCCGCGGACTTATTGAGTGGCCACCCAGATTACTCGATCTGACACCACTCAATTTTTTTATGGGAACACAAAGTCTAAAATGTATGCCACTCAGCCGCAGTCTTTAGAAGAACTCAGGCGGCGTATCATTGAAGAATTGCCCCCGAAATTCTTAACAATGTTCGTCGAAATGTTGAATAACGTTTCTATTATTGCATGGAGGTAGGAGGCGGACATTTTGAACAATTAATTAAATGATTAATACAAAATTGTCTTTATTCCTAAGCATAAGTAAACATTTTTTTTTCAATAACGGATAAATTAAATTGAAAAAAAGTTACATGATGACAACCAGAATTAAAAACATTTTCGAATGAGGTGTATCTCGACTTAGAGTGCCATTTAAGATTCTAATGTTGAATGCGCCCCCGAAAGGGGGTTGTCCTGGCTAGTCTGTATTTAACGCTAAAATTTGTTCCCATCGAAAACAAAATGGACGTGTCACGGCAATTTTAATATTTTGGAACGTAGTTCAAAATAAACCGGGTTGAATGGTACACCCTGTATATTTTTTATACTATTTTAGCAATACGTTTTATAGTTATATTGTAACGAAATAGTATCTATCATTAATATTTTCCTCGGCATTTTCTTGAGCTTGACAACATGACGCATACAAACAGTTTGTGAAACAAAAACGCCCATTAAAAAAGGTAATATCTTGCTTGAAGACCTATTATTAATGAGCAAAATGGGTTCTTCAAAATCAGTTTCGTATTGCGACTGTTCACATTAGCCAATACTTAAGTAATCGACTGTAACAGTTGAGTAATTGTGTTAGTAGTTAATGATTTTTAAATGTCTTAAGAATAATGGACTGCAAGATTCGCCTGCTATGAACAGATGCAAATTTTTAATTCGGATTTGGAGTTACTTTCTCATCACTGGAGGATAGTATGCAAATCGCGTCAGTTTTCTGAAAATAGTTAAATTACATGTTTTCCCAAGTTGTGATCTTATTTATATATAAATACATAGTCTCCTTAAGAGCCTAAAGCGTGTTACTTAATATTACATAACAAATTACGCCTTGTAATACATAATACCTAATGATTTTATCTTCATTACAGTTGATTTCGTCGCAATAGAAATATACAAAGGTGCAGTTTAAATGAATACATTGTATTTCATCTAAAATTTTGATAAGAAAAACTAAAGCACATTATAATAAAATAAACAGTTTGTGTCCAACAATTCTAATGTGTGCTAAATTCATTAAATAATCTGTCTCTATAAATTTTTACTTCAAGCCACGCATGTTCAAAATATAGTTTATTATTTATCTTTGTTATTTTCAACTATTAACTAAATTCTTATTTCTTTCAATTTTGTGCGATTAAAAATGTGTATTTTCAATTGGTCAATGTCTTAAAGCATTTATTTTAGCCCGAGTTTTAACCGTAACATAACTGATGATTACCGATTATTTGCAACTGTAATCAGACAGACAATGGTTCTTATTTAACTAAAGGTAATGAATGAAAAAGAGAAGGTTAATCTTCTTGAACCGTGGTCTATTATGTTAAATACTTTCACTATACAATGCAATTTTACGCAATTTTTAGGTCAACAAGTGTCTACATTAGGCAAATCAAAAATATGACTTCAGTTTATATCTCAATAGATGATTAGAAGAACTCTTAAACTTAAAATCGTATGTCTACGAAGAGCCACTTCGAATAAAAAATAGCTAAATATATGCTCTTATGCGTGTAATTGTCAATAAATTAACGTTAGTATAGCTGTAAAAATTGCAGTCAAGCGTAAGGACATTATTTTAAGGAAAGTGGCGCTTAATTTATATATTTGCCGTATCCAATATTTCATACATGCTTGTAAAATATACATTTTACAACATTATATCATTGGTATGACACTAAATATGAAATTACTTCAATGAGAGGACTGAAATAAGTTTTATATTATTTTTGGTATTAACAATATTGAGTGACACTAACTACTCTGCGGACTAAAGCCCCGACCAGCGTTGAATTACACCCACAATATCTACCCATATATTCTTTATTATTAGCTTTTGTAACAATTTTTACTGTATTAGATATTTTAAGCTAATATAAATCTCCTACAATTCATATCCATGAAGTCAAATGTATTATCTCTGATACCAAACATCTAGGTATGCTAATGAACAATTATTCCACAGAGCTCTATTCAATAATTACTTTAAAAAAATTATCAAGCTAATTTTCTAACCTGGTTTAATGAAAACATTCTATAAATATCTAAGTTCACGTTTGAAACTGTGGGAACTCGAAAATTCAACCACAATAGATGAAATCTGACCTATTTCTCCATTTCTAGGATTGCTTCTTCAGGTGGTTAATTTGAGTCAAATATCTAACTATATAAAACGAATATTGGTCTACTTTTTGACAATCTAAAGAACATCAGTCAAAATCATCTCTAACATATTGCAAGAAATCTGGAATTTATTCGTTTAATGCTAATTTGATTATCATCATTACTGTTACACCTAATTATCCACTAAAAAATTCTCAATCGCATATTACCGGTTCTACCCGTATATAGTAGGTATATGGATATCCGATACTTTCTCTACAATTTCTCAGTAACCTACATCACTAATTCAATTAAACAAAAACGTCTTGGTATATTTTTTTCAATCAACAATTAAATTGGTCAATTTAATTAATAGTTCCTCTCTGTTAAACCATTAGCATTTTATTGAAGTGAATGGCTAATTTGTTATTGATTTTTCTGCTTGTGTATTAAGTGTAGAAAACTATAACTCTCTGAATTTTTTTACATGCCTAATCTTACAGAATATTTTTAATTTGAAATTATATCACACGTGTTGAAAAGTATTTCGCTTGGTCATTCCCCCAAAAAAATACATTTTCATCAATAATATTCTCATAAGACGATATTTATAGGCATTAGATAGAATACAGGGTGTTATGATATGTTTGGCAAAACTTCTCCGACATATTCTGTCGATGAAAATAATTGGGGTTTATTTTGAGGCAAAAAGATTCGATATGGATCCAATTTTATTATTCGGCTCGTGCTTTATAACACTCGTAATAATAATAACCTTTATTATATTTTGGACAATACATACATATTGGAGAAGACTAGTCAATGGACAAAAAAATATAAAAGTAAATACAAAACTAAACAGTCAAACAATAAAAAATAAAAAGGAACGCGCGAATAATTACACAGTTAACAATTTAAAAAGATTCCTGAATTTATTTTAAATAATTATCCAGCCTATAGAAATACACACAACGTCAAAAGTCTGGGACACCTACTATTCGAAGACGACTCCACAATGCAAGTTTACGTGCTAGAAGACCATTATAGGTCCCCACTCCAAGGCATCGTGCTGCTCGTCTCCAGTGGGCGCGAGCATAGGGGTTGGCTTTTATGCCAGTGGCAGTGGGTCTTATTTACAGACGAAACCAGAATTGGGTCGGTTACTGATGATAATCGACAAAGAATCTGGAGAGAATCAGGTCGTCAATGCCGACTTCATTTTCCCCGTGAAGTTGCTCCGTATAAAGGAGGTACCGTAATGTTTTGGGGTGGAATAATGTTCCCACACCCCATTAATTCGCATACCACAGAATATGTCAAATTTAAGTCGAACAAGTTATTACGCCCATTATCTACACCCTACGTAATGAATTACGTGAAAATTTTGTGTTTATGGGCGACAACGCTCGACCACGTCGCGCAAGAAGGATTCAAGAGACACTCGAAGCAGGATATATCAATAAATTAGATTGGCCAGCCAACTCTCCTGACATGAATCCTATTGAAAACATGTGGGATTTCGTTGCTAGAGCCATTCATAATCATATTCCTCCACCTCAGACTGCAGATGAGTTAGTCGTGGCGGCAGAAGAGGAATGGAACAATATTCCGCAAGAGATCGTTAACCGCTTGATTATCTCAATGCACAGACACTGGAACGTGGTGGAGGTCATACCGATTATTAGTCAAGTAGAGAACTTGCTTTGTTACTTCTTTTTGATTTAATAATTTTTGTCAAAAATGTCGCACAAATGCTGGTTTTTAATTTTCTAAGTACACATTTTTCGAACATATATTCTTTTCACAAAACAAAGATTCAGAAAACAATATACTTTTACAAAGACAGAGAACAAAAGATTTCTTTAACAAGAATGAGGGGGGGTCCAAGACTTTTGACGTTATGTGTATTAGACAATTTCAAGTTTTCTAATATATACAGGGTGTTTCAAAACAAAGGCGAAAAATTTCAGGGGGTGATTCCTTGTTGAAAATAAAAGGTAATTTGTTATATAAACGTTGGGCCACAAGTCAACCATTAAGGAGATATCGCGTTGCAAAGATGGCGGAAAAAAGAGTGTTTTTATTGTTTTTCTAGGAAATGAGAAGCGTGGGAATGGTAAAATTTTGTGAAAGTGTTACCATGATCAAAAGACACTTGTGACATATTTTGTCACTTTATGAAAATAATTGGAAAGGGTTGAAATAAACTACCCCTTTCAGTTTTTTTAACTACACTTTCAAAAAACTTCCTCGTAAAATTAGGTTAAGCCGATTTATTTAGAAACTTTTTTCTCTCTTATATTTTTTTGATAAAATTAACTGTTTCGACGTTAAAAAATGAAATGTAAAGTATTACACGTCGGGAAGATGTAGTTTTACTACACCCATTATTAAGAAAAACTAGTTGGCTGCTGTCAATTTCCGGATTTTTCCATTGTTGCTTTGACTTCGATGAAGCTTAGCAAATATACTGTGATGAGGAATTCTACGATTAGGATACGCTTCTGCATAAAGACGACAAGCATGTAAGAAATTTGCAATTGTGAAAATAACCATTTTTGTTGTATTAACTTAGTATTGAATCCCAACGTACTCCGCAATCAAACACATCACACAACAAAAGGCAAATTATCCCGTAAACCACTCTCAAAATGTTAAAATAGTACAAACCATTTGCTATCTATGCATGTCATATTACTATTACCTCGAAAAAATTATCCATATCATATTCGAGATCTACTATAAACTGATCAATTTGTTACGCTTCAAAAGCATTCTGATATTTTTAAATTGAAATATAATAGAATTTAATTTAGTTATTGTATTTCTCAAAGAGTTTTCCAACTCAGATATTAATCGATATGTAAACCCGAAAACGTAATGAATGCCAATTGATTTTTGTTTTCGATAAAATAAATATCTATTACTACATAATTTCTGTTTATTATGAAACATTGTAAACGTTTTGCCTATATTGAAATGAAGACTGTTTAATTGGAACCATATCCCCAAGTAAATGCATTATATTATTACACATCGGTTTTAATACATCTTCGCTACTATTTTATAAAATTATAAATAAATCATCAGCATACATAGTGAATAGAACGCATAAATGTATCAATGTCATTCATATACAATAAAAACACAACTGGACCCAGTATTGATTCTTGTGGCACTACAAATTCCGAGTTAAGAGTATCTACAGATTTAAAATACTATAATTGAGAGTATCATAATTATTGTTTTCGATTCTAAATAAAACCCTTTACTCGGTCTGTCAGTGTTGCTTATACAGGGTGTTTCTTAATGATATGCAAATATTTAAGGGGGTGATTCAACATCAAAAATTAATGATAGTTTGCTTTATAAACTATGGTTCAAAAATATTCCGTTTTGGGGAAAAAATGGAAAATAATTAATATTTTCGAAACCGCTTTAGATATTTCCACGAATTTTGGTATGTAGTGACTATTAATAAAGGTGCATATTTTGCAATATAAACATAATTTCTATCTTTAACAGTGACGTGAGCAAAAGCACTGACTAATATTTTTAATGAAAAAAATAGTACGCCAATGCCGCCCAGAATTGTCCGTTCAATTTGAAAAATAAGAGCCCTCTTGATTTTTTGGACTGCATTGCGCCGTTTTTTGAGAAAAAAAATAAAAACCGTTGGATTGTCCAGGAGAATTCATGTAACACACCCCGTATTTTTGTAAAGGAACTTCAACTCTTCTGCAAGTTTCATCACGTGTATATTGCGCACAAGAAATACAATTATTGTAGTTTTTCCTTTGCTAAATAGCTCAAATAAAATAAAGAAGTATATATGTTTTTCTTGTTCCTACCTATCATTATTGCTGCAGATTTGTAACACTGACTTTAAAATTACCAAATTTTGACATTTTGACCACTCTTAATAAATATTTTTTTTATTTGTAAAGAACATTTTCGTGAAGCATCTAATACTGCAAAATAACTTTTCGGAAATCAAATATTTTAAGAAAGTTCTTTACCAGTATGTAGTTTTGACCACAATAACGCTCTTCAGTTGTTGTGTAAGCACAGTTTATTCAAGCATTTATTCGCGTGAATAATAATAGTTAATGATTTATTTAAAATAATATATGCGTACTTGCATATATTATATTATTGCCGTAATCATAGGTAGCGATGGGTGAAATCTGTAATTTTTACTAAATTCACCACGTTCCGTAGTAATATGAATATGAAATCACACCTACTCAAGTCTGAAACTTGCAGTTGTAAAACAGATTTAGAGAAAACAAGACATTATTTATGGGTTCCAATAGTTTCTATAATGACTATAATTCCGGTAATTTCTGAAAGTAAAATATCTGTCAATGACCTCTTTTATTGTTTAAAGTTCTTTTACGTAATATCAAAGCATAACCAAAGCATTCTACCAAAAAAACCCTTTTTGGAAATATTTATCATTTCATGTAACTACTTACAGATTTCATTAATATATAAATATACAAGGTGTTTCCAGTTCTGTAGTAGATTCTTACTTTTCACATTTTGAATAAGAGGTATATTTATTAAACATTTTTCGAAGACTTCATTCTACCAAAATACTCTTTTTTTAAATATCGATCATTTCATCTAACTGCTTACAGATTTCTTTACGACAGTAATAAATAAACTGGGTGTTTCCTAATTGCGTGCTGAGAATGCAGGCGCGTACTCTATGGTTAAAATTAAGGTAATTTTGCTAAATAACTTTAGGGTCGCAAGGACATCATTTGTTTCTATAAACGGCTAGAGATACAAGAAAATGTGCAGAGTAAAGAGAATTATTAGAATGCAATGGAGTATATAAGAACTAATTTTGTTTGCATGATTATAAAGAGTGATAAGTATACTTTTTCTTATAAAAAAGTCATTGATAGTACCCATAACCATGTCATTGGTATTACGTAAACTGCAACTTTGAGCAGGGTTAACTATGACTAAGTACAACTATTTTAAGAGGAGATAGAGAAAATTAAGAATTAACGGAATCGCTCTTCAAAAAAATTCCAAACTTATTTATAAAGCGAAAAAATCTTTTTTTCAATATAATATAGGCCCAATGGTCCCATGGTCCCTTCTGTCGGGTTAGACAGACGAAAGCAGCTAGGATTATTCGTCGGATACCTCACCTATGGCATACTGATGAGAGCTAATAAGCTCGAAACCGGTATATGTCTGGTGGGCGTCTGACGAATGACTCTAGCTGTTGCTATAAGTTTTCCAGGTGTAATTCAATGCTGACAATATAGTTCGCCGGTTTGTTTTTGTAGGTTATAGGGACAAGACTGCCGCGAGTGCATTAAAAGTTTTCTATTATCTATTAGTACCTACCTGTTCCTTTCGTTCGATTTTATTATAATAAATAGGCATTTTATCTAACTACGGAATGTGTAATGAAAAACGAATGAAAAATACTGGAGCTAACTGGATTAATTGTTCCCATCTATCAAGTATTATTGCTAATAAGAATGTTAATTTTTGTAGTTTCTGCATTGCAAAACGACGACCGCATGGTAGTTGATATTGTTGACAGAAAGCTTTATCTATGGATCTAAGCCATCTCAGTCGATGCTTATCATAGGCGCCGACTCTCCGTAGGAAAAAAGGGTTTTCCCCATTTTTTAAATATCTAGCTAAAATTCTGGAACAATTTTTTTATGGCCCATTATGTCTCCCTGATCACGTGGTTAAAATTTTTTTACTTAGGCATAGTTAACCCTATATATTGGAAATAACGTTCTTGGGACACTGCTTATTTAACAAAATTACCTTAATTTTAACCATAGAATACGCCTCTGGATTTTCTGCACATAGCTGCGAAACACCCTGTAGTATAATATTATATGCCCGACCATCTTGTTTATTGTCGACGTGATATAATGCTGATTAATCATAAACATTATTATCTTTCATCAATTGGGTAAATTTTAATCAAACATTTTTGTATACACATTATAATGTAAGCTAGTGTTATTCGAAAATTTTATTTTTTTATGTTCAAAATAAATTTTTTATTATCTTAGAAGTAAAATATAATGGGGGCGTGTGAAAATTTTTCCAACACATAGCCAGTCAGTTGGTGCACATAATTATAATTGGATATCTATTTTTTATTATTTCCATGGCCATTTCTGTTTTGGTAGAACTGAGAATAATTTTGTTGATAAGATATCGAATTTTACAGAATTTTTATATACCTAGGTTTATAGTAGCATATTTGTGTTGCTTTAAGTGCAAATTAGTCTTCAATATAACAATTATAAAACATATTTATAGAAGTGCTTTATAATAGTGTTATGTGCTTATACAGGGTGTTTCTAAACTATGGTGCCAAATGAACATGACAGATAGAAAATGTCATTTTGAGCAAAAAGTTTCATGTAAACATAGGTCCGAAAATGCATAATAAAAAAGTTACAGGGTGATAAAGGTACAGTTTGAGAAACAATTTTTGGCAATAACTTCTACAAAAGTTAGGCATTTTAAATGAATCTTGGTGCAGTTTCTTAGACACTAAAATGCAACAATTTCGTGCAAAAACAATTTATTCCCATCGCCCAGGAGCGGAGAGCCGCGGTAGCAGATATGATTTTATTATGAAAAAAAAATCCTTTGCATTTTCGGAAAATTGATCAAATTTTCTGAAAAATAAACTAATATGTCACAAGAAAGGTACTCTTGTTCAATGTCGCCAATATGAACCGTTCTCTTTAAAATTTGCAAAATTTATTGTCGTGCACCCGACAAGATAGAGGTAGCAATGGAAGTTCATCATCATAGTAGCCATGAAATTTAAAATAACCTTTCAGTTTTCCTGTCAAAAGTTAATTGTAAGTTTTGATAGCATAAAATTTAGCTGGCGTTACTCATTAAAAGTTGTTATGGCAGAACAATACACCTTTGGAGAACTTGCAGATATGCATTTAATTTACGGAAAATGTGGCTGTAATACAAGAATGGCAAGTAGATTATATGTACAGACCTATCCAAATAGGAGAATACCTTCTCGAAAATTGTTTATGTCCATCGGCCGGCGCCTTAGAGAAACAGGTACTTTTAAAAAAAGTCATTATGACACTGCCCGTCCCAGAACGATCCGAACTCCAAAGGCTGAAGAGCGTGTTCTCCAACGTTTTGAAGAAGATGATACTTTAAGCACTAGAAGAATTGGTATGGAGAATTGCTAGGGAACAACAACTGCATCCATATCATATGACTAAAGTACAAGAATTGCTTGCTGATGATTAGCCAAAACGACTACAATTTTGCAACTGGATGTCAGAAAAGGTTCGTGTTGATGCGATGTTCGCCAAACGTATTTTGTTTACTGATGAGTGTTGTTTCACGAAAAATGGCATGTTCAGTTTAAGAAATAGTCATCACTGGAATGATGAAAATCTAAATGCAACAGTTGTGCGACATTCACAATACAAAATTAGGGCATGTATTAGAGCTAACGGTGATCACATATGCTTAAATAACTTTTTTTGTAGTAAGTAGTTTTGTTATGTTGTAATTTAAAAATAAATGTTATAACAAATTTACAAACCAAATCCATACCCAGTTACCACATAAAGCATAGCCTTCTTGATTACAGCATTCTTGTTGTCGGGTGCACGACAATAAATTTTGCAAATTTTAAAGAGAACGGTTCATGTCGGCGACATTGAACAAGAGTACCTTTTTTGTGACATATTAGTTTATTTTTCAGAAAATTTGATCAGTTTTCCGAAAATGCAAAGGACAATTTTTTTTTCATAATAAAATCATATGTGCTACCCCGGCTCTCCGCTCCTGGGCGATGGGAATAAATTGTTTTTGCACGAAATTGTTGCATTTTAGTGTCTAAGAAACTGCACCAAGATTTATTTAAATTGCCTAACTTTTGTAGAAGTTATTGCGAAAAATTGTTTCTCAAACTGTACCTTTATCACCCTGTAACTTTCTTATTATGCATTATCGGACCTATGTTTACATGAAACTTTTTGCTCAAAATGACATTTTCTATCTGCCATATTCATTTGGCACCATAGTTTAGAAACACCCTGTATAACAATTTTAGAGTGTCTAATACACTAATAAAACGTTGTTTTATAATCCGGTGCCGTTTTATACTTATAGAACACCGTAAAATATGTTGAGTAAGATTGCACTCAAAATCAACACAAATGCATGGTTGTTAAAACGCGTCCACACCCAGTTATGTTAAACTAATAGCACAATTCATTGAGTAATGTTGAGTCAGTCTATTAGCTAAATATTTTTATACAAAACTCTTATTTTTACTGTAAACACTTATTAACATTGTAAGAGTATTGTGGAAAAAAATATAGATTTCTTATAAATTTTACTTTTAAAACGTTCTTACAGCTTTTATAAAATATTCATTGTACAATGGAGTGCACCCCACTTTTCTTCGTTCATGCTTTGATATTTTAGACTAAAATTATACAGAAGGTGAAGCGAATTAAGATAAAAAAAATGTGCCAAATTTCAAAGAAATATCTGTAATACCACCGGAACTATCAACAGAAATCAAATGAAAGGTAGAATAAGAACAGTTCCATTATTTTGGACCAAAGAATGTGTGGTTAACGACTTGACCTACTAATTTGTACAACACCCTGTATATGTTCAAAAATATTTTGCAATATTATAAACTAAAATCGACAACGACGCTTTTGAGCAACGGATATATTTTTGACGATGAAGATATATCTTCATCTATAATAATATCTGCTATTCGAAATTTTGAAACCATCAGTACTGAAATAAATTAACCAATTAGTTACCATACGTAAAATATTACCTAGTAACTCACCCTAAACGCATAAAAGAGGTGTTCATTATCTTTAAACGCTCATAAATATAAATTTTATGTCTAGGTCTACCACACCATATGTCTGTTGTAAATAAATATGTGATGATACTGCGAACTGCTACTTATTAGAGGATCTGGTTTCGTATTTGCGTCCTTGGACTACATAGAAAAGATGATATGAAAGTACGCTTAAAATCAAAAGCGCAATCTTCATGTTGCCAATACAGTAAAGCATTGAGAGATGTATGTGTAGACGAAGCACTACATTAACCTATTTTAAGTTTAAAATTAATTGCGAATTATCTACAAAAAAAGTTAATTAAGAATTAGACCAAGATTTTTTATAAATGATGTTCAAAAATTAATCGGGCATAGTGGAAGAGTAGACTCCTGATGACAAAATAATGCGATGTGGCGAAAAATTTATATACAATAAAATTTTATTTTCACTATTTATGAATTACTTTTCAAAAATCCAAATATTTTTTTATGTGTATAAAGACACTTTCCATTACAGTTGTAATGAAAACATACAACATATTCTGGTGTGTTATTTGACACTATTGTCATAGGCAATAAATAACCATAATGTAATATCGCTAATAACTTGTATCAGTGTTTATTTATTAGGGTTTTTAGACATATTTTTATGTACTATCACCACCCAAAGTTAACTATGACTAAGTACAAATATTTTAAGAGGGGATAGAAAAAAATAAGAATTAACAGAATTTCCTTTCAAAAAATGTCCAAACTTATTTATACAGCGAAAGAAATTGTTTTCGATATTATATTAAATCCTTATTAACACCGCCAATGCGAGAATCAGAGTATGCAATCAGCAAGCAACCGTCATGCAACAGTCGGCCACAGTCGGCAGTCGGTCCAGTCGAGTCGGTTCGTTGTCATGTTATAATTGAATCCCTGTGTTTACGCTGTAGTTTTGTGTTCTTCTTCAGTTTTTAGTGCCTTATTTTGATTTTGAACGTTTTATAGTTAATAAATAAAGGAATATGTGTCGGGTACAGATATTTTCCCACAATATAGTTCGCCGGTTTGTTTTTCTAGGTTATGGGACAAGACTGCCGCGGGTGTTAAAGGTTTTCTGTTATCTATTAGAACCTACCTACTCATCCCTTTCTTCGATTTTGTTATAATAAATAGGCATTGTACCTACGGGAAGTGTGTTTATCAGTAGTGAGTGAAAATGTAGTTTTACCGGTTTGTAACCAAATAATGAAAAATGAATGCAAAATACTGGAGCTAACTGGATTAACTGTTACCTACCTATCAGGTATTATTACTAATAAGAATGTTAACTTTTGTCGTTTCTGCATTTAGAAACACTGCAAACGACCGCATGGTAGTTGTTGACAGATGTAATGTCAACTATGGATCTAAGCCATAAGCCATCTCAGTCGATACTGATCATAGGCGCCGACTTTCCATAGGAAAAAAGGGTTTTGCCCCATTTTTTAAATATCGAGCTAAAATTCTGGAATAACTTTTTTATTGTCTTTTAGGGCTCCCTGAGCACGTGGTTAAAATGTTTGTACTTAGTCATAGTTAACCCTGTATAGGTATTCAACAAAAAAATAATCAATATACATCTGCCCTTTGACTGTAACATGTTCCTGGTCTAATTTCAAAATGATTAACAAAGCATCTATCTGTACATGAAGGATCTTGCACATCAGCTTACGTTATTACCATAATTCTCAACTTCATATACTCATGAGTACTTGCACTGAAATAAATGTCTATATTTTTGCACCACATATATTTTTTTGCCATTGATTGTAAGTAGTTAAAATGCCATATTTTGGTAGTAAATGTATCTCTTCATCAGTATCTCAAATTTTTCAGCGATACTTTGGGTATTGAAAAGATTCCTTTCTTGAAAAATTGTAACGACCCCTGTAACTCAAGTTTTAAGATCTGTTTTCCTGGTATTAGTTTCAAGGCTACGTCCACATATTTGTGACATACACTATATTTTTTAATACAGCTAGCATATATTTGATTTGGTATATTGTAGTGACTCCAACAGTAGATGAGAACAGTAACGTTGTTCTTAGTACCATAGATTATGTAATTGAAAATAAACTCACCCCTTCATCAAAAGTTAGCCCTCAGACGGTGTCAACAATGTGAACAAATTTTGCATTTTAAATATCTACTTAATTCTAAAATACTTCGTCGAATTTAAATGGAATATAATACTCTAATACTTGCATGTATATTAATCACAATAGTAATTGTTTTTATTTTTTAAATGCCTTTTTTTATTTCAGTCTTGTTCTTTTTTATAATTAACAATTTGCACGTAATTTTAAAAAATTTATTTTATTACCTAATTATTTTCGACGGCTTTTCGAAAAAATCTAAATTAATTGTCACCAAGAATTTTAGTTTATTTAATAGATAATAAAAATTAAAATATTTGTGTAATTCTATTAGGTAGATGCATGATTTTGCAATAATAACGACACTCTCAACATAGTTTTTGAACTTCTGGAAGTTCTGAGCAGAAATTTCATTAAATCTTTATTGGTGAGTGAAACAACTAATAATTAATGCTAAAAATTTAAAGTAGATTACATTACAAATACGTCAGCAGTTTAAAATCACAAAATTTATTTAAATGAGTATTATTATTGCAAACGACTGTACCTATATTTGAATAAGATAATGTTTCTTCAAATGGTCAGATTTAGTTTCTATTTATTTCAGTCGGTAGAATGTAAACATTAAAAGCACGGTTGTAACGAAATTTCGTGTAACGAGGTGGGACCTTCATGTAAGTTAGTCTGTATAGTTGTATGAAGCCCAAATTATTAATAAAATTACACGAATAAAGCTGCACCTTAATAAAAAGCAATTCTGTACTCACAATTAACACGAACTTGGAGAAAGTTTCCCCTGGATATCGTACATAAAAAAATAATTAAACACGCCTCTGTAGAATTTGTTATACTGTACTCACAAGATGAGTTGGTACTTATTTTAATTTTTATCATTACCTATGAAATATTAAATTATCTAGATATAACTAATAAATAAGAAGAGAACAATATGTTTCTGTAAGTGCGTATCATATGATGTTTAATTAAATAAATTATACATTCGGGAAATAGTATATATACTTGCGTCAAGAATTCAGGCGTCTTACATCATGGTTGACATTAGGCAATTGTCTTTATTGTCAACGTAATTTTCGATATTTGGTAGCGTTAAAAACAACATTTTTTGCAATTTAGTACAATATATAATGCAAACATTTAGTGTAGTATATAGTTTTATTACTCTCAGTTGCAGTTGCTTAAATATTTTGATAAAAATATATTTGTTAGAGACGATATATATGACAAAATCTGCTTATATTGAGTTATAACTCTAATTCAGTGCAAACATCAAGAAAGCAAGTAATTAAGTACCTATAATAAAAACATATTACTTTCGGGTTCTGGTTAACAATATCTGACGGAACATTTATGAATTTTTGGAATCATGCTTACGTCAAACTTGGCAAATAGTGTGACTGAAGCTACTTGATTTCACTCACGTAAACTCCTCTCAGTAGGCAAGTATTAGTAGGTACTTTTATTCTAAGTATGCCATGTTCTAGGTTAACACTTACAAGTTGGTACGTGAGATTTTTGAAACATACAAGTATTTTAGTAAAACATGACAAATATTAAATAGCTTTTCACCAAAAAATGTCTGTTTCATCTTGCAATTATCTTGGTTATTAAATAGAAATCCAGAGAGTACATAAAGATATGCTTATCAATCAACTCGATTGATAGGGTCGTATTTAGTATTTGACATTTTAGTGGTAGGTACAGGGTGATCACGCGAAAACGTTAGAATCAGCTTTAATTTTGCTACCCTAGGAGATACCGGGAAACTAAAACTGATTCGTTGATCAATTTTTCACGTGGGTCTAAATTTTTTATCAAAAAGAAAAACAATCGAGCATCGCATTACAGAGATAGATACCTTGATTTTTCTTCTGAAACACCCTGTGTATTGTTAAATTTTTTAATTCTCCACTTTTTCGTGATTGGATTGATATAAACATGTAAATTATTTTTTTAGCATTTACGAGATTTCGACGATTCCATAATTAAAACTTTATTTTTTTATTATAAAGACTACAAAACTATAATGCGATGCTCCATAATAAAATGATATCCTCCTGAAAAATTAGTGTCACACACTTTATTTTTCGCGTGACAATTATCATTTAATACCTACATTCTAAATTTTTTTTGCAGCCTTAGTTGCTTCTTTTATATCAATTTTTACATAAAACTGTTACAAAGCATTCCAAATATAATTACAAATGAAATAATCCAAATTTTAAATCGATACAATGCCTTCTAAGCGTGAATCAGATGTAAAAATTGTGATTAGTTTGTAAATTCAACACATGTCAAGGTAATGTATATTGTTAATAAAATTAGTAACATTGGAAAAACCATACTAAACTTTCTAATACATGTCGATAGGTATATTATGTACTTATAGCTATATACAGGCCTATGTCTTTTTTTAAGATACATTAGCGACCAAGCCAACCATTTGATTAAAAAAAAAACAAATTGTTTTTACACAATAGTTAATTTTCCGGAATATTTTTTTCTTTATCACACTGTATAACTAATTATTATGTCATCTAATAAACCATGAAAAGAGCTTTAATTTGATATATAGCATAACAGTTTTTGTTGCTGTAGTTTTGTTAATATTGTATAATATGTACACAGTGTGTCCGAAAAAATAACTTTTTAAAGGCGGCTATTGTGTAAAAGTATTTTTTTTAATTAAATGGTTGGCTTAGAAGGCCTTGAACAGACCTACAAAATGATATCTTGACCGCTAAGAAATCTTAATGAATAACGGAGATATAATCCTGGGGAGTTTTAAGTTGCGCACCCTGTATATAGAGTCATGGGTGTTTTTTAAATCTCAATTCAGTCTGCAAAATACCTAATGTATAAACAACTTATTATTATTTTAAATTGAACATCCTACATATGATTGTATTTTTGAAAAATATACCTAGATACAGTAGGTACTTAAACAAAGTAGTTGTCAGTGTTTACTAGTATTTTACATATGCTGTGCTACTTGAATGATGTGAAATTTGCTATTTTCATTTAGATGAGGGAAAGTGATCTATTTTGAAAATAACTTTCCAAATTACTTCTGCTAAAAATTACTGTTATTATGAGGAGGAAGTAAAGATATTCAAGATAAATATTCATATTTGTTTTCTGCTCCAAATTAAATATACAGAGTGAATTATCGGATGATCCTTCAGATATCTCAAAAACTATTAAAGTTAAAAAAATTGAAGGCACATTTTTCGAACCAGATTTTCAACGCATTCAGTTTCCAATTGCAATGTTCTCAAATTGTGAAAAGTAAATCAAAAATTAATAAACCCTTATCTGATTTGATTTGTCTTTATATATCAAGTAGTTCTTAGTGTTAGTTGATAATACGTAATATGGATGACAGTATGGTAATTTAATATTTAAATTATAAAAGGATATGAAGATAAATTATTATCATCCCTTCAATTACATCATATCAGTATATGTGTTAATTAAAATCATCTTGTTAAATAAAAGCCTTGAGCTTATATTATACAGTTCATATTATAGGTATTGGCAAACTAATGAAGACCTGTTTAAGATTCTTGAGAACTATAATTCAGACACAGGCGCTTATATTAGCCACATAAGCAGAATCAAGTAATAAAATATTAAATGCATATTAAAGAAGTGTAATTAATAAAGGAACATACAATAAAAAATGTAAAAATTATTTTGTTAGTAGAAAATAATATAATTTAGTAAAACTAACAATTATAAAATCAGTACAATTTTTTAAGCACCTGTAGATCTTCACTAAAAATGTACACAGAGAAAAATGTCAACTTGAATTAATAACATATTTATTTACGCATGTCTGTATTAACGTACCATAATTTTGAAATAAGTAAATTATTAGTTTTCTTTGTGTGTGTCATAAATTCAGAAGGTGTTATCAGATCCATTTTAGACCCAAAAATCAATAAGGTAAGCTGTGGTAAGATAAGTCGGGGTAAGGTAAGTTGAGGTAGGTTTAAGGAAGGTAAATTGTGTATTTTTTTAATAAACGGATATTTTATGGTTTCTATGGTTAAATCACGTTTTCTCGTTAATTAATCGTTTTACTTCCGTATCATTGCAAATTCACAGGTGGCAGGAGATAACATCCATACTAAGCCTGGATTATTCATTTATTAAATATGTATCAAAAATTATTTGTACTTATAGAAAATACAGGGCCCTTAAAAGAGAAGAATAAGCTCTACTCAACGTGTCATGGTCATGTATAATGTATTGGGCCTATGCGTTGCTACTTACAGAAGTGTGCTTGTTAGAAGACTTGAGTGCTTTCAAACGTTATTTTGTTTATATATTTGATTTAATAAACAACCTTTTGTAATATTAATGTGAAAGCATTATGTAATTACCTCTTAAAGCCGCTAATATACAGTGTTTACAGTTTAATGCAAGTTTCTAAAACAGTTACCAAAATAGTAAAAAGGTCACAGGTAGTTTCATAATAACCAATATCTCAAATTAATTTGATAATTATACGCCCAAGGTTCATAAGTTAGTGTTCATTAAAGTTAATATGATTTTATGGCAGAGGCACCATAAGCAACGGTTGTCAATATTACATATAAAGATATTTACTACATCTTATTGCACAAATATACAAAGTGATTCCTTAAAAATTGACAATCTTTAAGTTATGGAAATAGGCAACTCGCAACATCAAAATATGATGATTAGTGTGGGCTAAAATAAAAAAATTTGCAAAATTTGAAAATGTTTTGTGTTGTAAGTTGATAGGACTTTTCTTTCCTTTTGAAATGTCGAAAAATGAACTCGCAATTATCAGTTTTGAATTTAAAATCCTTCAAAATAAATACACACATTTTACTATTCGTTTTCTAAATGGTCTCCCCAGATTAAACATAATTTGCTCATTGATGTTTTTAATAATATTTACTTATTTTCTTTTTGTTGCAACTTCTTTCGTCAGAGCGGTTTTGTGAATTGAAAAATCAAGTGAGTTTAGATCTAGGCCTCTGTAAGGCCAACCAAATTCACTAATATAAAAAAGTGGTAGTGCCCCGTTCCGGACAAACCACATGTTTTCTTTTATGGTATGGTATATCTTCTAGAAATTACTGTTGAGGTTTAGATTCAAAAGAACCAATGAATAAATGAGATATCACATCAAACCAAATGTTCAGTTTAAATTCATGCTGCAAATGGATTTTAGTATGTTCTCTGATTGTTATTTCAATTCAAAACTGGTCCATACCACTATGTAGGTATACATACATATAATTAAAAATAATAAAACTAATAGTTCTATTTGACGCATTAATACTATAAATGTGAATATCCTGAAACCGTTAGAGTTATCGAAATTAAATAAGAGTACCTATATAAAAATTAATACCTTAGATTTTCGTAGAAATTTAGAAACATTTCCATAGGTCGTTGTATTGTAAAAACGAAATCAACAATTTGCTTAGATTCACTTTCATACGTAATCTAAACACACAACAAGTTTGCAACTGTATTTTCTATGTTCTTAATGTATTATTCAGGTTGTGAATCAAATACAAATGGCCAAAAGAGTAGGTTATTGTTGATTTCTCCCTTATTTTTAGACACAGAATAGAAATTTTAGCTGGTATGAGAGTTGGACGTTTTTGCAAACATATCGTTTCTAGAAAATTCACGGAGTTTTGTTAAAAGTGTGATCCATATCTAATGCGTCACAAAATGAGTGATTTTTTAGGTCATTTTAAAAAATATATATATCCTTTGGATACGTTCAAGAAACAGTGTAAAATTTTTGAAAAATGTTAACATATCTCGATATTCGGGTACCTAGGTAACTTGACAAAAATGCAAAAAGTCATAGAACTTGTATATGTACAATTATATAACCAATGATGGAGATACAGAGATACTCTATCACTATAAGAACTCCATAACGTCGACACTATATACTAAGTATTTTATTATTATGTATTTTTTGAAGTTCATTTGATTCGAAACTGCATTTTATAGGGAAACTATTTCTCCTTCAGATTTGTTATTTTAAAATAAATTTACAGATATGAACAAATCCAAAATAAATCTAAAATTGATATTTTTTCATAAAATATTTTAAAGAGATTCCTTATTATTACATAAACGTAGTTAATCGTAGTTTATCTTTGTGTAAATAATCTTACAAATACACATAGGGTGTCCGGAAAATGAGGGTCTTTATTTTGCTGTGTGACAAATTGTACCAAACAAAACGCAATTGATTGAACAATTGTTTTCTCTGACCAACGGTAAAAGCAAACAGATTTTGAATATGTGACTACGTCGCATACCTGATGTTAGGTGTTTCTACATAATAGTCACAAGTACCCTAAATATGTTTAGCGTGAATGGTTTTCTTAAAAGCTTTTTTAGCAACTGAATCAAATTTGAAATATTTCACTGAAGGGGATACTATTGAAACAATTACTATAAATTTGTGCTTATAATTTTGTCCTAGAATAAACTACAGATGTAGTAACCCCTAAGTTCGTTGTTGTGATAACATACATTATAGTAATTATGTTATAAATTATTGTAAAACTTTTTACCACATTTTGTAATAAATGTCATATTGTAAAATTTAAATTACGGGTATACTGCAAAATATCAATATTTATAAATAGTATTAATACAACACTTTTAATCACCATTACCAAAAATGACAAAATTTATAATCTATTAGAATAATTTCAAAACGCTATAAATTCTACAAATATCATTAGTTTTTAATAAAATTTGAAATACCTCGATAAAATTACGTCTAATTTATGGAAAAAATAGTTCACTAAAATTGAAGAAGCCAATCTGGCAATTCTTAGATGAGGCAGCGATTTTTTTTAATTTTTTTTCGCAAACCGCAAAATGATTCTCCTTCTACAAAAGTTGTCTTTATAGCCACAGTACATATATCCTAAAGTTTGGTTTGGGTCTCTTGTCTGGTTATTGAGATATGACATACCTTAAATCTCACCAGCCCTCGCTGCTGCAATTGTATCAGTATTTACGATTTTTTTTTTTTTCAGTGTTACGTCGACACTTATATTTCGGTCCTCCTGTGTATAGACTGTCAATCTATCTAAAAGCATTAACGAGGTGTTAAATCAGGAGGTCTTAGAGGTCACTTTCTCAATTTTCCTACCAACGTGCCAATCCCATTACTTCGACGACGTATCTAATATGAGGTTTTGTTTCCGTTTAATACTAGCATATGATTTAATTTATACAGAGTGTCCGGAATATGAGTGCCTTAATTGTGTCATATGTTAAGTTGTATTAAACAAAACATATTTGACTTAAACATTTTTTTATCTGACCAACGGTAACATAATTATGACAGCAAACAGGTCTTGAATATGTGACAACGGTTCTCATATATTATCTTAGGATTGTCATGTATTTATACATAATAATTAAAATGGGTACACCTAAATATAGGTATTTACTGAGAATTGTTTTTAGAGCTCTTTTCACAACACAGAATAATAGTTTACAGCCGTTTAAAATGACTTCTGTTCCTTGCAAGAAGCGTTTACCGTACCAACGTCTCTTAGCCAGAGAGTTTTGCCTGGATTCGTCGTAAATTAACATGTCATGCACTTGGTTATGGTTACTATAAATTGTTCAATTTTTGTTTATGTACGCTCACAAACATCAAAGAAAAATGAAACGTACTATACACACTACTATGACTATGATTATTTTTAGGTTATCAGCAGCAGTCTGACACTGCAACGTTGTCGAACGTTACAGTATGTTACAGTTATAACGAGTTTATCGAAATCTTCAATTGTTTACTTCATGAATACTGATCTAAAATCAAATTGCGAACAAATTACGTTGCAGGCGCTTTTACTTAACCTTAATTGTACGTTAGTTTGTAATTTCGGAACATAGTTTTGCATATTATTGCAGTTGTATTTTTATTTTCGAAACACATCGACCACGTATATAAGCTCTTAAAATTACGGTACTCCTGTCCTTTACATTATATTACCACGCCTTAAGTTTGCGAATTATTAATGTTTATTTAATGTTAACAATTTCAAGAAACCATCAGAATTAAGAGCAAGGAGATTAGGCCAAAGATTTACGTCTCGATTTAAGTAGATTCGGTGGGCGGCTAAAACGATTATTTTAACTGTGCAGACTCGTTTCATCCGAAGAATACAAAACTATTAGAATTTATTAGTCTGATAGATGCAGCACATTACAAATGAAAAGAAAGCATTATACGAATTTTATTTCAAAGCGTGCTCCAGATTCAAATGGCCATGATTTCGGTTTCTGTCCCAAATAACACGAATTCGTTGAATAATCAAATCTTTGTTAATGGAATATTTAAAATGCAATATTTTTAAAATCGACTATGTTTTGAATAAATGTGTCCTATTTTTCTCCACAAGTGGTGAAGACTGGTGGAAAGAACAATTTGAAGACGTCAAACGTTGTGGTTTTTATTCTTTCTGTGGGGTTGTTAGAGTGAAAGTAACAAGTAAAATATATTAATAAAGATATAACAACTGGGAAAGAATGTACTACCAATAAAGAAGCCTGGACCGGTGTTGTGCTGAAGGCAAGCAAAAAGTAACTGCCTGTGGTTTTCACCGGACCTCTCGAGGAAGCTCTCGGGACGCTGGTTAATGTTAAGATCTGGCCATGTGTTTATTTTCATATATGGGCTCAGGTCTGATAGTTACTGTTATGCTTTTTGTTGGCATTGATTTGTTTCGTGCCTTAGTGCAAATGTCATAAATTGTAGGGATGACAGATGTAGGTCGGTGACCAGTGTCGCTGACCGCTACACTTTCTGACTATTGTCTGTTATTACTCACAAAGTATACAGGATATTCCGTACAAGAACCGACACAGAGCAGGTGTTCGTAACAATGGCAGGTCTTGAGATAATTATTAGGGATGTTAAATGTAACGTTGTTAGCAATTTAAAACAATAATCCCACTATTTACAAAAACAAAACAACATATCAAGTTGACGCTTTTAACTATTTATTGTCATAAACATAGCAACATTTTATGATGTAAGTTGTCAAAACAAAAAACTGGTAACACCTTAAGCTTTGAATAAAAAATTGTCATATAGCAAACTCCAATTTTCATATATAGAATATATCGGTAAAGTTTAGCCAAACTTATCATTAACACCCTGTAGAGTCATTTAGTCAAACTTCATTAACGTAAATCCCATTAAAATTTTCGTCCTCTCTTTGTTATAAAACAGTTTTATGACTGATAACTAAAGAAGATCACAATATTTTCTGTAGTGACTTATTTACTTGGAGTTTTCTCAGTGTATCCATGCAATTAAACACCAAATTAACTTCTGCATAATGTTCATCATGTCGCATTTCGCAACATTTCATATCTCATTATTAGTGGAAGAAGAAATTTGCCCAGTTAATTATTTAACTGCGAACGTTTACATAAGTTTTTTCACATAATTCATAATGAACCAAGCTATTGTTCATGTTGCAAAAGCTGGACTAAGACGGATGTATTATTAATTAGTTTGTTTTCTTCATTGTCTAAATTAGATGGGCCTGGGAACGGTATTTGGACATAATTAATATATTCTGGTTCACTTAAGAATCCTAACAGAAGTTTTTGATTTAGGTACATAGTTAGTTGCTCGATTACTGTATTTTATTGATCAAATGTTGGATGTATATAGAAACATCTTTAGGCGATAAAGTTTCGTAGATATTTTTGCATCGTTTTCATTTGTGTTAACATTTTCTTTTAGAAAATTTCTGATGAAATACAAAACACAGGTACTTATACAGGTAATAATAACAGCGACAGTATTTTAAGTTTCAATTATTATACAAGGTGTCAGGAATATGATCTTTATTTTGCTGTATGATAAATTATACGAAACATATTTTACTTCACGATTTTTATCTTCGGTCAGCAATAACAGAATTATGACAATAAGCTGGTCTTGAATGAGTGACAACTGACAACGTCGCTTATACAGGGTGTTAAAAAAATAGTGTAAAATATTTCAGGAGGTAATAGTATGAACCAAAATAAGCAGAAAAGTCTTAATAAACGTGGGTCCGCAAAGTAACGGTTGCGGAGATATGCACCACTATTCGTTTTTCAAACATTTTATTTTATTAGGAATAAACCAACAAAGGAAGCTTTTAACAAACAAAAAACAAAGTTATAGAAGATGTTCATAGTGCCCTTCGTCCATTTCCAAGCAGGCACGACATCTTCGTCTCAACGATATTCGAACTCTTTCGAAAACACCCTCCTTGGTTTGGATTTCTTGACACTTTTGATTAATTCGTAGCTGCAGCTCTACCAGGCTCTTACAGGAGTATCATACACTAATATCTTCAAATATCCCCAAACAAAGAAATCTAGAGGGTTCAGATCAGGCGATCTTGGAGACCATAAAACAGGTCCGGCCCTTTCTACCCATCTATGTGGAAAAGTTTGGTGCAAATGCTCTCTAACGGCCATGGAAAAATGAGCTGGAGCACCATCATGCTGGAACCACATTTGTTGCCTCTGATTCAAAGGAATGTCTTTCAAAAACTCATACAGTGTGTTCTGCAGAAAGTTGAGGTAAGCAGCGCCTATTAATCGGTTTGGTAAAACAACAGGACCTAGAAACCTGTCACCTACAATACCCATCCAAATATTTAATGAAAAACGTGCCTGATGTCCAGATTCTATTAGAGCATGAGGATTTTTGTCGGCCCAAATATGCGTATTGTGAAAATTAAACACTCAATTTCTTGTGAACCCGGTCTCATCAGTAAAAAGAATGTTTACAAGAAAACAAGAGTATTCAGCATCATGACGTAGAAACCAGCGACAAAAAACCAAACGTGCTTGATGATCATTTATTGGATTTAAGGCCTGTACTCGTTGCACATGGTATGGATAAAGCAGTTGCTCGTGAAGGATTCTCCAAACAAGAGGACCACTAATTCCTACCTAATTTCAATTGTTATTTATATACACTGACAAATACTACTATGACAAATAATATGTTTAGGTTAACAGCAGCAGGTGATAGATTACAATGTTGCGTACGTTATAGTTTTAAGAATTTTCTGAGAAACTTCAATAGTTTACTATTGATAGAAATTATTCGCAAATTACGTTACAGGAGCTTTTACTTAACCTTAGTTTATAATTTAAGATACAGGTATAGGTTACCTATATACAAAAACGTAAGTGCAGCTGTCACTGGAAGATGCTACTTTCGATAAGTTCAATATATTGTATGCTATCTAATATTGATTGTAATACTTAATACTTTCACTAGTTTCATTTACTATAAATATTCAGTTTCCAAGTGTCTGATTTCTCAATAAATCTTCATTCTCATATTTCATAAACACAAAGTAAGCGTTAAGGGTACGTTGTGAATACTTAAACTTTAATTACACTGGTATTGAAAATTAAAACCAAGCTCATTATTTCCATAATTCTTTACCTATTTTTTATAAAAAAAGGAAGTGGTGGTCCGTTTTTTACGACTCTCCATTGGTATCTTGGAAAAAGTATGTATACAGGGAGCTCAAATTAGAAAAAGGTGTGCCTTTCGATGTAGTAAATGCCATCTAGCATCATTATTTCACAGCAGAAAGCATAAAAGTTTGGCACAGAGGGATAAGAATATCCAAGAAACCTACGTCCTGTAGTCTCGGTTATTCAACATTCAATTGTTTTTTTTTCTGATAGACACCACATTGAATGTTAGCAGATGTAGAATAAAATTTCGAACACGTCGGTATGTATTGTATGTATGTATTTTATTTGAATATTCAAAGAATAACCCAAAAAATTTAAAAAATTCAATAATTTAAATAAAAAAACCTAGTTCTTGACGTAAAACAAAAATCGACACAAACATTTTGACAGGCTCGATATTTGCTAGATTTGTTTTTATGGCTATTCTTATTTCTCAGAAGAATTTATATATTTTAAGACTGGACTGATGGAAATGGAAAATTATTATTAGAAATGGTTCAACAAAAAAATGCAGAGCCTTGTAATTCTTCAATGGTGTTTCAATATTTAAATCAACGTTTCCAATTGCGCAAAAATGACGTCACTTCAAAGTATTTCTATATATAGGATTTGTAGAATATTTGTGTATTTTGTTTGGTTAAGCATTGAATTTAGTTTTACGTCATGAACAGCCGAATTTTTTATTGAAGTTATTGTATTTTTTTAATTTTATGAGTTATTCTTCAAAAAATGGCCGTAGAAACGAAAATCGATATGTCTTGTTCTTATCCTCTATATAAAATTTCAACTTTTTTTGTTGAGAGACAATGACACAAGATGGAATTTTTTTAAATCGCTAATTTCAGAGTGTTTTCATAATATTTCAGCAACCAGCCAGCAGCGCAACATTTTTATTTTGAGTCAACCTATATATTTTACGATTTCCGAGATGCCAATGGTAAACTATGAAAAATAGACCACCCTGTATACATTCCTTTAAAAATGTAACAAATCTACTCCTAAAAAGTAAACAACAACGATAACATCATTAATAAATATTTGAACACTTGATACCTAACTTATACGTATAAATGAAGAAATGATAGTAGGTAGGTGTAACATTGAATGTGGATTATTTTAGACTTGTCTACATAACAATATAGACATGCTTATGAAATTTTAAAACGCTAACCAACTTTTTTCTTATAACATTTTGATTTACCAACAAATTAATGATAGAAAACCTTTCACCGAAGTATCTAAGGTGATCTATAATTGAAGTCACTGGTAATGCCGAGGACAAGTGAAGAAACAAACCCAATTGATCATCGCGCTCCATTTATAGAGTACCTACCTATCTTTATTTAGTAATCTATGTGCTCCACCATCGCTTTTAAGTTGTAATAAATATAATGCAGACAAAAAATGATAATTACCGCAGTAACATTATTTTTCCTACTAAGGTAGGTAATATTAACTGTACGTTCAACTATATCAGAGTCAATATTTGCACAACGGTTGTACCTACACGTACACAGGTTTGTTTGAATATTAAGTAATTCGTTTAAGAATTAATTTTATTTAAATACTAAAAATTCAAGTAGAAGATTCAATAATAATATTTGCTTGACAAATAGTATCTTTAAGTGGTGTCCATCATCTTATCACTTCTAATTAGTACATGTGAACATTAATTAAGGTATATACAGAGTGACCCATTTGAAAGCGGGGCACCTCTCTAAAAAGATTTATTTGTTGGCTGTTTAAAAGATTTTTTATTTTTAATGATATAGAGCTTCAATAACTTTACTCTGGTATCAAACTTCACAATAAATATTACACTTTCATAGCTTACTTTGAATTTTTTTCCATCGCTAAAAACCAAAAAAAAAAGGGATCAGCGTTTTTTTATTTCAAATTATAAAAAATATACAGAGTGTCTCCGTATAAGTGAAACGACTCTTGTAAGAGATAACAAATTTTTGTGTTGAAATATGGCCTTCTGGGATTCAACTCTGCTTCATACAATCCAGCAAGTGTTGGTGATTTGGAAATAACTCAATTTTTTACAAAAATACAAGAAACAAACGCCTGTTTACATAACCACAAGATTATAAGTGTCTGATATATTCTTTAAAATATTTATTATTAGTATTCTCCATTTTTAAACTAGGAGGAGCGTTTTGAATATTGGGCGCCAAAATGTTGGTTCCTTATTGGTTAATTTCGAACCTACTTTACACTGCTAATAAATTTTACATTCTGGCATTTGTTGACATTTTGCTTGTCAGTTGTCATCAGTTCGTTGTCATTGTGTTTTTACCTGTTTTTCTATCTATTTATCTCAGTTACGTATAAATCAGTTCTTATCAGAACTAAACAACTTATTATACTGTTTGCCATTCGTTTTTCCCAATTTTCCATTGGATATGGATGATAGTGTGCCGACCACAAGTAAGACAGGCGCGGGAATTACATCGCCGTCGCCCCCAAGGAAACGAAAACAACTCAGTTTGGGGCATTTATCTCTGGCAGAAAAACAAGCAATATTGAATTTGTACAAGAAAAGCCTAGATGATGAACCTACTCTTAAAACTGTCCAACTTGTATCCAAAATAGCGATGACATTAGGTAAATTTATATTAACATCATCTACTGTTGAACTATATTACACATTATACTTTCTTAGGTGCTGCAAAATCAACAGTATATCGACCCATAAAGCAGTATAAATCTACTGGAAGGGTGTCTACTTCCAAACACTGTGGTGGACGACCTGGGATTGTTACATGTTTGGATGAAGTAATGAAGAATTCCATAAGGCGTGTAGTACACAGCTTTTTCTTAAAAAATGAGATTCCCACTTTGGACAAAATATTAACCGCAATAAAAAGTCGTCAGGATTTGCCACAGATGTCCCGTTCATCATTATACAAAGTTATGAAACAAATTAACTTCAAGTAAGGTTGAATACATATCTCAAGCAAGTATAATTGCAATAAAAACATTTTATTTTTTTTTGCAGATACTTGAAACGAAGTCGTAAAAGTGTGTTGATAGAACGTGATGATATAGACTCGATATCAATTAAAAAGTTTAGATCTGAAGGTAGACCTATTTATTATTTAGATGAAACGTATCATTGTGAATTAAACTCTATAGAATTGATTTGGGCACAGGTGAAGAATGAAGTGGCAAGCAAAAATAAAACATATAAACTGAAAGACGCAAGGGAACTACTAATAGAGGCTCTTAATAATGTTACAAATATGAACTGGAAAAGTGTGAAGAACATGTGATTAAGGAGGAAGAAAAAATGGGAACACTTGACGGAATTATGGACGATCTCATTGAACCTTTAATCATTTCAATTAATAATAGCGAGAGTGATATGGATACTGACTCGTCAAATAATTCAGAAAATTGTTAAAGACATGATTTGTCCCTTATTTTTACCAATAATATTATAAATTATAAAAACTTATTTTGTTACTTTGAACACCTGCAGATGATATATTACGAACGAAGTTCAGTTATCAGTTATTTAGCAATTATCCGGTAACTTATTAAACGTAGTTCGTAGAAGTGCAACAATTCAAAGTAACAAAACACCATTATATGATTACTCCAATGCTAATTGAAAAAATGTGAATCAATAAAAAACATTTTTAAAGTGAAAACTGGAATCAATCATTTATAGATGTTTGGTTTGTAGTAAATTATTTCATTCATATTATTATGTTATGTAGGAAGGACCTATCTACCTACTTTAAAAATATATATAAAAGTAAAATAAACCTAGAATTAGATATTTATTCATTGCACATTATTTTGAATAAGTACTTAATAACCCCATTTGAAAGTAATGAAAGCTTATTGTACTCAAATTGAGGTTAAACACTTGCAGTGAGTATATACTTGATAGTCTGATGCTATCTAGGGTAGTTTTTAGTAAATTTTGCAGTGTAAATTTGTCTTTGGCATTCGCTCCTCCTAGTTTAAAAATAGAGTTATAGCAACCATTATAAATATTCAGCTAATTGTGTCACATTTTTTTAAATTTCTTCATTTGCAGATGTTTTCCCAAAAAAGTACCGAGCATAATTTAGAAATTAACAACCTATAGAAAAATTTAAATACCTAACTGTATTATCTGTATCTATTAATACTTTGTTTGCGGTACACGAATATAAATTGACTTATTTAAATATTAATGAGGCGCGGAAACATGCTTTTTTGGAATCCCCAAGTGGCAAATAAAAATCCACAATACATAATTCAAAATAACAACAAATATCCGTTAATTTAAGATCATTACTCTCTTTCTTTCTTTAGATGAATACAGGTTAGTGTATTCTGAGGACCTCTAGCGGTGATTAAAATAAATTACCTTACGTTAGAAAAATAGCCTATGGTGTTAAATTCAGAAAAAACGAATTATATTATTAGGTTGTACAAATATAATAGTAATATTAAGTCCATAAAACTGCCTAAAGAAATAAATTGTTGGGGACCATTAGTAGCTGAGTTAAATTACTAAGTTCAATAGGTATTTAGTATTTTGACGATGATGCTACTCATTTATGACAAAAATGAAATCTATCTGTATATGTTTCCCCAGTTATTTCCTTCGAACGGACCTCAAATTTTATGTGGGAACAGACTCTCATCAAATTTAAAAACAATTGATCTTCCATTATCCAGATCATCCTTTATTTTACATTCACCAGTTATATCTTCAGATTCTCATACACTAAACAATACAATACTTTAAAGCCACGTTTGGGAAAAAATCTAATTCTGACAGTCATCTTAACAACGGTGTGAAGAATAACCATTTTTAAAGTGCATACAAGATTTGGTCTTCGATAACATTTGTATGGTCTATTTAAAAATTAGAGAGAGTTGAATGAGCCAATAAATCTGTACAGAATGTGTTAATAGCCCTGTTCGCACAGCAGTTGGAAACCGTTTCAAATCGTCCGACGCACGCGCAGTTTATTTATAATGCCTCCATAAGGTTAAATATCCATTGTTTTAGTTGGAATGCGCACGCTACAGACGATTGGAAACTAATTTGTGTACTGTGCAAACAAAGCTAATATTATCGTTTATTTTGTAGGGTGTTTTTAAATGAAGTAGCAAAAATGAGACCACAGACTCTATAGGTGAAAATAAATCTATTTAATCTAACATACATATCCAAAGTCGCATAATATAAGAGATACTGTTAAAATTTAATTATATTTTCAATATTTCTTCTTAAGAAATCCCAATACATAAAATTTGTAAATTCAAATTTGTTTCTAATTTTGACGTCACTAGTACACACACCATGTTTCTTTTAAATGGCAGAACTTTTTTGCAGCTTAGTGTATCCATCTGACTATCGAAACAATCGATTCTCCTATTTTATTTGACAAAGGTGTGCCTTTCTGAAGTAAGTAGGAGTAACCATTTTTTAAATAATCCAATTTGAAATGCTCGCTGCACCAAGTAAAAACTGATTTAGTTTCAGGTAAAGTGCCTTTTCTGCTGAAAATACAGCAAAATATTACTTGAAAAAGTTGTTCAGAATAATAAATTATGGAGACGTGCAAAATTTCAAGAAGACCGGCGAGGTTTGATGAAATCATTTTTCAAAAAAGCACAAAGATTTTATCAAAGGTCTCCATAACTTACCGTTCTGAACAACAAATTGAAATACATCGCACTGAAGTGAACACTAGTAATGATTTATTTCTCATGTTGCTCTGTTTATGGCATGGGACATTTCGGTATAATGCTGTCGATGTAGGTTTTTACAGCAGTGTTTCTTTAACTGCAAATTTGTATAAGTGTATAAGGTTGTTAACTGTTAACTGCTAACTTAAAACTTTATTGAAACAAAGTTTTCGTCCGTTTATTTAACTTGCTATCTGTCTAATTACAAACTCTAGACTTTTAGAAGTTATTCATCTCTATAATTTGTATGATGAACTTGTAGACTTTTTAAAAGTTCGTCACTGAATTCTTATTAATCAAATAAAGTATGTACCTACTGCAATTAAAGTACTAAATAAATGTTGTTTTAAGGTAATTTGATTCTACAATTTTATCAGTTGTTATTTATGTAAAGTGTATACTCCTACAATGAAATTAACAATTTCGATACAGATTGCAATGATTCTATTATGTCTGATGTAGTAACACATAGTAACAATTTAAAAATATAGCTATAATTTATATTATAAGTAGTAATTTAGTCTAACAATTTCTAGACTATCACGTGACGATTCCAGCACGTGATATGTGAAATGATAGGTATCTCAATTTCCATAATGCGACGTTTTTTATTGGCCAACAGTAACCTCCAGCAAAGTGCAAGGAATACGGTTTAGATATACAAATTGCCTCATTTTTCCTCTAGCATGCGTACTGCTTACTGATTTAGCAAATAGAAGAATTAGAAATTGCTTCTATCCTTACCAACTATAGTACGTGAGAGGTTCGTGACGATTGATAATTTCGTGAAATAGAAATGATTAAAAAAACGAAAAATAAATCGACAATAAAAACATATAATTAAAATTACTAAACCAGTAGTACCAAATAGTATTACGAAAGCATTTAGGCGATTCAATGAAGAGTAACATAATAAAATTGTTGTTTTTTTTCTTATACAAAATATAAAGTTGAAATTATTCAATTTAATTCTACAACCTCTTTCTTAAGTGTAATAGAATCGAGGGATATGTATAAATAAAATTATCGAGGAGATTACAAGATTTTAATGTTGCAACCACCTAATTTTATTGCCATAAAATTACTACGCTACAACATATGTTGCAAGTATTATGGCGATATGCAATGTGTAATTCACACAAAGAATAATAAATAGCTATAAAACCAACCAAAAGCGTAAATAACTTCATATCATAAAAGTAGGTACACGAAAACAATGCTATCTTCCATTACTCTTATTTCAATTATTCAGCGTTGCATTGAAATTCTTTATACAAATATACAGGGTGCAAATAAATAGGTGCGAAAAAACTCAGAGGGTGTGGAAAAAATAAGATGGATCCTTCATATATAAAAAATGTCGTAGTGATGTCCATTAAGAAAGTTTCTATTTTTTTCTAGTGAATAAATTCATTTAACTCAAGTGATGTATTCAGTACTGCATCCAATTGTGACAGATTATTGATATTCAACGTAATTTTATATTGGTGAACTAATTTAGAACGAATAAGCTAACTGCGTGATCTGTGAGATTGTATTAGGTGTTGTTTGGATACACTATAACAACTGATTGTTTATTAGTTGAATTCTCTGGGGTGATTCATGTCAACATTAAATATTTTTGTCTTGAGTTGTTTGAAAGCAAAAATGTCTGGAAGGAATGGAAGGTTCAATATTATCAGGCTGTGTACCGTATGCAGTGGCGTAGCCAGGGGGGGGGGTCAAAACCCCCCCATGGGTTGGGTTGGTTGGATCATATAGGTAATTTCATACTACAAATCTACAATCACTCTATTCGCCAAGATTTGGCAACGCGGTCAGTGATCTAGATCTCCTACGACAACCCTACATTAGGGTTCACCTGCAACTAAGTTCTGATTTTATTTTTGTCATTTTTGTAACAAATATTGTTCGTACCTATATATTATTTACATGTTTATGATCAGATCGTTTTTTATTTACATTTTATTGTTTTAATGTATTAAAAATGATTGTTTGAAATACTTAACTTTGTTCACTGAACCCCCCTCCCCATGTCAAATTTCTGGCTACGCCACTGACCGTATGTATTATTATATCATGGCTTATATATCTGAAAAATCAAAATGTATGAAATATACATCCTGGTCTGATTATTCACAACATAAGAAAATATTGTCTATTAAAGGACTAATGTGGACATAAACAGATAGCTTCACATTTTATCTACATATATATGGTTGAAAATACAAAAAAAATTGTGGCTTTGGTACTTATATAGATTGAGATCAGATTGAGGACTTTTTAAAGGTTAAATCAATGTGTTATAATCCAAAAAACTCACATGTATGAATATATCAAAAATAATTTTTGAGCCTATCTCTTGCATTTTTTTTTCATGTAGTGTTTACTACAATACATTAGATAGCGGTCTAATTTGTTATATTTACTTGTAACTTTAACAATTTCTTCTTGCTCGATGCTAGAAAATAATTATTCAGATCTTAGATTTTTAACCAATTAATTTTTTGAAGTAACAAAATATGAGACACCAAATGTATGCCAATAAATTGTTATAGGTAAGTATTACATAATAAGCAATCATTAGTGGTAAACATGGTCAGCTGTGGAATTTATAAATGCACGTAATCTTACATTCATAATAATATACCTATCTGTACGCATAATTTCTTTCTAATTTTGTTGACGACAATCCACCATGTGTTAATTAAAAAAATATTAATGTTACACCTACCTATCTTGCACAACTGTCATATTTTTTTAAACGTATAGAAAGTACTTTGTATCGTTTCTTGTAAATTTTGGTGAAGTATTTAATATCACGAAAAGTAGCACAAAGCTGTAATCACGCTAGTGTAAATTAATAATTTGAATTAAAATTAATAGTAGTCCATTTATCAATACGAAATGGTACTTTTACATTCTTTATATAAACATGTTTATGAGAAGGGAGAATAAGATAACAATAATAAGCTTATTATATATTTTTTTTGTGTGTGTATTCGACTGTACACCTTGTTTCTAATATAAAATGTAGCAATCGTTATATGTACATTCATAGTTCCAAACAATATTTTTATGTTTTAATATTTTGAAATGTATCTATATTTTTGCAATTTTGCAATTGTACTTGATAACGGAGGTGTGCTTTGGTACATTCGATATCAGGTTATAAAAAAGTACTTAACGAGATATATTTGACAATGGTTTTAATATTTTCAGCTCCCTCTATATAACCAGTAGTGTATAGTACCTATATATGTATATAGTACAGTGTATTATGTGTTGTTAAAGTGAAGTACACGAAATACGAAAAAATATATTTGGCAAAGAGCGTCAAATAACGCAACAAGAAGCTGGTGTATTTTCTATGAACAGAAAAAAGTACCTGCTGCTAAGTTCACGGATCAAGATTTCTTATTTTACCTCTCGCATGGTTACTGTCAAAACTTTGTCAATCAAACCCATAAATTTAAAAAGCCCTTTTCAAAATGAGCGATTCTGATCGAAATTTACCGTCTGATATAGTACCAGCGGCAAATGGAGCGATTTCAAGTCTAGTTCCGACAAAATCCATATGAGTTGTAGCACCAAAAGTTTGAAGATTGATGCAACGCTAACAAAGTAAAGGAAGTGTCTGAGAAAATCCGTTTGGATTATTTTTCCGGAAAGGAACGCTTCCAGAAACCATCTACACTATGGAATTATACTCATTGTTGAGAACTATGATTTCATTAAAGAAAGATATAAGTAGATTTTCTCAACTAATTGCATTTTTGAAGAGAAGTTCAAAGTACAAGGCTAAAAAGTTCAGAATTTTTGCATAGGAAGAAGGGGTACTGCAGATGATGAAATATATTTACTCATGAAGGTTGCTATGATAATGAGCATTTTTGAGGCATGTCATCGCGAAGAATTAACTAAGCTAATGTTGGATCATATTCAACACAACGACCTTTATATTATAAAAATTCTGTTCCATGCACGAAAACAAAAATTGTCCGAGAATTTGTTATAACAGATGGAAATGTGGCAGGTATCAACTGTTTAAATATTATTCGAAAATACACTGCATTTTATTTTATTGCCTCCAATAGAAAAACAAGAAATAAATCGAAAACGGTTAAATTTATCGACATAAAACAAGTATACCTTATTTGTGAAAAATAGATAGGAGAACAATATTTTTCTACTAAAACTTTCGTACACACACTGATAAAAAAGTTATAACCAGTTTTTATCAACCAAGGGTACATTTCGTAGCGCCCTCTAACGTCTACAGCAAAATTAAGTACGGATTTGTTTTTCTCGTCCCAGAAAATCCCCCTAATCCAAATTTTCAAAAGAATCCTTTGAAAGCTTTAACGCCCTGTAACTTTTTTATTAGCCACAACTGGACCAAGGTAAGTTAGGCTTAATCGCATGATTTTGATGTAAGGAATCTACTCTTACTCTGTGTCCCATTAATTTCGGGACACCCTGTATAGCACTAAATGTTTGCACTGTATATTACACTAAATGACAAGAAATGATTGTTTTTATTGCAACAAACTATCGAAAATTATATTAACAATAAAAACAATTGTGTGACGTCAGCCGTGACGTAAGTCTTCTGAATTTTTGCCGCAACTATATACGAGTAGGTAGAAAATAACGCATTGTAATTTCCGTGTAACCGCCCCGTTCGTATTCCTTGCGTTGGTATAAATTTCGAAAGGTGAAAATAATATAACGTACGTTATCTTGCGTTATTGCTAACGATTAGTTACGGTGTACCCAATTGGAAATCAAGCATCGCTATCTTGAGATAATAGTGGGAAGTGAAGGTGGCTTAATAACTTTGAACGAAAGGTCAAAAGTCGTGCAATGGCGTAGGTAAAGCACCGTGTACTCAGTCTACTGACCCGCCAAATGAAAGTATGTTCAACCTACCTGTCCGGAGGGTTGAAGAGTCTTGGAGTGAGAGTGCGGAAACGGCGGTTTTCATCACCGGTAACAAATAGTTGCCAGTGACATCGCGAAGTAGGTAGTAGGTATCGAGGTAATGAGGTTCAACATTTGGTCGAAAAAAATTGGAAATTGATAAAAGTGTAGCTACGAAGAACAATACCTTTCAAAACTGTTTTATATTATTTTCACTTCTTTTAGAAACTAGTATGTATTTATCTTTTAAAAAGCTTGCTATGGAGATGGGAATAGCTATTTACAGGTTGTTCGTATTTGATAAAAAAAAGAACTTAAAAAAATTGGATCTGTAAGAAAATGTTATAAGGAAAGCTTTCCTTATAAAATTTATGTACTATTTTTTCTGAAAAGGTTTGGAAAATATTTTAAAACTATTCCTTTTAACTGCAAAGACTGCGCCAATTTTTTTTTCTTCAACAAAACTATTTTCAGAAAAAGTAACCATCGCAACGTAATTAACAGCCGTAAATACGCATAAGAACGTCCTTAAATGAATAATTTCATTTTTGAACATTTTTATAAAAATTTTAAATCTCAGAAAAATCTGAAAAAATCTAGATTCAGATAGACTATATGTATAATAACTGTTGATTACATCTATAGAATTTGTTTCTCAGCTACTAATGAATATCTACAAATGGTGACTCAAATAAAATTCTGTCGAAAAATGGTAATTTCTAAGATACCGATTCAGTTTTGATGCTGAAAAATGTACAGTATTTTGTGATATATCGCGGAAACTTTTGAAGTATTTTTCTCCAATTTAGCATGGAGGGTACTTCAAGTTAATGTTAGCTGAGCTGACAATAAATTTTGCAAAATTTGAACAACTCTTATCTTGCAAAACAAGACAAGAGCTTCTTTAAAGTCCTGTTCTTGGCCAATCTTGCGATTTCGTGTCTCACAATTTTGCAAGATTCTTGCTGGACTCTTGCATACAAATGAGAAATATGGACCACAAAAGATCTAATGACAGAAATTAGCACGACAGCCGCCTACTTAAATATTTATTATAGTTGCGGCAAAAATTCAGTCGATTTACGTCATACGAACAAATGAATCATTCATTATGTTTTCGTCAAAATATTTAAGAAACTGCAACTGAGAATAATAAAACTATATACTACACTAAATGTTTGCACTGTATATTAGGTACACTAAATTACAAAAAATAATTGTTTTTAACGCGACAAACTATCGAAAATTCTGTTGATAATAAAAACAATTGTGTAACGTCAGCCATGACGTAAGTCGTTTGAATTCTTGTCGCAACTATAGTTACAATCGTGTGAGTTGTAATTAGAATGTTAATAAATTTTATTTATTTATTTTTTTTTAATAAACGGCTAATTTTAAAGAGAAAAATTAAGAGAGGGAAACGTTTTAAAATAAACCAGGCTATCTGATACGTATCTTTAAATACTCAATATATATATAATAAATATTCAATCCCCTCCAAAATTATTGGGAAGTTGCATTAGTAGAAATTTGGATTTCAATTACAGCCGTTATTCCATATTTTTTTGGATACTTTGAAGGGCTCTATCTCCGAAAGAGTGAACATTATAAAATAACCTTATTTTTATGCAAAATTGTTCTTTTTAGAGGTAGATTTGTCGGTACCATTTGTGCTACTTCTTTTGAAAACACCCTGTATATACATGAAATTGTATCTAAGAACGGAGGTGTGCCTTAGTACGTTCGATATCAAGTTATAAAAAAGTACTTAACGATATATATTTGACAATGGTTTTAATATTTTCAACTCCAAACTCTCTATATCTCGATGAAAAAAAATTTCGAAAATTTCTTTTTTGAACTAAACAGAATCTAATAATAATGTTGTTTAGTAACGGAACCTCGTATACAGTAATTATAAGAAAATATAAAAACCGTCTGTTCTATGTACTTATATGTAGAGTACATTTTAATAAAAAGTTTTTTTTATTATATCTACACTACTATTATGGAGGTCTGAGAGCAAGTGATTTCTCTACGTCGACTTCCTCCACGAAAAATTCTATACTTAACATGCCTCTTTAGGTATCTTGAAACTAGTTTCAAAATAGCTCCCGCAATAATGACCCGATTTTGATGAGGCTTGCACCAGTTTTCTTAGAAAAAATGTAGTTTCCAGGATGCCCTAAATCATATTTTTTGACACGTTTACTCGTATTGTCAAAGTTGGACTTTTGCAGTGCGCCTGGAGGAATGATCGACTTGACTTGAATCTAGCGCCCTTTAAGACAATTATTGAAAAAATCGGTTTTTTTTTCTAAAACACTGGCACAAATTTTAACAATTAATTTTAAAAAATAGGACAGTAAAAACAAAACATTCTAATAAGTTCAATGTAATGAAAGGAATAGAGAACAAATAATATTTACTTAAAAACACTTACATATCAAAATGCCTTTGCTAAATGAGAATATCGCTTTTAAAATGTATTAAAACGCTTGTTTATACTAGACAACACCAAATAATCAACTTTCTGGTACTTATAAAGGGTGGCCGGCAAGGAAGAGGCGGCCCTGGCCAAAGGGCGCACTTTTCGTCGAGACATTGACCGAGAAACACGGCCAACATTCACCAGCAGATGCATCCGACAGGGAAAGTCGTCGCGGAGCAAGAAACTGCATTTGCCCTCCCGCTGGCCTACTGTTTCACGCAGAAGTGCTAATTTGGTCGCCAAACAACCCGCGTATCGTGTTACTTTTTATTGTTGGGCAAACAGTCCTCTCGAACCGAACATATAAATAGTTAATAATTTCATTAATATAAATAATTAGGAACAGGCAATTAGATGATGAAGAAAGTTGTAGTAAAAGTATCTGCTTGCTTCCTGCTTAGGCTTACGGAATATCCTCAAATATAATATAACTTTAAATACTTTATATGCATTTCGTATTTCATATATCGTGCAAATTGTACCTCAGTGGCGGGTCATCGGAATGGGCAGAGTTTAGTGCCCACTAAAAAAAAGAAATGAAACAAAAATGTAGAATACTAATCGAAAGCAGAGCCGTTTTCGGAAAATTTTGTAAAGAAAAGTTCAAACTTATATTTATTTTGTTTAATATTAAAATATTTAAATCCATACAAAATAAGAAATAGAAAAAACGAAGATCCTTCAGGCTTTGGCTAACCTTCAAATAAATCTTTCCTTTATGTATCCCCATAACCAAAAGTCTATCGGAGTCAAGTCAGGAGACCGGGGTGGCCATGGTGTTGGTCCACCCCGTCCAATCCATTTATTAGTAAAACGGCGGGTCTAAATATGTCATACTTGTAATGTGACATGTGCGGGCGCACAATCATGCTGAAACCACATAGTTGCACGTTGTTGTAGAGGAATATCTTCTAACAAACCTGGCAAAATGTTCTCGCAAAAATTATTGTAATTTTCACCATTCTATTCTTGGCAAAAAATATAAACCTATGATCATTTTCCCGTAAATACCTGCCCAAACATTTACAGACCAACGTCTTTGCTGATTCCGCTGACGTTTTTATTGAGGAATCTCATAACGCCAATAATGAAGGTTGTAGTGATTGAAAACTCCTTGCTGGTTGAAAAGAGCTTCATCGGTAAATAAAATATGGAAAAAATCTGGATTGCGCTGAAATTATTGTAATGCCGATCTGCAAAAATTTACTTTTAATTGGTCGTCTCCGGGATACAGCGTTTGAATTGGCTCTACATGACACGGATACAAGATGTACCTTCGAAGACATCCATGGACAGTGGATTGGAGATGATGCCTATTTTTTGATAATATGCAGTAACCGTTCTTCCTGTTGCCATGTCAATTTTCGAGGCCGACCGGCATACAAAGAACGTTTTGGAGCTACGCATCCTGTTTCCACAGTACGTATTTCTACATTTTGGGAATACTAATCGAATAAGGAAAAAACACATACACTACAAGTTTAACACTTTTAATTGCGGTCACAGTAAGAACAATGAACGTACAAAAAATGTAATGAATTATGAATACTAAATTGTTAAACAAAAACGTTAATCTAAATTAAATTTTAGTTTTCTCCATATACCTCCTTCCAGTTGAGCACATTTTTTTACTGCGGAAAACCTAGAGGTGGATATAATCATCAAAAAAAAAAAAAATGTAGCCGATTTCAAGAATCGGCGTTGAATTTTATCAATAGACATTACGTGTATAGATATAGGTGTTCAAACCACAGAGGCATACTCAAGCTTCGATCTAACAAACGTAAAAATAGAGTATGTAGCTTTTTGAAGTTGTTCGTGTTGCGAACAATAAAACCCAAACCTTTATAAGCATTTTTTACAAAGTGTGAAAGATAGTTTCGGATCAAAATATTCACCCAAATCTTTAACAAGATCGGGTCGCTGAACGACAAACCCATTTAGCCTGTAGTCATACTGTATTTAGTCACATCTTCTACTGAAGGTCATAACATTAGATTTGGTAGAATTCAAGGGCAGTTTGTTAACAGTGCACCAGGAGTTTAATAAATCAAGATTTCTTTGGAGATTCATGGCTTCTAAAACATTATCGATGTACCAAAATATTTTTATATCATCTGCGTACAATAAGACAATATACAATAAATATCTCATATTTAACTGAGAAGCAACATCATTGATGTATAACGCAAACATTAGAGGAAGATGGAACCCTGCGGAACACCTGACCTTTGGGCGAACTGGCCAGATTGAACTCCAAATATCTGAACAAACTGAGTTCTGTTAGATAAATATGAATACATAAGTCCGAGTAAGTCTGATGAAAGCCCAAACGAACTCAGCTTAGGCAGTAACATTCCATGATCAAGACGGTCGAATGCCTTCGAAAAATCCGTATAGACATCTACTTGGCTTCCCCGATCAATAGCATCGCTAATAATAAACTGAGTAATGCATACCAAGTTAGTAACTATATATAAAAACTGAACCATTCTCTAGAAACCTTCATGGAAGTATAATATTCTTTTGATGAAACTTTTAACAATGGTCTATATGAAAACTATTTTAATGAAAACTATACAGGGTGTTTAAGACAACTGAATCAATATTGAAACTCCCAAAATTCATGGAATAAAAATTTTTTTGCTTCGGATGGGTTGTCGGATGTACGAAAGGCCGTTTTATATACGTGTTAGAAAATATGTTGAACGTTAAGAAAATCTCGTCTTAACGCACTAATTATCGAAAAATCAGCTTAGTCAGTAGCATTCCATGATCAAGACGGTCGAATGCCTTCGAAAAATCCGTATAGACATCTACTTGGCTTCCCCGATCAATAGCATCGCTAATAATAAACTGAGTAATGCATACCAAGTTAGTAACTATATATTATTTAAAAGTTGTAGCTTGTTATAAGTTGGGCCCAGTGCATATCCTTGAGGAATTTCTTAAATAAAATACTGTTTAATGATCACAAGTTTACATTTTTTACATTTCACACTATTTCAAAATAAATGAAAAAATTTGAACTTTTCATAATTAGATACCTACTGGATAATAGAATTTCAACAACTTGTTGCAATTAACAATTTCGTGCGGGTACCTACAAACTACAATTACGTAAAAATATTACATAATTTCATATAAAAAAGGAACAACGGATCATCTCTCTCTCCAAAAATGACTCCTTTTTAGCGATACCATTGCTGGTAAGTACCGATTACTCAATATCCTTACAAAAGAGCGTTTGACAGCCCTTCACTTTTCACTATTTCCTGGCTAATGTGCAATGATGCGACCGGGTTGCGAAGAGGTTTGCCTCTTTGTCAGCGAGAGATGTAACAATAATAATGCTCATCTTGCTCACCTTTCACTTACACTAATGGAAGCTGGTGGCGGAACCGGAAGTGTGTTTTCATAAACGACATTCCGCTGTCTAGAAACGTATGACAGGAATCTGCACGCTGAAAAACACTTCTCCATATAAACCATGGTAGTTGTGGCTAACGCCCAGCAGCGCACATTATAAAATAGCGCAGCTTAACTAGTGCCACACTTTGCAAAATATTGCCAAAGTGTACAGGATGTTCCGGAATGAGCGTACAAAAATTTACCGCGTTATAAATACCGATGTTAAGACAGCAGCCAAAGATAACAGCCAGGCGCTACAGAAACACCCGAATGATCATAGACGTTCGTCGAGATGGGACATAGTTAACATTTAGCATATATATTTAAAATATTCTAAATAAAACATTTAAATTTCTCAATTTGAATGTAATATAATAACGATTATTAGTTGTGAAGAAAACAAAATTGGAAAAAATTAATCATAAGAAATTTGCGTGTTAAAGTTGGTTACAGCTGGAACTCAAGCAATACATAACAAAAAATCTTTGAACCCAGTGGCATCCATGCGCAGACCGTCAAAATTGTGGAAATTGGGGTAAATTAAAAATTCGATATTTCTAAAATAAAAACTCGTCATTTTAACAGTCTTAAACTCGGTAGATAAATATTTGATAAAATTTTCAATTTTTTAATACCGGTGGCATCCACTCGCAAGCCGTCAGAGAGGTGGAAATTGGGGTAAATTGAATACATATTCAATATTTCTAAAATGGAAACCCGTCATTTTAACAGGCTGAAATTCGGCAGATAAATATTTTATAAATTTATCAACTTTCTGATACCATTATCATCCACTCGCAAGCCGTTAGAGGGGTGGAAATTGGGGTAAATTATAAAATATTTATCTACTGAGATTCAGCCTGTTAAAATCACTGGTTTCCGTTTTAGAAACATCGAATTTTTATTTTACCCCGATTTTCATCTCTGCCGACTTGCGAGTGAATGAAACCGGTATTAAAAAATCGAAAATTTTATAAAATATTTCTGTCGAGTTTCAGCCTGTTAAAATGACTGGTTTCCATTTTAAAAATATCGAATTTTTAATTTACCCCAATATCCACCGCTCTGACGGCTTGCGAGTGGATGCCACTGGTATTATTAAATTGATAATTTTATAGAATACTTACCTACTGAGTTTCAGCCTGTTAAAATGACGGGTTTCCATTTTAGAAATATCGAATTTTTAATTTACCCCAATATCCACCCCTCTGACGGCTTGCGAGTGGATGCCACTGGTATTATTAAATTGATAATTTTATAGAATATTTACCTACCAATTTTCAGCCTGTTAAAATGACGGGTTTCCATTTTAGAAATATCGAATTTTTAATTTACCCCAATATCCACCCCTCTGACGGCTTGCGAGTGGATGCCACTGGTATTATTAAATTGATAATTTTATAGAATATTTACCTACCGATTTTCAGCCTGTTAAAATGACGATTTCTATTTTACAAATATTGAATTTTCAGTTTTCCCCAATTTCCACCCCTCTGATGGCTTGCGAGTGGATGTCACTGGTATTAGAAAATTGATAATTTTATAAAATATTTATCTGCCGAGTTTCAGCCTGTTAAATTGACGGGTTTCCATTTTAGAAATATCGAATTTTTAATTTACCCCAATTTCCACCCCTCGGACGGCTTGCGAGTGGATGCCACTGGTATTATTAAATTGATAATTTTATAAAATATTTACCTATTGAGTTGCAGCCTGTTAAAATGACGGGTTTCCATTTTATAAATATTGAATTTTTAATTTACCCCAATGTCCACCCCTCTGACGGCTTGCGAGTGGATGCCACTGGTATTATTAAATTGATAATTTTATAAAATATTTACCTATTGAGTTGCAGAATGTTAAAATGACGGGTTTCCATTTTAGAAATATTGAATATTCAATTTACCCAATTTCCGCCCCTCTGATGGCTTGCCAGTGGATGCCACTGGTATTATTAAATTGATAATTTTATAAAATATTTATCTGCCGAGTTTCAGCCCGGTAAAATGACAGGTTTCCATTTTAGAAATATCAAATTTTTAATTTAGCCCAATTTCCACCCGCCCGACGGCTTGCGAGTGTTGCACAAAGTGTATTTGTTATGTATTGTTTAAGTTCCAGCTGTAACCTAGTTTTACATGCAAATCTCTAATGCCTAAATTTTTTGTCATTTTGTTTTCTTCACAATTAATATTTGTTATCATATTACATTCAAATTGAGAAAATTATAAAAATAAATGTTTTATTTAGGATATTTTAAATATATGCTAAATGTTTACCGTGTTCTATCTCTAGGAACGTCTATGATCATTCAGGTGTTTTCGTAGTGCCTCGCTGCTATCTTTGGCTGCTGTCTTCATACCGGTATTATAAATCCGGTCAAAATAATACCAACACTCTAATGAAATTCTTTGGGTGAACTAGAACCTTCTTATTTAAAGGCGGTTTATCATTACTCTATCTCACTGACCTACTGAAACCTATATAAAAAGACACTGAAATAAAATAATTTAATGTGAACATATGTTAAACAACATTGCTCAAAAATATTGTGCCAGTTCTGTGTTCGATGGCATATTATTCAATTATATTGATCAATGAAGACGTTTAATGAAAATCCGCCAAAAAATTCAATTAACAGAAAACACATAGAACTTGAAAGCACCATAGCCCCCACTGGCCATGTGCAATTTAGTTGCAACATATAAAATACAGACTTGTTCAGTCTCAAAAGTTGTTTAAAAGGTTTTGGAATAATATTAAAAAATAAATACATTAATAAAATAAAACTTTATTTGGAAAAATCTATGAAAATGAAACATTAACTAGATTATTCTTCTCCACTAAACTACAGTGTTGAAAGGACATTATTTTTAATGAAGAACTCAGACCGTACTTGTCACCATTTGCATCTATCACAGTTCCTTCGTAGGGTACATTTTTAAATATGAAATCTGTATCACCAGTGTCTAAATTGTAAGTTTCCAAACAGTACAAATCATTATCGTCACATCTATATTTATAAAAGGTGTAAGCTATGTTATCACACAATACGAGTTCCATTTTATCACAGATTATATTGGATATCTCTTTAACAGAGACTACAACTATTTCCTTGTCAGCAACCTTAAATTCTACCAAATTTTTACCTAAAATAGCAACAACAGTACTTTTCAGAAATGCATGATGGAAATGTTTGTGCATGTTTCCGACATTAAAATAAGAAAAAACCGTCATATGAATGTTGAATAGTATATTGTTATATTAGGATACACATATTTTTTCTCCAACTGAAATCTCCCATTTAATTATAATTTTAACACTTTTTAATCTTAAATTAAAAGTGTCAACTTTAACTTGAATACTTTTGTTCCTAAGATACTATTTTTTTTTTCTTAGTACGAAAAATGCCAACCTTAGAGAGTCCTGACAGTCAAAAAATGTCATAGTTTTGTGACAGTAGAGGTTTTTTTCTCTAACCGTCACCTTAAAATTGAATGACTTTAAAATCGTTAAAATTAACTGAATATCAAAACTCCAACGGGTAATTGGTTGCATGTTTAAAGAAATAGTGAAATGTAACGGAATTTGTACTACTGAGAAATTTATGGATAAAAAAAACACAATAAAATCTAGAATTCTAGAGATTATCAAAAAATATATACATTATATTGGTGAGTTTTCATAATAAACAAACAACCGACTTAAAAAATAAAAATTGCTTATGTAAATAATATATCTTTAGATATAGAATGTCCTTTTCCAAAATACATACAGCGCAACCGTTGAGTGAGAAATTATAGATAGAGGCGCAACCTTAATGGCGAAATGCGTATTCGATCTACAAGTTTAACACCCTGTATCTGGAAAACAAAGGTCCTAATAGAAAATATCTATAGGGCAAAATGTTTTTAAAGTTGGAGAAGAAATAAAGGCCTTCATGTTTGACGTTTCGTTATGTTACACCGGGTTTTACAATAGGGGTTTTTTGGACCCGAGATTTGTCCGTCTGTCGAGAACTGTTGTTAACGACAGTCAGTGTTCTGTGTGATTCAATGGTTTAACAAGTAAAGAAAACCTCCGTGAACAATAAGTTGTCGATAAATTGACGAATCTTAGAGCCAAAGAGCTGCTATTACCTAATACTATCTCGGGCCCAAAAGTGGATACGCATTTCGCCATAAGGTTGCGCCTCTATCTATAATTTCTCACTCAACGGCGCAACGTAATAAAATATTTTGAAAAAATTGGAAAATGTTATTTTTCAAAAAACTTGAAACTAGAATACTCTATTTTGAAAATAGCATTTTCTAATTCATACTTATATGAACTTTTTTCTTATCTTAATGTCAAAAACAGGCACAAAAAGTTTGTACATACCTACATTACTCAAACGTCCTATATCTAGGAGTAATTTATATTTTTTTTCTACGTTCATGCAAAAAACAAAACTTTATTGAACTATATTTAGTGCAAAAAGTGGTTCTTTATTGCACTAGTGCAATAAAATGTTTATTGCATTAATCTGTCATTCTACTACAGCGTTTTGTCATCATGACAAACATAAACATTCAAATCGACGTCATATTTTCCTACACTTAGTGTCATCTAAATAAAACATATTTTGGTTTTTGCATAAACTTAGGAAAAATATCGTACAAAAAGTGTTTATTAGACTCGACGTGTTGTCTTACTCGGCCTGACGGCCTCATTGGACAATTTTATGTTGCGTGCAATAAACACTTACTTAGTGCATAAATAAACTATTGTTCAAATTTAGAAAACTTACCTTTAATGTACAATCTGTCTTTATATGAAAAAATTGCAAATTCGGCTTCGTTGCTTATGAATGTATTGTCAATCGTTACATCCATTTTCAACCAATGAAACGTTTTATCATCGAAGAAATAACCACATTTATTGTTCACATTAAGTATAAAGAGTTGATTTAGAAAACTACAGCATTTCAATTGTCTACCGGAACAAGGCAACGCCATTTGAGCGCTCCATTTATCCTCTTTATAACTATACCAGAACATATTTTCCTGAATAACTCGAAAGACTCCTGTGCCTCCTACTATATATAAAATATCGCCAACCATGCAGGTTTCAAAATGTCTTCTGGGAAAGGGTAGGACACCTTTCCTTTCCCACCTTTCCCTAATTGTGTCATATACCCAGAAATTGTAATTCCAGTTTCCTTTGCCTATCAAAAACTCTCCTCCGTACATGAATATAAATTCTTTATATCCGACCAATTTAAAGCCATCTAAACTAGAGCATTTCTTCCCGTCTATATCAAAAAACTTTTTGAATTGGTTTGCAATGTAATCTAAAACAAAGAATTCATGTACATATGGAAAACAAACTGTTACAAATTTATATGTTACAATATATCTGTAGCAATAAATCAATTACTATTAAATGAAGTTCGAAAATGAAAGGTTTCCAAAAAACACAAAACTAAATCTCACAATAAACTAGTTTTGGGGTCTGATACTTCCACCCCACCATCAAATCATTACAAGAAAAACAAAATATTTTTAATATATTTTCTGATTAGGTAATAATTTTAAAACCTTCATTTTAGGTCGACTTACTTATGATTAAAGTCAAAATAATTTTAAGAAATATTTAAGAAACCTATAAAATTGAAAGTGCACACTTACATATCATTTTACAAGGACAATAAGTACTTAAATTTATGTCAAACATAACTAAATGGTAAAATTTTTACCACTTCTATCAGTTAACAATCTGTTTTGCTAATTTAGATTTACAAAGTAACATTAACTTAAGACCAAGTACAGACGTCACAAACTCAAAATGTGACGTCTATTTGATCAGAAGTTCAGTTGACTGTCTTCAATGATTTAAAAATATATAAGGTGTTTCATTAAAGAAACCAAAAATTAGGCTTATATTTCAGAAATGAGATATTCAATTGTTTCTTTGATATATTATGCTTTAAAAAATATTTAAAAGTTCCCACAACTTTCATTCTTACACTTTTTCTATCTCAAATAAAGGGAAGGGACAAACCTATTATTTTAAGTTTAATTAATATATAATGGAATTTAAATTAAAAAAATATTTTTAACAGAAATTTAACTTTACAGTCTGAAGGTGTAATAAAAGCAACGAAATGTCGACAATTGGCTATTTTTGTGGCTTTATAACTCAAATCTAGCTGAACAAAGATAAAATGTAAATTGAGGTTACAACTTACTTTTAAAATATACAATTAGAACCACTTACCATAATAAATCACCGTTAACTTATCATTTTTACACTCATTATCCACAACTTCATACAATCTCTTACGTTTGAATTTATCTAAACAAAACAATTATTTAGTAATTAGTATATTATACAATTATAAAAAATCATTGAAATACTATATATTCAAACCTAAGTTATTACTATTTATTTTATAAAAGTGTTCAATTCAGTAACCCAAAATGGAACTAAACATGATTTAAGCAAACAAACACATACAGTACATTTAAAGCAAACATAATACCTATAAAAATGATTAAGAAAATTACCATAATAAATAATTTGATATTCCTGAGGTAATTTTACTTTCTTACTTTTCTTGTCCCATTGAATACAATTTACTAATATACAAGGGAACTTAGAAGATATTCTATTCCTAGAGTTACATAGCAGATTAGCAGTTTGTTGATAAATTTCAGAGAAATGATCTATTGATTTTTCATTTTTTATTAATAATATACATGATAGTATCTGTGTTATATCTACATTATTAGCTATGTCCGGATAAACCATAATTTCTTTCAAGTAACTGTCAGTTATATTTTGAAAATCAATACAACTGAGCAATTTAATTAATATTTTTGTAGAATTTTCAAGGTACTGGTTGTTATTTTCATACCACCATCTCATAACAGTTTGAAAAACACTCAATTCTGTGTCTGTTTTTAAATTAATGTGACCCAAATAATAATAAATTTCCTCTAGACTAAATTCAAGTATACAGTCTGTATCTTTGACATCTAAAAATTCATCCAAAGCCATAGCTTTAGCTTTAAGAAATAGAGGTTTGATATCCAACTGTTCCGTTATTCGCCAAACTTTAATACAATTTTTTGGACAAAGCATCTCAGTGATTTTCTCTAGACACATATTTCTTATTTTCGAAAATTGTAACATGCATGCTGTTTGGAGTACCAATAATATATCCTCATTAGGAATTAAGTAAGACTCATCCCAAAGTAAAGTTAAAATTATATTCATTGCATTTAAATCGACATCCTAAAATCATTATAAGTTATACATATAAATACCATATGATCATTATAACATTATAATACAAATATTATAGAATATTACCTCTAGTTTTATTCTGTTTTGACTTTTTTCAACAAAATCTCCTTCCAACATAGCCTTAAAGTAATCACTGTTGGATATTAAATCTTCTTTATTGCAAGTTACTGGTGTATTCTCAATTTCTAAAATTATTTCGTTATTTGTTGAAGACATTTTCACAAATTTTGTATCCTCATATCTACAAATTATAATTTCTAACCAAATTTTTTGTTGACTTGACAAGTCGTAAGTCGTGTGATTATTTATTTTATGTCAAATGTCAAATGTCGATTGTGAGAAATCACTGAAATGTAATTTTATATTATGATGACTGGAATGCGCTAAAAGCTGCGCGAATGGATTATTTATGATCAGCGCCATATTTTGTTTTGTGCCTCTAGCAATGACGGAGCAGTAGGGCTTAGCTGATCGTGAATTGAAATGAAATTGAATTCTGGATATGAAGAATTATTTCGTGCTATATGCTGGTTAATTTTACAGTCCCTGATAAAGCATGACATGTTCCAACAATAACACCCACAAAAATACACAAAGAATAACACTAACGAGATACAAGATAAAAGAAGAAACCACACTGTACGCCAATGACGTGTTTACAAACAAAATAATGGGAAATTTAGAACACAATTCATATCGTACGTGCAGATGGTTGTCTCTCTCGCACCCACGTACATAACCAATGAAGTATGTCTTTGCTGAGTTTCATGTGCCTCCTTTTGTCTGCTCCTAGGGTTAGTACCACGTTAGTACCTTTATTTGGATGCGCAATGGACTTTACGCATTCCATATCGTACATTTCAGTGTGAGAAATCCAAATCCAAAGGTTTTTTTTGTGAAGTTGGCAGTAGATATGTGAATTTTTTGACATCATTTAAAAAACAGGCTGAAATCACCTGAAACCATGGACCTTATAAATCACAGAAAAAAAATGATATAGGTGTAATATGTACGTACATACCTATTTGTACCCCACAATTTAAATCATATTTTTAATTAAATACAAACACCACCTACCTACGGTTTCGATTGCAAATAAAGGTTAATATTACATTGAGTTCAGATCATCAGATTGAGTTAAGTAAGTCGCGAAAAAATCCTTTGAAGCATTAAGTAATCAGTACAGTAGATGTAATGTAGTAAAAAAAATTGATTTAATCTATTAGCTGGTAGTTCCAATACACACAACACATTTTATTTACAGTGTGCCAATGCCGAACTTTTTAAAAAATGGATTCGAGTAGTGATTCTGATGAAGAATTATTTCCAGTTGTGGTAAATATTACTAAATTAATATCCACTAAAACCATGCTTGTGTGTTATACTTCTTAAAATATGTTGTTATTTATAATTTTTAGACTGACGAACTGTATTTAAATACAGCAGGAAATGTATTTCTTTATGATGATCCCTTATTAGTTTCTGGTGTCTTAAGGGCAGTCGTTGAAGAGAATTTAGATAAAGTTAAGCAAATGATAGAGTCAGGAAAGTCTGTAAATATAAACGACAATAATGGAAATACTCCTCTTCACATTGCAGTAATAAAAAATAAGTAAGTACTCTTATCTATCATTTTTTAAGTTTCCTTACATAGTACGTTTTGCAGCTTGAAAATCCTAGAGTATCTACTATCTCGTGAGGATTTAGTAGTAAATGTAAGAAATTTTAAAGGTGAAACTCCTCTTTACTACGCAGTTAGAATGGGTCGATTGGAATCAGCTACCAAGTTAATTCAAGCCGGAGCTAATGTAAACCTTCCTAATTATGAGGATGTTACTCCTTTACATGTCTCAGTGTCTCACCCAGAAGTAGCCCACCTTTTAATACTTCATGGCGCAAAAATTGATGCCATTGATTATAGCGGCGATACACCACTACATGACGCTACGGCAGAAAGAGCATTGGACACAGTGTGTATGCTTTTATATTATAATGCAGATGCAAATGCTGTTGGTGGAAATAATCTCACTCCTTTTATGAAAGCTTTGATATCCGAAGATATAGAAATCCAAATAGCTTTATTCGAATACGTAGATGATTTTAATATAGCTACTGAGGATCACATGTCTACTTTGGCAATAGCATTAACACACGAAACAATTTTTGTTGAGGAAATAATAAAACGAGGGGCTGACGTAAATTACGCCGACTTATACGAAGACGAAGATGTGGCCTGTTCTTTTCTGCTGTGTTTAAGAGTTCCTAATTGCGAAAATTTTAAATTAATTTGGGAAAAACTCCATTACAACGAAGTAAGAACTACAATTAACTTATACTTACTGTTTGAACATTTAGATAAAGATGTTGTGGAGAAATACATTCAAATTATAATCGAAAGTGGCAATTTAAAGCCAGCTGTTGAATCTCTTACAAAAAATGATAATTATTTTTTATTTATTAACAAATTTGCCGAATATAAATTGAAACTGGAACAACTAACGGTATTTACATGTTGTTTGCTCCAGTACGGATATCGCGCAACTAGTTATGATATTTATGCAACATTTTTTCATTATGGGTATTGTGAACTATTAAAAATTCTATTATTTATGGATAACGATTATAGGAAAGGTTGGCTACCTTGTATGATTGTGCCTAGGCTAATGTTTGACCTGGACTGCCAGTCGGTTACCAAACTTAACGAAGTTTATGAGATTCATAGAAAAGATGTAGTGCAGTTGTTGCAGTATTTTATTTATCCTCCCTTTGTTAACGCTGTGATGCTCAAATATAGAGAAGACGAAGGTATGAAGGAAATATTGGAGAGTGTAGCAAAAGTTCCTTCGTTAGTGGAATTGGCTCGAAATTTAACTCGGGCGCATATTCTGAAGTCATTTAGTATTACCAGTACCTGCCAGTTTTATACAATAATAAAACATTTAAACATATCATCTGTTTATAAAGAAATACTACTATTTGAAAAAAAATTATATAAACTTGAACATGTGAACAAAGTGCTCTTACAATGAAAAGTTAGGTATATATTTTGTTTGCTTATTTATGTTATTAATATTTGTTAAATTTTTTTGTATTTATATGTTAGTTAAATTTGTTCATTCAAAGTTTAAATACATTTATATTCCTATATCCTAGTTTTTTTCTAATAGGTCCTGACTATAGTAACTGACACCTTGTTTTTATACATGATATACATTTTTAACTGATTCTATTTACATACCTATATATTTAGATGGATAGGTTTCTATTTATTTTTTGCAGAGTACAAGAATAGCTCTGTTAAGTTAAATACTATATGATTACTTTTTTTATTTAATTGACTATACTTTAATCTACCATAATGAAAAAAATAAAATAAAAATTTTCTCTTACATGTAAAAATATATATTGATTAAATAAAAGAGTTGATATTAAAATAATTAAATTATACAGAAAATATTACAATATTCTAGACAGGGTGTTCAATAAAGAATGGGCCATACCTTAAGGCTAGCTTCCTTAGACAAAAATAATGTGAATTAAATCAACTTAGTACAATTTTGCTTCTTTATTAAGTTATTGTGTCTTAGAAAGTACTTTTTTATTTAATTTTCTTATAATTTGCTATTTGAGCAGTTGTACTCACTTTTTTGATAAAGTTTTTTGTGAGAAACATGAATATCTAATTGATTTTTGATTAAAATGTACAGGGTGTTCTTAGCGCCTGTGCCGCTATATTATCCCTTTCAGATTTTTTTTAAAGATAGAGGTTTTCGGAACCTCAAGTAATAAGAACAGTAAAAGAAATGAAATAAAAGTACCTTCTCACGCCTATAACTTTTTAAGGAAGCAAAATTGTATTAAGGTAATAAGTTGATCTAAATCATCTTATTTTTGTCAAAGAAAGCTAGCCTTAAAGTATGGCCCATTTTTTAATGAACACCCTATACATTAAACGCAAAAAAATGTTTTAAAATGTAGTATTTTATACATTCAATAATTTTTAGAACATACTACAAATTTCTACGATGTAGGAAAAGATTCTGTGCTAATTTAGTGTCTATAACTTGTCACTGAATCATGTCACATGCCTTCAATATTAAATAGAAAGAAATTCCTGTTCATTAAAAATTTATGGACACATGCCAATATTTAATTACTTTACACCAGTTTATGTTGCAGTGGTAAGTGTAGTACAGAGTGGTTAATTTATAAAAGAAATCGTGCAATGATCTGAAATATCTTACAGTAGTATAATTTATATTTTTTTAAAAGTACTCATAGGCTCTCAGACTGCATAAACACCAGTTTAAAAAATTGAAAAGAGTGAGAAAAAAATAGTTCTTGTAGGTGAAATATTCTGTAGATCTAAAGTACGACTATTTTTAAATTAGTATGTGTATAAATAGACGTAGTAAACAAACATAAAATTATCTGTGTAGTGAAGCTATGGATGCAAAACACTTTATTATGGGAGAAGAAGTATTTCTTGAAATTGTAAGTATTATCAAAAAATATTTGCATATTTTACTTAAAAAAAATATTTTAGGACATACAGTATTTAGGGAGTGACGATTTTGTCAATGAGGATTCGCTGTTAGTTTATGGTGTTCTGAAGGCTGTGGTGGAAGGCGATTTGGATAAAGTTAAACGTCTAGTGCAATTGGGGAACAGTGTCAATATTAACGATAGTAATGGCAATACTCCACTTCATGTGGCAGTAATCAAAAACAAGTAATTATAAATTTTATTTAATGAAAATAGTGATAGGCTCAATAAGTTATATTTTTATAACAGCACAATAGTGACATCATTAGATTTCAACATTGTTTATTCAGGGTAGGCCAACTATATGCAATTGTACAGTAAAGAAATATCAAAACATTTTATCAAAAACGAATTTCAAAATAACATGTAAATTATGGCAAGTTGACAATGTTTTCTTAATGGTGGACATGAAACCACAAATAAGATCTTTAATGTGTACCTTTTCCAGATAATTTATGTCTTTATGGTGCACTTGTTGTTCATAAAAAAACTTTTATTTTGAAATACATATATATATGATAAAATTTTGATGTTCCCAGAATAAATAATAATATCTCTATTCCTCATTCTAATCACGAGGATTAGCCCATAGAAGTTGAGTGAGGGGGCGGCATATTATTAAGCAAGCCCCAGGAACGACTTACGTTGGTACGCCCTAACCGCCATTCAGTGGAGGAATGAGGAAAACTTTGAAAACCTCATTAATTAAGGGGATGGTCAAATGCCAACCGGTATCAATCTCTCACATTGATCCAAGCCAATGTGCCTCCACGACACCCTACCATACCTGCACAGAGGAGGGTGCCAATCCTCTCCACAAATATAAAACTGATCTACAGAATACTTTATATTATATAGTTAGCCTACCCAAAAAAATAATAGTACATAGAAATAAGATACTTGTGGTGCAAATTTAAGTAAAGCCAATAGTTATGCCGACTTTTCAGAAATTGTATTATACAAAATTAAATATTGTACTGATTTGTTTCTAATGTATCTGATTAATGATATTTTGAAGCGAAATTTCATTGCAACAAAAAAACCTTAATCCTTTTTTAGTTTATGATAGCTTTGGTTTTAAATTGGAACCGACTATCACACCTCCAAAAGCAACATTTTCTATAAAACACGAAAACCATGCTATTTGAAGCAAACAATGTTGTATGTATTACGTTAAAAGTGATTTATTTATTAGTACTTGGTACTTGGTCTACCTAATTCTTCAGTAGACTGAGACTATTTGGAATCGATGCACGCATTATTTATCGTTAAGGGCATTTTGTTATTACACTTGCTCGAAATTCTAGTAATCAGTTGTATATGATATGTTTCATGATAAAATATACTCAAATAATAAATGCATGAACATATTTCTAAAATTTAATAATACCTATGTAGGTAAATATTTAATTTCTCTTTAATAGTGAACTAAAAATTTTGTTAATAAATTATCATTGTCATGACACATGTTACACATATAATGTGGTTTTCTTCTAAATCTTTATTAACTAATTGTACCTAAATTTTTTATATTAATTTTCCGAATTAACCATTATAACGCTTTAAAATATTATAAACTTAACTGAATTTTCATAAAAATTCTAAATGATTATTTTGTTGACTGTTAGAATATAATTGATTTTTTTTTGTAATTAAAAATTTTATGAAAATTGCAACTGCTAATATAGATGTATCTAATAACTAAATTATACCTAACAATTAATGCATGAAATTTGCTAATATCTTTCATTATCGACATGTATTTTACTCACCTAGTTCGTTACGTACTTATAGTTTTTTAATAAGTAGGTTTTTTTCAGTATGGAAATTTTAGACTATTTACTTTCCCAAGACTCCACCGACTTGAATTCACAAAATTTTTGTGAGGAGACACCGTTATTCTTAGCTGTGAAAGATGTAAAAATAGAAGCCGCAAAGAAACTTATTGCGGCGGGAGCAAATGTAAACATACCAAATCACGAAGACGTTACACCTCTTCACCTTTCAGTAACCCAGCCCGACTTAGCACACATGTTGATCCGATACGGAGCATTTCTAGATGCCATTGATTACAGCGGAGATACCCCGTTGCATGACGCTACTGCAGAAGAATGTTTAGAAACTGTATGCATGCTCTTGTATTATAACGCAGAGGCTAATGTCAGAGGAGTAAACAATCTTACTCCATTTATGAAAGCTATTATCTCTAAAAATGTTGAAATACAAGCGGTTTTGCTGAATTACGTGGACGATTTTAATATTGAAACGTTCGATCACATAAGTATCTTAGCGTTAGCTTTAACGCACAAGTCTCCCCTTGTGGAAGAAATCATCGATGGGGGTGCTGATGTCAACTATGCTTATGGATATGACCTTATAGATGCATTTTCTCTATGTTTACAAGTTCCCAATCCTCGAAATTTTGAATTGATATGGCATAAACTTAAGTATGACGGAGCTGACATGGCACTTGGAAGTGTTTTGTGGAGAATTTGTGGTACTTTGAGGAAGGAGTATATTAAACAATACTTAGACGTTATTATAGAAAGTGATAATATAGCTCAAGTTGTCGATTCTGTCACGACAGCTGATGATTTATACCTGGTTATCGTTAGGTTTAGTCATTTCTCTCAAATACTAACCCTCGATCAGTTGACAAAGTTAGTATGTCAGTTGCTTGCCTACGGTTACGTTATAACAAGTTTTGATATGACCAAAGTTTTTTCGCATTATGGCTATTGTGAGTTATTCAAAATATTACTCCACATGGATATAAAGATTACAGGAAGGAGGCCCCCTGATACTTCAAGATTCATTTACGATGTCAATACCAAACCAACGGAATTATTGAAGCAGTTAATCGATATTATAAAAACAGAATACTTACACAACGCCATTTACCAACTATTAGATTATTATATTTACCCAAAATTGATGACTGCTTATCTGGATTTGAACAGAGGGGATTATGTTACGACAAAAATTTTAAACCTACCTAAAATTCCATCGTTACTGGAATTGTCCCGAAATATGACCAGAGAGGTTTTGATCGAAAGATATAACATTAAGAGCTCTTGTCAGTTTTATACATTTATAAATTACATGGATATGTCTCCCATATATAAAAAAATATTGTCCCTTGAAAGAGTTATGTACAAGATGGATCATGTGGAAAACTTCTAAAAACTAATGTACCCAACTGCCATTGTGATTTGTGTTAATTTTTTATATTGATATAAAACATTATTGCAATGCATTGAATGTGCTTTACTTTTAAAAGTAACGCTACCTAAGTGTGATATTAAATGTACAATGTATTACAATATAAAAATAAAAATATTTAAGGAATGGGCTCATCTAGCGTTTTTTTATTACATTTTCTGAATTATTTTGTAATTTTAGTGCGATCTGAAAAAAACATGTTTTTTTTTAAATAATTTGTAAACATGAACTTGCGTAAACCACTGTTCCGCTTGCTACTGTTGATTTGCATAAAGAATATGAAGCGTAGGAGGGCCCTTGGCACCATTAGGATTACATCAGTTTTTATTTCAATTATGGAAAATTCAAATATTGATTGTAGTAGAGGCACATTGTACCGAAATGTCCCAGTGCAACGATAAAATGCCTAGATAAATTATTTACTAGTTCACCTCGGAATCCCAATATGAAAAACTTGTGGTTTGTGGTAAAAAGCAATGAAACACAACAAATTGTTTGGACCCAAAACAAATATATACTTATGTGTTGTAAGTATAATAAGATTTATAATGAAATCAGTTTAATAATAATTTATATTTATGTAGATTTATTCTTAATTTAGTGAAGTTTAAATTCTTAGGTACAATCGTTTGCCATAATAATGACATTCCTTAAAATAAATTTTGCGATTTCTTTTGAAGTGCTGACGTATTTGTAATGAAATCTACTTCCAACTTTTAACATTAGTTCTTAGTTGTTTCAGTCACCAATACAGATTTAATGAAATTTCTACTCAGAACTTCCAGCAGCCAGCAGTTCAAAAACTGTTTTGAGTGTCATTATTATTGCAAAAGCAGTACATATCGTACCTTGAAAACTAAACATAACTACATATTAAAGTATTATTAGGTACCTTGTTGGTCTTTTTAATATGGAGTTTCTAGATTGCTTAAATTTTGGGTTTACGAGGTTAATTTAAGTTTCAATAATAAGATTTATAAACTAAATATTTACTTAATTATTTTTATAGTTATTGTGTGAAATTGGGGTTTTGTTTTAGTTAGAAGACACTTGTAAATATCTCTTTTAATTTAAACAACAAATGCAGTGCATTGTCTCCATAGCTATCCATGAAGATTTTTAATACATTAATTTTTATGACATTTTATGTTTTCATATAAAATTTTTAATATTTAAAATTAAAAAGAATAAATTTGAAGGTTTACACACCCTGTGTAATTAGTAACCAAACTTTAAATTAACTAAAATTTAAAAAGGCTGACTAATAGGTATATAACAAACGTTTTGTTTCGTTGTAGGTACCTAAAAAACTTTTTTAGAAACCAAAACATTCCCCTTTATTAATTTTGTAACACACTAGGTATATATTTTTTAGTTACTTAGTACATATCTACATTATTTGAAAAACCTAGCTGATATTAATATCATTTCAAAACTTACGTTGCATTTTCACACTTCTCATTTCAGCACTTGCAATTGTCCATCATAATTAAATCTATCATCGGTAGATTAGATGCTTCTAAATAGCATGTTGAGAATTTTAAAAGTAGTTGACTTTTCCCAATCTTTTAATTTAACATAAGAGTTCGAAATGAATGAATTCTGGGTTTAGTTCCAATTTGACTTCGTATATTTCGAAAACAACTTATCAGATCAACTTTAAATTTTCTGGGTTGGCCATACATTATAAGTGATTCATAAAAATTAGACAAAAAGTATAATTTAAAGTTTGACCAAATGACTCTATTGTGTTTGAATATAACATCCAATGTAGTGTTTTCAATAATAATCAGGAATATAGGCAACCAAGCATGCATGTGATAGCAATCGACTCTAAATTCTCCATTGATAACATTGCTATCAAATAAAATAATGTAAGGCTTTACTTTTTGCCACAAATTTAGATGTTTGTAGAACAATTTAATTAACAAATTGCCTGTTTTTTCGACATATCAGATAAGTACATAAAATTACTCGAATTTTTAAAAACTTGTCACATTTATACAACTATAATATTTAGTCACCCTGTAGATGACCTTTAACATAAAACAAAATCATATTTAATGATGCTTTATTGAATTAAGAGTGCTTAACATTTTTCCAATAATTTAATAACAATAGTAATCACATTCAGATAAATTTAAAAAAATATAAATACTTAACGACAATACGAATCATGTAGGAAAATAGTACAGACATATATTAAAAAACAAAATATTTTCAATGTACCTTGGCAAGTTCAAATGTTTGATAGTTGTGTACAGTTTGCAACTATTATTAATAACATATTTCAAACAAATCGATCGCCTAGCAGAATCTCGTGACAATTGTAACAAAGAGGGAAACGAAACAGATTCATCAAGTACCGTTTTACAAGCTTCATAATTTATTTCTTCAGAGCCCAAAATATCTAATATTTGCATTTTTAAATCGCAGTCAAAGGCGTAGTACCTCCTTAAGTACTTTAAGCAACCTATGAGGGCATCGGATGGAAAAATCGTGTTCATAAGAAATATATTTACATTAGGCACAGGGGTATATTTAAAATACATGATACTGTAAGAGTCGTGACTACTACTTTGTAAATCCATATACAATAACGACTCTAAAAAGGGAGTTATAACTCCCAATTTTTTATAAATCATGTTAATGTCTTTTTCAAAGATATGTGCTCCGTGTGAAAGTAAGTGGAATACAAAAGACTCCGTGACAGTTTTATCCACATCTTTCTCAAGGCATCTTAAATATAATATTGAAATAATAGGATCCGACTTGTAAAAATACGAGTTATTGTGATGATCTAGATCCAACTTTAACTTGGTTTCGTTTTCCATGAATATTCTCAAATATTCCACCCATTCTGTTATAATGGTGTCAGTTTGAAGAAACTTTATCAATACTGACTTACTGTACGAAACTGTCCAAACCCTGTAATCGAATTTATCCCAGATCACTTTGAAAATGTTAGAATCACAGTCGTAGAGCATTGATAACGATACGGAATTGTGTATTCCGTCGTAGTAACTCACATCAGCACCACGTTCTATAATGTCTAAAGTAACGGGACTTTTATACTTGATAGCAAAAAATAAGGTACTAGTTCCGTTACAAGTTAAGTTGAAATCGGCCTCATAGTCTATCAACACACGCTGGACATCCTCCGTGCATTGGCAAATTATCGAATACATAAAGGAAGTCAAGTTATCCGGCAAGTGATTAGTATATGCCCCATAGTAAAGCAACATACACACTAAATTCATATTATTACACTTTATGGCGTCATCTAATGGCGTCTGTCCTATTATATCAAAAGCGTTTATATTGGTTCCTTTTAAAATAAGTTCATGGGCGATCAGTTCATTTTCAACATGGACAGCTATGTGTAATAATGCAGACTTTTTATGGCCTGGTATAAAGTCATATACTTCTAAAAGTTTCATCGCATAATAGGGGTCTAAACAATTAACACTAGCAGAGAAACATTGTTCGTAATAACCGGACTCTATATGTTCGCATAGATCATCGGATAAAATGTTAAGCTTCTCTAATAGAAAATCAAAAAATTGTTTCCTAAAAAATATATTCATTAAAGAAACGACATGAGTGGTTTGATAAAATTTACCTTTCTCGGCGGATTGCTTCCAAAAATAACAACATTGTATCTGTAGTTTCTGCATACTTAATTTTTCTCTTCAAAGACCTTATATCATTTTTATGAATGGTATGCATTAATTCTATTATGTGGCAGTGTCGTTCCTACAATAATAAGAAAATAGATATTTTATGTAATTTTCTACAAGTAGAGAGGTGATACAGCAGATTTTTATAATTACCAGAAAGCTACTCGCTACGCCCATTCTAGCTTATGTTATTCTGATATAAATAAGGTGTATTTATCACATAAATTCTAAAAAAAAAAAAATAATTATTTAATATATGTATTTTGCTAACCATACATAACGATTCTGCATAGATTCACTAATAAACTAATCTAAATTATGAATTTAAACGTTTTTTTAAAACGAAAAACAAGTTAATATATTTTTATTTGATATAAAATATACCTGTTAGTCTATATAAATAAAGTTCTGCAAGCCATTTTCACATCTAAGATAACTTTTTGTGTTAAATATCATTTTTTCACAAATGTTTTATGATGCTGAATAGTACAACTTAATAATAGATTGTCAATATCCACAGTAATTAAATTGTATGTAAATATTTACTGTTTTTACCTGCAGGTAATTTATCATTCTTTGACATTTTTGTTAATTCCTAACCTCAAAAAGGGTACCGAGCAAATAAATGTTAAAATTTAGTTGTTATGGTTACTATTATATAGGTAGTCTAATTGAAAATGAAACTTAATTCAAAATTCAATATTACTTCCGATTTTTTCTGATAATTTAAAATTTAACTAACAGGATAGCCATAATCACAAAATATTAACTAGAAGAAGACCGGGTTCCTAATAAAAAGAGAGAAACACAAACCGTAGCACCTCTACCGAGCGTCAGGCCAAACTACAAAAGGCCTTCGATGGCAGGCCGGCCTTGATGAAAGATAACAGGGTCAATTCGATTTCATTATACAGGGTGTTTTATGTATAAAGGTAATATTTCTGCCATCAATAACTGACATAATTTTAAAATAAAAAATTAAACGAAATATGAATTTACTAATCCACAGTATACCAGCAATACACTTGAAAATGCTGATAAAAACATAAAGTGAACTAAATAAATTCATGTTAACTTAATTTTGTTACTTTAAATTATATCAGTTATTTATCCTAGAAATATTACCTAATAAGTTAGGTAAAATTACTAAGGCATTACTAAAAATATATTTTATCAATATAACAATCATTATACAAAAATATTTATAAATTATTTCAGATTAGTTAAAGTAGTATCTCTTTGGGCATACATTTTTTTTGACATTTGTAGGGCATTCTGAGAGCATTGCGATCAATGATCAGATCTTACTAATTAAGCATTTGTCATTGTCATTTATTATAATATTTATTACTTTTACCCCCTATCACGAGTTCTAGCTGGTGAGTTGTCGATCGTAATGCCGTTTGAATCCAGACAGTCCAAACAGCCTACAAATGTCAAAAGTTGTGGATGTCAACTATTAGACAGATCTCATGTTCCTATATATGTAACAATTAAATGATTAGATAAGCGGAATTTACATTATACGAGTGCGTGGATCCGAGCTGCATATATTGACGACTACTTGAAAACATTTAACGTTCCCAAATATACATACTATCGTTTGCAATAATAATGACACTCATTAAAATGAATTTTGCGATTTCTTTAGACCTTCTGATGTATTTGTAATGAAATCTACTTCACATTTTTAATATTAGTTATTAGTTGTTTCACTCACCGATTGAAATTTAATGAAATTTCTACTCAGAACTTCATGAAGATCAAAAACTGTTTTAAGAGAGTGTCATTATTATTGCAAGCGATTGTACATATCAGAGTTATCAAAGTGCAGCTCAGATCCGAGCACTCGTATAATGTAAGTCCTGCTTTATATTAGGTCCGCTATCAGATTAGTTAAGGCAATAAATTTTGAAGTATACAGGTATAGTCACATATGAGATCAATTTTATCGGCCGATTTATTACAAATATCAAATCGGCAGATTTATCTATTGATTGAAATATATCAATAATAATTAAAGCAAGTATAAAAAAGTATTTTTATAATTATTGTGGCCTTATTTCAAAATAACTCAAAGATTATTAAGGATAAAAGTGTCTAAAGTTGTGTTTTGACACAAATGACTTACAAAAACGGAAGCTATTGATTATACTAATGAGTAAGTCTACTAAATATTCAAAAAATGTATAAAGTTGCTGCAAGAAATCAGACGACTTACGGCATGACTAACGTTACAAAACTGTTTCTATTGTCAATATAATTTTCAATAGTTTCTAGGGATTAAAAACAATAATTTTTTGTTACTGAGTGCAATATATAGTGCAAATACTGTGTAACATATAGTTTTATTATTCTCAGTTGCAGTTTCTTAAATATTTTGATGAAAATATAATGAATTATTCATTTGTTCGTATGGCGTAAGTCGTATGAATTCTTGCCGCAACTATATCTTCCGATTACATTATTTACAAAAATAACGCAATAATATGTTCTATGCTACAAGAATTTGTGAAGTAAATGTTTGTCTTTCGTATGAGCCTGAGAATGAAGGGACTGTGTTGAGATGACTACAGAAATATCAGCCGTCATTCTCACACTGCTACTGCAGAATCGGAAAGCGTGAACCAGTTGAATAAATCTACTTGGAACAGAGGAATTGTCACCAGTTATTCAAATTATTGAAAGGAATGATTTAACTCATCTCTATTACAAACACATGAGTAATATTTAGTAAAGCCGTTATCCGATTGAAGACAACGCAACACTAATTAGACTCAACTGCAATTGGTCAGATGTCATACACTCTAATTGCAATTGGACGACTCCCATTAAGGCGACTGTAGTGCGACCTTGATAGGATTTCTTAACATTGTTTACGATAGTTGCTAAGAAACTGGCATGCCTAGTTGTTAGACGATCTCCACAAAACTGATCACACCACAGTCGCCTTAATGAGTCGTCTATTGTAATGAAAGTGTACGATATCTAACAAATTTGCAATTGAGTCGAATCAGAGTTGCGTCGTCTTCAATGAAATAATAGCCTAAAACTGTTAGTATACATAATACATGAGTGAGTGATACTAATTTACAATATTCTAAACCATTCTGCATTGCTTCTTATCCAGTCCAGTCATAGTACTTCTCAGTCAGTAATTCTTTAATTTTCTCCAACTTCCAGACTGAAAAAAACCAAAAACAAATTTTGATTAATCATACAGTTTTAAAAGGCTATAATCAATTATATTAATGTTTTTTAAAAATTTATAATTTCAATATCGACAAATGGAAGAAAAAAAATCCAATAAACCTATTTTACACAGTTGTACCATTGTCTGCTAAATAGTGTTGCCTTTGCAATACGGCTGCTGCGATTTAACAGAGGATGGTTGAACAGTCTTTATTTTCAAGTTATTTATTACCTTAAAGCAGTGGCTTGAGGTCCATAGAAGTGATGGAAGCATTGCATCTCTGCTTTCATGAGTCAAAACAACATTGCCTGGGTTAGACATCAGGTGACCTGTGTAGTCGGCAGTTTAAACATGTCGTAAGCTCACCAGCAACCCAAGTCAACACTACATTGAAAGCAATATATTGTAGATTTTTCACCAGGACATTTTCTAATGCATATCATGGACGTTACCAAACAGTTATAAATGAAAATTTTCTATATTTTCATAATCAAAACCAACTTAAATTGACCATGCATTTGTCGATCATCTAACCCGCAGAGGCTTTATTATTCAGTGAAGCACATCCTATCTCAATTTTCCATTTAACATTACTTGCCGTTGATAGTTTTCTTCTTTCTTCTCTTAGAAAACAGTATCTACAAAGATGCTTTTATAATAATTTATTAATTTATATTTATTACTTTAGTGTTTATTCAGTCAGAAAAATAATTTGAAAAATAATAATTTAAATGAGTTTAATTCATGTACATATTGTCGAAATAAGAATTCAGACATTTTACGTCATGGCTGACGTTACGCAATTGTTTTTATTGTCAACATAATTTCGATATTTGATAGCATTAAAAACAATCATATTTTGCAATTTAGTGCAATATATAATGCAAACATTTAGTGTAGGATATAGTTTCATTACTCTCAGTTGCAGTTTCTAAAATATTTTGATAAAAATATGTATAATGAGTTATTCATTTGTCCGTGACGTAAGTCATCTGAATTCTTACAACTATACACTGTATATTCAAAACAATTTTAATTACTACTCACTAAAATATTTGCTAAAGCTCTTCTCTGTGAGTTTTGTAGATTTATCATATTTCTTCACACAAAACTTTACAAATATTTTCAGAAAAAAAAAACCACAAGTCTATAAATCATACACGGCAATAATAAATGAGGTATCTTGAATATCTTCTTTAAATTTTCACTTGAGCCCATCTCAGGTAACCTAAAAAAAACATTAATTACTTTGTAATCCGTATTTTCGTTACTTTTTTAAAAATCAAATATTAAATTATTTGATTGATTTAAAATATTAAATTCTTTTTATTATGAAATGTAAAATTGTTACGTATTTTGCACGTAGATGCATAAAGCAAATATATTGGTTGCTTCGGATGTATATATTTAAAGTAAATAGCGCAATTTATTTCTAAGGATGTTGAATTTCATTAAAAAATAATAACTTACCTTTGGTGATATATAAAAAATAAATTACATATAATTTAAAACCTATTCCATAATTTTCACTCGCCACGCCATCTTGTCAACACCCATTCAACACCAAAACAAATAAATTTGATATTTGACATTAGATGATGTCGGTTTATGAAAAATTTAGCGGTAAATTTGACGACAGCCAATGATTAGCCGAAAAAATCCGTCAGGGTCCAATCATTATCCAGCAAATTGTCAGGACCCAATCACACAGACCTGTCAGGCCACAGAACACTAGTCTCAGGCTGGAAGGGCGGTCCTGTTGCTTATATTCCTATCCCACCTTCACCCCCATGGCCATAATGTAAATTTGAAATAGCCCCAGCCCAGGTGATCCTAGGGCACAAGGGCACAAACCTAGAAAAAATATAGACAGTGGCAGTGTAATATTGCCGGCGACCGCAAATTCATGGCTGCCCTAAAAGGTCCAAATCGCTAAAACTTGGTTTTTATGCCAATTTACGTTGGTTGTATTGTAGCGTGAAGCTCATTTGTTTACTGTGATTGGTCACATTCATGTCACATTCTTTCTTCTTCTTCTTCTCCTTGTTTATGGTCTTCGACCCATGGACATTTAACCAGATTCACATTTGTTTGTTGTTAATGACATTTAAAATGACAGCAAGTTAGTTAATTTCAGATTGCAATGCAGCCATCATATTTGCACAACTGCCAACATAAAGCAACTAAAATATCCAATTTCTGGACCGTAGGTCCCTAGAAACCGCGGCACCTGTCACGTAACCTATATCATGAACCGACGCGGTCTATATTTTTTCTAGGTTTGTGTCCTAGGGTGTTTATATTTAGCAGGGACCCGGACCTAAATGTAATAACGGTACCGGTCCGGTTACGGTTCAGTAAGAAAAGTACCATTTTGGTTACGGTTCACTAGTTGATATTTCGGTCCGGTTCTGACCAGCTTTTCAGGTCCAAAGGGTTCTTATCGGTTTTCCCTTGTGACGTAATATAATTACAATTATAGTGAAATTCTTATGATCGCTTTTGATTTTTTTCATTTAATTATGCATATGTAAAATTCTACTATATAGCAAAACTTAAGTACAATAATTTATTAAGTTACTCCACGAGTATGGCATTGAAATTTGTATGTCCTATATACAGGCTGTATCACATAAGAGGGCCACTCCCATGTATCTCGCTTAATATGCGAGACCAGGGACCCGGACCTAAATGTAATAACGGTACCGGTCCGGTTACGGTTCAGTAAGAAAAGTACCATTTCGGTTTCGGTTCGGTTACGGTCCACTAGTTGATATTTTGGTCCGGTTCTGACACAGTATACTAGCTTAGTATACTGTGGGTTGTGACCAGCTTTTTCGGTCCAAAGGGTTCTTATCGGTTTCCCTTGTGACGTAATATAATTACAATTATAGTGAAATTCCTCTGATCGCTTTTGATTTTTTCTTATTTAATTATGCATATGTAAAATTCTACTAGCAAAACTTAAGTACAATAATTTATTAAGTTACTCCACGAGTATGGCAATGAAATATATATAAAATCATTTTGGGAAGGCTAAGTGGGCAATAAAACATTGGTAAGACGGCATGTATACATTAATACATTTATTTAATTTCAATACTTGCTTGTGACAAAGTAGAATTTGCCGATAGCTACCACACAGCTACCACCGACTTGTACATGTCATAAGCAGGTATAAGTTGAAATGAAATAAATATATACATGAATTTATAAAAAATAGACTCTCTAAGCACTTGTCAGTAGATAAATCCATAGAAACACAACAACAACGGAAGCTTAATAAATACTGAAACTAACCCAAAAAACCGTTTTAATTTTTTTCCGGTTCGGGTTCGACACTTGGAATAAACTAAAACATGACATAGTGTTCAGTTTCGGTTCCGGTCCACAAAAAAATTACGGTTCTGGTACGGTTTTCTGTCCAAAAACGGTACGGTCCGGGCACTGAAATGTACGATATGGAATGCGTAAAGTCCATTGCGCATCCAAATAAAGGTACCAAACCTAGGAACAGACAAAAGGAGGCACATGAAACTCAGCAAAGACATACTTCATTGGTTATGTATGTGGGTGCGAGAGAGACAACCATCTGCACGTACGATATGAATTGTGTTCTTAATTTCCCATTATTTTGTTTGTAAACACCACAGATCATTGGCCGAAAAGGTAAACACGTCATTGGCGTACAGTGTGGTTTATTCTTTTCTCTTGTATCTCGTTAGTGTTATTCTTTGTGTATTTTTGTGGGTGTTAATGTTGGAACATGTCATGTTTTATAGGGGACTGTAAAATTAACCAGCATATAGCACAAAATAATTCTTCATATCTAGAATTCAATATCATTTCAATTCAGAATCAGTTAAGCTCCTACTGCTCCGCCATTGCTAGAAGCACAAAACAAAATATGGCGCTCATCATAAATAATCCATTCGCGCAGCTTTTAGCGCATCCCAGTCATCATAATATAAAATTATATTTCAGTGGGTCCGGTCACAAATCTAGAAAAAATATAAACTGTGCCAGTGTCATATTGCCGACGACCACTAATTCATGGCTGCCCTAAAAGGTCCAGAATCGCTAAAACTTGATTTTTATGCCAATTTGCGTTGGTTGTATTGTAGCGTGAAGCTCATTTGTTTACTGTGATTGGTCACATTCATGTCACATTCTTTAATGACATTTAAAATGACAGCAAGTTAGTTAAGTTCATATTGCAATGCAGCCATCATATTTGTACAACCGCCAATATAGAGCAAATAAAATATCCATTTTCTGGACCTTAAGTCCCTAGAAATCGCGGCACATGTCACGTGACCTAATATCATGAACCGAGCGGTCTATATTTTTTCTAGGTTTGTGGGTCCGGGTCTCTGCTACGAACACGCTACTTGTAACTTCTAAGTTTTGTAACTTCCATAGACCTTATAAATCATGGACGCGCCCAAAACCGTTTTCTGCCTATACAAATCGTTGAAGCTCAGATATGTGCGACAGAGATAGAGTTATTCCGGGCAAAAACCCACAGATCATTGGCCGAAAAAAACAAAAACCGTAAATGACAGACGTATGACATTTACGGTGACAGACCGACTCCCCCATGGTTTATGAGTTTTTAAAAACTATTGCTAATAAACACACTAAACACAACTAAATCACAAAAGGCACACAAATCATTAACAATATTAACAGGAAAGGTTTTGTCAGGTTATGTTTATATATTTTTCTGTCATAGAACATCTGTTCTTTCCCGGACTAGCTTCATCCCTCTTGTACACATCAGGACACCGGACCTCTCTTTCTAGGGCCGGTCCTGATTTATAAGGTCTATGCTAACTTCACTCTTATCAATGATCGAAATCAAGAAAAGTTTGTCTCTGGAAAAAGATATGTTTTATGGTAAAAAGTACTAACCTAACTTATTGGTTTGCATAAATTATTTTTTTTATAAAATCTAACATTAAATTACAATTTTAAAATGACCGACTCACCTAGTAACTCAACAATTCCTTATAGCAAGAAAAATGATAAATCTCAAGATGAAGTAAGTCTTATTTAAAAAAGTTGTTCATTTGTGTATATTTTTCAAAATTACTATATATTTAATATAATATTTTTTTACAGTTACAGGACGATTATTGGTTTATAATTATATAAACAATCATTGATTAAAACTATATTCGTTAAACAAAAACAATTTATATACTTAATAGTTTTTAGATTATAAAATATAATAGAACTTTATTGTCGTTTTAGAAATTAATGGAACCATTTATTTATATATTACAAGTACCTGGAAAGGACATAAGATCAAAGTTGGCAAAAGCTTTTAACTACTGGTTGAATGTCCCTAATGAGAAACTGTCTCAAATATCGGATATTGTTAAAATATTGCACAATTCTAGTCTTCTGTAGGTATATGATATGGTGTTAAATTGCCTCTCACCTCTTTTTATTTATACAATTTCATAATTTTCCTTACATTATTAGAAAGACAAAACAATTTTTAGAATAGATGATATACAAGATAATTCTATTCTCAGAAGAGGAATTCCTGTAGCACATTCAATTTATGGCGTAGCTAGTACTATAAATACAGCTAATTATACATCTTTTATTGCCTTAGAGAGAGTGATGGATCTAGATCATCCTGAAGTAAGTATGCTTTTATATAAAAATAGCCATTCTTCTTTGACTAATATATTTTTAATCAGAATTCCTATATTTAGTTAAGATAAGCCTTAAATACATAAGAAAATCAAGAATTTGTGAATCAGCAGTTTACAAATTTAAGTAGGTAGCAATCTTTTTTAGATAAGAAATTGTATGTTTCCCGATAACAATGACCCAGTGAATCATTTTTTTCATACATTTTTTATTTAAAATTAAAATGTTTTATTTAAAAATACAAAAAAATCAAGCAATTATTTACTATAGCGTAAAACTCTTCAATCTTAATTAAAAAATTCTACTCCCCCTATTGTCGAGGGTGCTGAACAGGAATCTTAAATTCGGAATTTAATTTGAGTATATATATACGAGGCGTAACAAAGAGACGAAGTTTTTTTTCCAGAAATTGTATGTAACACCCTGGGGGGTGCAACAGCTACAGTGGCACTGTAACCTCATCTTTTGTGAACATTTTGTTTTTTTAATCACGATGTTATCTCTGTTTTTATTGGAGATACACTGTTTTAAAACAAACGCCTCGGAAAAAACTTAGAAAACAAGTCAAATAAACATCAAAATGTAGATTTAATGTGAAAAAAATTGAAATTTAAAAAAAGAGGAACAAATTTTAAGGAATTAATATCTAGTGTGGCCTCCTCGCTTCAAAATGGCTTCATTCAATGGAAGTGGCATTGAATCAATAAGGTTTGTAACAAATCCTTGTGGATTTGCATCAAATTCTTCCTGAAGCGCAATTCACAGATCAACAACATCCGTCGCAGATAATGGCATTTTTTTAATTTGACAATCGTTGAAAAATTCTTAATTGTCATATTTCAGTCAATGCGTTTCCGCCTATGCTGCCTTAATTATTTACACGTACAAATTTCTGCCTGAAAAGCCTTTTTCCGAGGCGTTCGTTTTTGTCTTTTTGTTGCGCTCCGTATATACACAAATTAAATTCCAAATAAAAATTTCTGACAGCATCCGTTCCTGAGAAATCAATGTACCAATATAAAAAAAAGATCATCAAAATTAAATGAGCGGTTCACGAGGTAGCCAATTTTAAATTTGGGGCTAGTTTTTTGCCGGTGAGTGTATTACAACTTCAACCTAATGTTAATTATACATAGAGGTTTTTTTTTTTCGAAAATTAGACTTGAGCGCACAAAACTAATATTTGTGTTCAGCACCCTCGAAAAAGAGGGGTAGGAATTTTTTAATTAAGATTGGAGAGTTTTACGCTATAGTTAATTACCAAAGGTCATTTTTATTCATTTGTTGTAGGCAATTTCAATAGCCTTAGAACAAATTTTAGAATTATATAGAGGCCAAGGTATGGAAATTTATTGGAGAGATAATTTTACTTGTCCTTCTGAAGAAGAATATAAAGAAATGGTTAAAAGAAGTAAGATACTTTTATTTAAAATAAACTTTAGTATTGCTTAACAAATATGCAGTAGCCCACTAATAACGAGCTGGAATAGGGTTGTTTGCATATTTTTTTAATTACATTTTCTGAATGATTCATAATAATTAGACGAATAGTGTAGGTCTGACCAAATGACCCTATGGTTTAATTTTTTTGATTTAATATGTGTATCAAATGTGTCATTTCAGAAACTGGAGGATTATTTATGTTAGCTATAAGGTTGATGCAACTTTTCAGTGTTAACAAGGCTGATTTCACAAAGATAACAGGAATTTTGGGCCTTATATTTCAAATACGTGATGACTATATAAACCTGGTGTCAAAAGATGTATGTTATTTTTTTGTCATTACAGTATAATTTGTAAATCGTTTTTCAGTATATGCACCACAAAAGTTACTGCGAAGATTTAACCGAAGGCAAATTCAGCTTTCCTATTATCCATGCTATTCATAGCCAACCAGATGACAAGCAAATTATTCGTATCCTTTCTCAAATTAGTTTGTGTACATATTACTTTATTTTACGTAAGTATATTTTTAACCATTTATATATCTGATCCACCAAAATTTGATAATCTTGTTTGAAAGTTGAAGTAACAAACCGTTTGCAAGGAATTCAACATTAATTTTAAAGTTGAAAGTAATGATCCTTAATAACAATTAGATATACTTCGGCAACGAACAAAGGAAATTGAAGTAAAAAAATACTGTGTAGATTTATTGGAAAAGTTTGGCAGTTTCGAATACACACGACAAACTTTGAAAAATCTAGAAAAAGATGCCAAAGAAGAATTAGAAAAATTAGGTGGAAACCCTTACATGGAAGATTTTATTAACTGGTTATCAAAAACGTAGCTAAGTATTAAATAAAATCTGTATATATATCATTGTTACCTTTATATATCGTTTTGAATAGTGACTAAAATGGGAATTTTATCACTTGATTTCAAAAAATCCACACTAATTTTTATTAAAATGTTGGTATATAAACTTAGTCAGTATTTTTTTTTTCAATGCTGTGAAGCCTGTGTAACATGGACGCAAAGAAATATATTGTATTGTTTTTAACATATGATATTTGTTTTTATATATAAATAATATAAAACAAACTACATTTTACACTTAGGTATGTATTTTTTTTTGATGGCACTATTTAAGTTGTTAATAAAATTTATAAGTATATTTGTAGCTTAATTTTCTCTGATTTCATGGCCGAATTTGGATAGTACATAACTTGTTTTTTATTCAAGGTTAACACAGAGAATTAGAATATGGAATATAAAATTTTAGTCTCAGATGCATGTATGGTTTATCAGGCACAGGGTGTTGAAAATGAACATTTGACAGATAACTAAAAAAGTGTTTGAATAATACGGGTGTTGCTCAAAGAGGTAATATAGAAGGCGTGAAAATAAACAATTTTCAGAAAATTGATCAAGAGTTATCTGAAACTTAGGCCGGCTCTGTATCTCCCCACTTATTCAACTATTTACAGTGCACTAAGTAGATCGAGTTCACTAGTCATTATTTAAAAATGTTTTATTAAAAAAAAAGAAAAAAATAGGTGATTTAATATAAGCGCATGTGTGTGCGTGTTTGTAACAAATGAAAGTGAAATCTTCAATGCCACTGAAGAAAAATTTGAAAATTGTATTGCAATTAACATTGCAGTTAAAATTAGTATGGCATTTTAAATTCTCTACCATATTTCATAAATTATACTCGTACTTAAATCCATCGATCATTTAGCTTGATATCATAAGTACTATATGTAAATTATACAGCATGTTTCTTAAATACAAAAAAAAAATTGAACAGTGTTCATCGATTAATTTTAGATAGTAAATATTTTGAATTTTTGTAATATTATGTTATGGTGAAACAAACACTGGAGAAATAGTAAGTAGGTACATACTGTAATTTTTATTTATTTATGGAGAAAGCATATTTTCCACAAAGCTGCACTCCTTATTTATCCTTTTTCGAAAAAACAATCTAAAAATTGGTCCTAGACTAGCAGTAAAAGCAGTGATATTTGTCTAAAAATGCCAGATGCACGACACTGACATAATGAAAAAATCTTAATGCATGCAAACATTGGACTTTTTATAACATTTACGTCAAAATCAAAATTTCAAATTTCAGCCATTGTGGAAAATTTCTGGATGTGAAATTTCTTAAATCTTTAAAACCTAAAATAAAGTGTTTGAGGAAACTTATTTATTACACATTTGTTAAAGTTAATTGAACAGGGCCATTCAATTTTTTTACAGATAGGATACATTCCTGTGCATGTAACTATGTTACAACCTGTTCATTTGTTACTATAAAATTATTCTGAAAGGTACAGAGCAATGGATAAAGTCATCCTATATGTTTTTAAGTATATGGATTTCTAGGAAAATTGTTTATGTCACATATAAAGGCTATATGACACGGTGTAACATTTAAAATAGCTTTTTATTTGATATAATTAAAGTGGTTCGTCCGGTATCATACAAGCAAAATTTCTACATATAAAACTGAAAATTAAAACTTGTTCTATCTTTATAAAATTCTGAGTACATTTTTATGTAAACAATAGTAAAACATTCAGTGCATCTTTCATATGTTTGCTTAATTTATAGGTTATTGGTTATAATAACAATAATTATTACAATAATTCTATGCAAAATTTTATATACAATTGTTTATATGCATATAAAGGCTATATGACACGGTGTAACATTTAAAACATTTAATAATTTAGTGCAGAGTTGCCAATTTATATATATAAATCAGAACCTCTTCTACCATCATATAGTGTAGGGTAATTTCTGCTTATTCATACTCAATTTTTTTTCATTCCTTTTGGTTGGCTGCCATGAACTTAGCTTCTAGTGTTTTAACTACATTATCCCAGGTTTTTCTTGGCCTACCCCATTTCTTATTTTATTGTAAATAGAAATTTAATATACGAGTCACAAAAAAGTTATGAAGCTTCAGATGTAGACAAAGTGCTCCTGGTGGCGCCCTCTGCAATGTACACCGAACTGTGATCAGATCTCGACTTCTCATCCTAAAAAACCCCTAAGTACCAAACTGGAAACTTTCAACTTTTGGACTAAGGTAAATTGGGATAAATCTTATAATTTTAGCCTCAGAAATTTATGCCAGTGTTTTGTACATACCTTTAAGAGACTGTATAATAAACATTTTTTTCTGAATTATACAGGGTCCAGTAAAGAATGGTCCAAATTTCAGGGCTGTATTTTTCGGGCCAAAATATAGCCATTTAACCCTGAAATTTGGATCATTCCTTACTGGACACCCTGTAGATAAAAAGCAAGTTATTAAATTTTTTCGCACTAATGCGCAGTTGCATCTATTCACATCAAATTAAACAAATTAACATGTTTCAAAATATCTATTATAATACAAAATAAAAATGAAACAATTACGATCATTCGAGCTTAAAAGAAATCCCGTTACACTGCAGCTACGCTACAGCTGTGCCTTGCGTAGCCTCTTTTACTGGTAAATTTTTTCATGCACTGACTACAGTCGTACAATTTCCTAGACCCATGCGTCGCCATGTGTTCCTTCAAACTGTCCGATCGAATGAAGGCTTTATCGCACAATTTACACTGATAAGGCCTTAGACCCGTATGCGTCCTAATATGAACTTTCAACATGTACTTATCGACAAACTTTTTATTGCAGTACGAACACTCGTGTTTCTTCTCCTTGCTGTGTACCCTCCGTAGGTGATCCGCTAAGTTGCGCCAACTTTTGAAAGTTTTAGGACATATTTCGCAACCGTGGATCTCTTTCGCGTGAGTTGCCATGTGGATGTAGATGGATGATGATGTTCTGCCTGTGTAGAATATTCGTCACATCATTAATCGTGTTAATGTATATAATTAAGAAATTACCTGCGTACGAACATAGTTTGCAGGTATACGGTCTCTCATCTCTGTGTGTTTTCAAATGAACGTTCATAGCTGTTTTAGAGGAAAAACTTTTACCGCAAGTTTCGCAAACATGATCCTTTATGTTAGTGTGAACTGTTATTATATGCTGCCTTAACGTAGCACCAGAATTAAACCTGTGGGAACATTCGTTACACCTAGAAGATGATACAAAACTCTAGACAACGATAACTTTCTGTGATATAAAGTAACTTACACGTATCGATCAGTGTGTTGGATTAAGTGAATTTTCATACTGGATCTGAGAATCATTTTGCCACATTTTGGACAAGGATTTTTGTGTTGTCTTTCATGAGCAACTAAGTCTGGTCTGCTGGTAAATACCTAAATATTATCAGATTTAAAACAATTAGGTAATTTTTAAAAAATAAATGTTGCAAACCTCACTGCATTTATCACAATTAAATACAAGTTGACCACTGTGTTCATCTTGATGTTCTAAGTATTCCAAAATAGCGTCAAATTTCTTATCACAAATAGTACATATATATTCATTTTGTGTGGGTTCTACCCTTTTCGAATCCTAAAAATGTTTCTAAAAATATCTACTCATTTAAATAATAAATTGTTTACATACATTGCAATCTTCTTCCTTAATAAAAACCTCGGAATCACTATCTTCGTAATCCGAAAATGCCCAACTGTCCCCTCTTTCATCTTCAAATTCAATTTCCGTAGTTTCAGTCAAAACTTTATGGTCGACTTCTGTTTTTAACTTCTTGTTTGAATTAATGCACATTTGTTTGAAGTCGTGCCATTCGTTTACTTTTCGGAGGCATTCCAAACAGACAGTTTTAGGAAGTGTATCAATTTTATTTATCTAGAAAAGTTTTTAACTTGTAGGAAAGGTTTCCTATATAGCAATAATTATTTACCTCAATAGAGACACAGTTTTTTATCCTCAGTAATAAATCATTATGATCTGTAACTGTAACAAGTTCTTTCTCTTGGACTAAACATAACCTGCATGTAGTCATATTGGAATAGCTCTGTTGATTACATTAATTCGTTTAATATAAAATGCAGTGCAAAATAACGAAAATTATTTTTTAAATTTTATGTTTAAATCATAAAAGGTTTCAAATATCTAAAAATTATAAACTTGAAATAACTAAATGCAACCAACAACACAGCACACAACATAGAACAGTAACAATAATAGAATGTAAAAATCTGTTTTGTGATAAGTGCACACCATGGAATCCATACGTGTAGAAACAAAGTAGGCATATTCTTGATTCACAGTTTCTAGGTTTGTGTTCACAGTACATTTTAACTACTTTACTTTGTTTCCGCTCGGCGCAAAATTCATGATTTCAATTCAAGTTCTCATATTTCTCGAACATTCGTAAAGTTGAAATTTTTCCGCAATTAAATAATTTAAACCAAAGCTTGAAATAAGAATCTACGAATTTCGCTCGTTATAAATTTGTTTTTGTTTATTGACTATATCAGTTTATAAAACTAGCTCTATAAATCTTAGAATCGATGTAAATATTCCTTCCTAGCTGGAAATTTTTTACTGTAATTATTTTGCAATTACTAATTTTCTATTTAGATACTTATAATTGATGATTCTCAGTAGATGAATTTTCACTAATCAATTTCATCTACTTTTTTCCAATTAGTTAAAATAGAGTACATACACAGCTTTAGTGTATCGTATGATAGGAACCTTTTGGTGGTGTTGTAGTTAAAAAATATAGGAAAATGTTATGAAGTTTTTATTTACTGTAAGTTCAAATCAAACACAAAAAACCTGTTACATAAAAACATTAACAGCATAAACACAAAAATAATTAAAAATTAACTTGTTATTTATTAAGAGTTTTCTACATAAGGAAATTAATCGTTATGATATTAAAATAAAGTTTTTAAAATATTTGTATAAAGCAAGACAATTCTTATTCCTCCTGATGATTTGGTTCTTTTTCACAACCTTATAATGTGTTAATTATATATTCATTCTTTTATACGATAAAACAGATTTTAAACAAGGACAATAAATTCCACTTTTTATAATTTTGTATTTTATACATTTCAATATGTTATTAAGGAAGGGAAGCATATTCCATTCAATAAATATTTTATATAATTTAAAATTTACTTCATAAACATTTTAAAGACTATATAGACACAAAAACACATTTTTAAAACATTACAATTATATACCTTTGTATAAACAGTACCAGGCTAGTAGCTATATACCTAATATATTGGCACAACTATTATACAGTCTCGAAACCATTAAATTTAATACACATTGGGGGATCTACACCATCATATAAAGCTCAATGCGACTTTAAGGCCTGTTTCCACTTTTAATACCCTTTTTATATTCTGTAGTGGATAATTTAAAATATATCGTCATTTTTTTTTTGTTCGAGAATATAAAAATATAGACATTTTATTGTTTTAAATTACGTAGTGAAAACACAGCCTTAATAACATACATTAAAATAAATTATTAACACAATATTCGTTTCTACAAGGGATATAAAGTATATTCTGATCCCCAAGTCAAGTCAAACCATATCTAAATAGAAACTGCATAAATAAATAAGTGTGACTAAGTTTTGTTTAATCAAACTTGATGTTATTTATCAGTCCTAATCTTTTTTTAATGGCCATTTTCTGGCATAATGGACTGTTTCCAAGAATATACTCGGGACAAGAATTCAGATGACTTATGTCATACGAACAAATGAATAATTCATTATATTTTCATCAAAATATTTAAGAAACTGCAACTGATAGTAATAAAACTATATACTGCACTAAAAGTTTACATTATATATTTGACTAAATTACAGATAATGATGGTTTTTAACGGGACCAAATATCGAAAATGTCGTTGACAATAAAAACAATTGCGTAACGTCAGCCATGACGTAAGACGTCTGAATTCTTGCCGCGACTATATGTAAATTATTTGTGCTATGTATTGTGAATGTCTTTATATATTAACTTTTTATTTTTATCATTGTAATTAATTATATATGTGAGCACTTTTGTTTACATGGGTGTACATATTTGTAAATGAAAGTTATGATAAACAATGGAATGGAATGTTTTATTAAACAATGATGGCAGAAAGAAGGTACGATGATGAGATTAATTAATAATCAGTCAAAAATTATGTCATGGTTAGTATTAAGTCAAAACGAACAAAATCTTAACTAGCGAGATTTATTAAATCAGTACAGAATAGTTACTTTCAAGGCAACATAACTAAAGCTGAGTATTATTTGTGCTCGTTTTAAACGTTAAATGAGTATTTTTATAATCAGTTTTTTTTGATAATAGTAAGGTAATTGAGTACGTATTATTGTTGGGCAAATCTGAAAACGCTATGAAACATTGTTCCACTAACTACACTTAAGTAGTGTAGTGTTTCCTAAGTATATTGGCAGGTATAAAATAAAACATTTGTAGCATTTGTAAATAACCAGTGGTATCATGTATTTTTCGTATCCTTTTCCGTTTAATGATAACATTGATTCTTTAACTAGTGTTATGGTATAGCATTACATGATCTCTATATTTTCCGCACATACTTAGGAAACACCCTATACAGGGTGATTCAGTCATAATATTATTAATTTTAACCACGTATTCGGAAAACCTAAAAAAATTAATTGATCTTTCAAAATATAAGCAAATCAACCCATAACAATCGGTAACATTGCTGCTTGTAGTATGCTACAACTATTCTGCTGACGCGTTCGAGTGTTAAAGCGAAACAGCGCTGCCATGTCAGAACCACATACATAATAACAGCATGTTCATTAAAGTTGAAGTGATATATTTTTTTTTTAATGGCATAACTTCTAGTATGCAATCTAAAATGTCATTTTGTATATTTTTTTGAGGTTTGCAGTGCAAGATCAAAAGCTTAGCAAAATTTTACGCAGAAAATGATTTTGGATACATGCCTATTTTTGTTTGTAAAATTTAGTTTCACCCAATTTGATTCAATTTTTAATTAGGTAAATAGTAAATTTAATTAATCATAAACACACCTTTTGTAAACACCGTCAAGATAGTATCTATGTAGTTTGTAGTCACTATGCCGATTGGCGGCATAGGAAAACGAACCCTAACGAGTTTTGTCTTATTCTGCTATTAACATATATCAGTCACTATTTTTGTTATAGCATTTGCTTGTTCTAGTACTTTTGATGCGATCAGAGGAGATCTTGTGGCAAAATTTATGAGTCCGCTATAACGTGCTGTTTTCTATCCACCAGCAGATGTTTCGTCGACACTTAACCATAAATACTTGTCTTTTAAATCAGAGCGAATACTGGCTTTTACCGTTGTATTTAGGTTCGGTAAATATAATTTACGCAATGTTAATTCGTCGGGCACATTCACACCCAAATACTTACCACTCACAGTTTTCAACAAAGTCTCTCAAAGGATTAATTAATTGTCTCCATGTGATATTACATGAAATCATAACTTTCATTAAGACTACATTTAAGTCTCTCTGTTTGACCCTGGCACTCACTTCACCACAGTTTAACGAGTTATGTTTTTTTGTGGCAATATGTTCCAACACGGTTGATTTCTATTTGCAGTCAAGTCAAATATTACATAGAGTACATTATAATTCAGTACCATTAAATAGGTATACTCGCGACAAGAATTCAGACGACTTACGTCATACGAACAAATGAATAATTCATTATATTTTCATCAAAATGTTTAAGAAACTGCAACTGATAGTAATGAAACAATATACTACAAAAAAGCATGGTTTTTAAGGTGACCAAATATCGAAAATTACGTGGATAATAAAAACAAATGTGTATCAGCCATGACGTAAGACGCCTGAATTTTTGACACGAGTATACTAACTCTGGCAAATTGTGAATCCATTTTTCTATGGTTTTTCTGCACGGTATCCGGCATGACATCCGTCTGCGTGAAATACGACCCTGAAATAATGGGACAAGTTCCGACGACTATTCATTATTTACCTTTTATAAAAATGTGAATTTAATTGTTTATTTCTGTTATTATTTGGCAGTTCTGCTGCTCTGCAGCGCTTGCCATTGAATATGCATTCAAACAAGGTTATTGACTTGAATATGGTATGTCAAAATTCACTGTTGCCGGATTGTTTAACACTGGATAGGTATCGGACTGATTTTGGTCGACATGAGGGTTTTTCTGTATTACTGTCAGTATTTAAATACCTATACAACACTTTTTAGTCTCTCTTAATAATTTACCTAGTAAGTATTGATTTTTTTATCTCACTATTTATGTACCTAATGAAATTTAATTGGTTTATTATTTGATCCGTTGGAGTTCTGTAACTTAAATATTTTTTAAACTATTAATGTTAGTTGCACTGTTAAAAAATCATTTATACCTAGCATTCATTACATATTTCAACATTACAATAAGTGTATATTAGAAAGATATTTAAATTTGGCAACGTTGTGTCAATCTGACACTGAGTTGAACTGCCGCCAGCGGCTGTAACAGTCTGAAAAGGTTGAAATATTTTTTTTCAGTATAAGTATGCATTTAAAAAAATTATTTGCGTATTTGTAGTATACTAAATTTTTTATATTTTCTTAAAATTAATGACACTATGACTGAATACCCTGCTCATGGAGAATTTATGCAGAAACGACTATGATTTAAACAATTATTAACACGTTGAAGGACAGAGACGCTGATCAGCGTCTTTTCCTAAAAGTGCGATGTGACACAAAGCTGATCTGCGTCTTCAACCTCATAGTTGAAAATGACACGACGCCGTCCTGCGTTTGAGTTTACTATACAATATAATGAAAGTCGAATCGGCACTGTCACAATAAGTTTGAACATCAGTGGTGTAGTGTCATCAGGTGTCATACCCCCTCTCCCCCCTTCTTTAATTTATACAGCCATTCCACAATTTCCAGCGTCTGAAATAGCATGTGCCTTGACTGCCTTGCATTTAGTTGCCCATTTACTGTCGTGTCTGTCGTCATTGATGTTATTTGACGTCATAATATTAGTCAACACTGCACAGCATTGAACGCATATCAGCGTTGTGCCAGTTTTGCGACTGTTCAACATTTGTGTTTGTGGCGGAACGTCTATCAGCGTCAAAGAAAGGTGGTTCAAAACTACTAAAAATGTGTTATTATTTAATTTTACTAAAAATAATAGTTACTCATACTTAAGAATTAATTATCTCTCAGAATCTTATGAAAATTTCCACTGTCCTTCAACGTGTTAAATATAGTAAACAATGGCACGGTACAAACTTTTGTATAAAAGAATTCAAAACATTTAATACTGAAAAACAAACACAAATTCAATAAAAACGTTGGGTCTATGTACACTTCCTACACCATAAAGGTTTCCTGCCGCAATCAGTATTTTATTTAAATATGTCATACCAAAAACAATTATTTGAGACGTCATTGATGTCTCCCGAAATTATTAATATTTCACGCTTTTAAAAGTCATATACGTACAATTAATGGTTGTGACCCATTCTCAATGCCAGTTTTACACTTTCTGAATCTCTTTTGAATTTGATTCACAGTACTTATGTTTTGTAAGCGAAAAAATTTACCCTTTCCCTTTCGTAGTAAAATTGCTTTCTAAACATTTTTATAGAAAAATGATTTACTTTATAAGACAAGTTGTACTATACACAAAAAAATTTGTACCGTGCCACAACTGCATGGTTAGATTCAGTTTTATATACTTTTATCAGGACAGATCACAAACACGAAGATATAGATATGGCACAAACATCGGATATTTGTAAACACCTTATTTTGTACATCTCTGAAAATAGTAGACTTCTCATAGAATATATAATAATTTTTGGTATAATATTAATCAGAAAATAATTATCTTGTTTCTTACCTACCGATAAACCAAGATATAGAGAGCAGTTTAAGCTTTGTAACGATGGGGTCTATTCATAGAGCACGACAGGATCAAACCTAGTAACAAACCTAGAACTTGGACAGCCAAAATGATACCACCGACGATCATGATTGTGCAAACACTATCGGCAAGTTTTGCCATTATCAGTGTGTAGCAACCTCGATCATAAATAATATCCAAGGGTTACTTTTTGTAATAATATTAATAATAATTTCCAAGAAATTAAATGCACTATGTTGCATTGTCTGCTAAATCATGTAACTTGAATAATACCAATCTGCCGAATCAGCTAAATTTCAACATAAAATTCTGTAATGTCTTGCAGTACAGTGACTCCAGGGGCAATATTTGGAAACAAATGTTAAATTTGGCATAAATAAATAGCACTTGTCTAATTTGGTTTATAAAAAAGTTTTTAAGGGTGTCGTTTTTATATGCAAATTTTCAACAAATCTCATAACTGTTTGTTGAGACAGTCTAAAAAAATTTGAGTAAGTTAGAAAGAATATCTCTTCACTATGTCAATTATACAAGTTTTCTCCTAAATCATGTAAAACAATTTCCAGACTGACAAGTAATTTCAACATATGGTGTATAGAACACAGTGATAAGGTACAAATTCACGGTTTTTCATGTTCTTTAGCACATTTTCCCTTCAAAAGTTAAAGAAAATGATTCAATTTCAGCATTGTACTTTAGTACTACGCTAATAAGAACCTCCACCTACTTGGTGTATTTTTTTGTGCATTTTTAGATACGATTATTTGTCCTTGAAACGCCAGCCTTAAGATTAAAATACACTGCAGTAGGGCAATGGAAGATACTAGGTAAAGCACGGGTGCTGTAATTTAGCAGACAGTTATGGTTAACACCTTAAGTATAAAAAAATGTTTGTATTATCAATGTGCTTTAAAAAAATGTTTATTAAATTCAGAGGCTGATGCAATATCTACTCGTTTGTTTTTGCGATATATATGGAATCAAAAGTGGTTTTTTAATAGAATTTTCTTCTAACTTCACAAACACTTTAAAATTGTTAGTTCGTTGGTTATTTAACAACTGTCATTTTCTATTCCACGTGTATATTTCAATAAAATATTATAATTATAGCATCAAATCTTTAATAGAATATCTCCAAAGTGTAATTTTTTCGCTCATTTAAATTGTTTAAGGCAAAATATTCAAATGACTGATATGAGTTCTTGACTTGAAACCTTTGGTATACAATCATCGTCTGCATTAAAAAATGAGTAAACAGAAACGTACACCTTAACGCATATTTGACATTTGTCATAATTTCTATGAACGTCTATTTTGACTAAGTCATTTGTACTGTAGAGTGCTGCCACACGCGGTGAGTCACTGCAAACAGGCAAAGGAACAGACTAGAAAAAGCACGGCTGCCACGATTTAGCCGACGATGATACAACTTATAGTTATTATACATCTAGGTGGCTGGAATATTTCACATGGAGATTAAGTTTCAGCAGTTGCCATATTTTTATTTCTACAGCAAATTGCATTTAATATTAATGTTCGGCATAAAATAATTAATGACCTGTAGCATATATTGTAATTATAATTTAAATAGAATTATACTGTTTCTTTTTATCAATGTAATATATGACGTACACGGGGGAAAATAGTAATAACCCACACATTAATTTGAATATTAATTACTATTAAATCCTGAAAGGTTTTTAAAGATATCTGGCCAACTTTTTTTACATAAACATGCTCTTACTCAAAATTACGATGAATAAAAATTGAAAATTTTATTTTCAAAAAAAAGTGGCTTGTTACTGTTTTCACTTAAAAAAGCTGAACAAGTATTAGGTTTATACAATATTACATAGGTATAAAAAATAAGAAGCCGAGCTACTTTTTTTTATTATGTTATTTTTTTACATCTTTCTTTTAACTATCATTTTCTTTACATCCACCATGTTGAATTATGTAGGGCTTGCTACTTTCTTACATTAAATAATTTTGAAGGCTTGATTTTAGATAATTTTCAACTTCCTATTTTCTTTCGAGTGCTTCATATATTTTAAATATATTCATTTCATCGTCATTCCATAATAATAAAATGTAGAGGAGTATGACCATGTTGCTTACTCTTCATAAATAGGTTTAAATCAACTGGAATTGTCAACACGCCCTCGGGAATTATTTGCGCAAATATGCTGTGTTGCTCGGAGTCTAAATTCACCTTCACTCTCTTGGATTTCTTTGTCGTACACATGCACAATGTTCAATACTTAATAAATGGCAATTTATGAATGAACGGTTCGGTTTCCCTTTACTTTTAAGTTTATGCAACATAAAATGCTGGAAACCTAACCAAAAATAAGTTCTCTTTTTCCTTATGTCACCACTACAAAATAGTCAAAGCTAAATTTCAATATGATGTTCTTAGTAAAAATAAATATGACCAAGATTTCCTATATTCCAAAAGCAATCGATAATAGCTCCATGGTCAATACGAAAAAATCATCTTATTTCTTGATGTTCTATCAATGCCTGAATATGTGCAATTTTTGTCTCAAAACACCCTATATAGAATACATAATTTGACACCTCTAAATACTACTAAGGATTTGTTTTAATCTTAATCAGAATACTGTTGAAGGTGTTATTTCTTTGACACCTAACTATTTCAACAAATTAGATTTTTTATAAGATATTTATTTAAAATTAAATTTTGACAAATGTTTGAAACAAGTCTCTCCGAAGGATTCAATATTCCATATTATTAATTATTCATTTGAATCAGCTTTATTATCGAGCTACAGCAATTGAATATAAAGTTAAAATTATAACCAGAATGACATCATCGTCAACAAAGATTGGGTGTACTAAATATTTAGGTAAACACATTTGGTGACCTATCAAATTTATTTTTAGCAAGCTTACCTTGGATTGAATCGTATCGAACAGGTTCCTGACATTTTCGTCTACATCGTAATCCTCTCTAACATTTTTTAGAACAGATGTACGGATGTGCACCGCTAGCTTGTCCCGATTTATGTAACCCCACACTCCGGCTGCCACTTCTGCCACGACAATTATTAAAAGCAGACAAAATGACTAAAATAAAACAAATATTTATATAAAAAAAAATATATTAAGATGAATAGGTGCTTGATTTTTTTTTTTGTATTAAAAATCATATTTTACATGTTGAAAATATTTTTTAAACGATATAATTATATGTATATAGGTATATACAAATGAGAAATATTTTGTCAAATTTCTAACAATAATAACAAACTGTGGTTATGCTAATTGCTCCACATGGGATATGACATCAGACATAAATAATTCTTTTATAATTAATCATACTGCAAATATAATCTTTTCATATTGCTAATTCCTATTAATAATGAAATAACAGCAGTATATCATTTCCAGTCATTTTGTTAGTCATAAATATTTATGATGGAAATCTTTTAAATATTTTTATTTTCTTTAGGACCTACTACACAATCCAAATTAAGTGAGCCTTATTTCAAAGCTATGATGTCAGTTAAATAAGCAAAGTTGTAGATTGTTTTTGTGCCATTTCGTAGTCAAAACAGAAAAACAATTGAACATCACCTGCGAGAGTGAGCTATTTACAAAATAGAATATTTCTTAATTTAGCACCTTATATATTTTTGCATTATTAGATTAAGCATTATAAACTAAATAAAAGTGGTCCTTAAAACTTTTCTCCTAAATTCAAAATAATAGAGAAATATTTTAATTTAAAATTCAAGTACAATAATGAAAGAAGGCTTTGAAAACAATTAATACTGATGTCAAAACAGGTGTCAGAATTGTTGAGGAACTATGGCAAGGTATCGGAAATGTAATTCTTGTTATTAAGAATACTACTGAAAGCAAATTTTTCTTTTTCATGAAAATATCAAGACAAAATTTTTAAATAATAAAATTAGAGCCCGTGTACTAAATATAATGGTTTTTTAGAGTATGCTGTTAATTTAATTAATAACTGACTTCGATATTTTGACACTCGTTTTACTTTTGCACTATTGAAATATTTCTTTATCGTAATACAACTTCGATAATTTAACAGACATTACAGCTCCAATAATCAAAAGTTAAAAAAGTCAATAGTGTCTGTGAACAGACTGTATACTTGTTGCCTATCCTGTCAAGTCATTTTTACCTGTATCCAATATAAACAAATAAACAATATAAACATGGTTTACTAATATGATCTGTGAAGTGAAAAGCTTACCGCAATAAGAGCCTTGCGTGCTTCCTTGCTGACGCTATATATTCCCAGAAGAGCCACGATAAAAAGAATTATGGAAGCTAAGAGGATGATCACCGTTGATATTAGGTACTCATTTGATTTTTGCGTAAAATGCAAAGGAATAGTTGGGTCCACAAACATCCATATCGAAACACCTATTCCAGCTACAGCAAACAGCTAAAAGATAACAGAATACTTTCTTAGATACATTGTAAAATAGAGTTTTTTCAAACAAACTCGCTGTTGTTTGAAGCTAAGTACAAAATGATATAGGTAGGTTACCTGCACCTATATACTAACAAAATTTTACTTTATATTGTACTGAGAATGTTTTTTTAATGAAATTTGTTTCGAGGATTTTGAAGGGTTTATAACGTAAGGAATACCTATATCTATAAAGTTTATTAATTGCTACTCATGATTTTTTATAAAAAAAATCTAACGAGTTGTTACTGTAAATGATTTTCATTTCAAATTTGCAGATACAGAATAATTATTTTATTATTTATTGATCACTCTCTGTACATTATGATTATGATGTAGCATAAAAATAATTTTAAACTAGCATCATAATGCTTTTTGTATGTACCTAAATGTGGCTCTATTTCGAGGAAAAGTGAGTAAAGTTTGCAAATTCAGTGCCAATAATTTTCTAAGTAAGTTACATAATTATTCGTATCTGCAAGATATTTTTATATTTTTCATGGAGTGCAATGATCATAGCATAACCTATAAATATCTCCCATTAGTTTCGTCAAAATATATGATACATTGTGAGTCTAATAATAAAAACTGTATTTAGATTTTATCTAGATATTAATAATTTTAGGATATTTTGTTTTGCTATCATTATTATTTATATTTATTAAACACAATATTCAGGGGTGTCCAGCTGCTTTGTAAACAAACTCCGGGATGTTAATCTTCATTCATGAATCATGACATGGACGTGAACGACAAAAGCAATAAATTTATATAAACAAAAATAAGTAGGAGTGTAATTTGACAACGTAAATATCTAGAGTAGTGGGATTGGATGAAATCATACTCCACTTATTTGGTAACTTCATTAATAAAAAGTCCAGATTTGGTATAAATATTTTTTACACTATTTCTGCCCACATGATAATACGCAATTGGAGATTATTGATCAAAAGCAATTTTAAAAGACAAAATGGCTTCTATTTTAATATCCTTACCAGAAATATTATGTTGAGGACAATAAATAAATATTTCATACACTTATAACCAGCCCCCATTTTTTAAAGTTGTGCACAATTTTTGTTTAGCCACTAGCGATTACATGAGTATTAGCAATAACCAAAATTTAATTGTGGCATATAGGCACAGAATAAAGGAACTTTATTCTATGATATAGGTATATTCCACTCGAGTTCCGCACTACGAAATTTCACCGTACTTGACCGTACTGTTGTCACAGCTTAAATCTGTGCTGTTGTGGTGTTCTGTTTCTGTTGATCTGTTCTGTCGGACTACACGACTACACACTACGTAGTTGGTATGGTGTTCTTACTTTCGACACTTTAGTTCAAACAAACTAATAAAAAGCTAAATAGCTTCGTTGCTTCGCATTCTCTTTCCAAGGTCGAAACGTCGAAAAGTCGAAAATTACTTGAGTTTTGAATTCGATCCCAAAATTCAAAATCTAACAGCTACAGATGAATGTTTCATTGTATATTTATTAAGTTTGATTTTATTGAAAAAGACACTTATTTAAAATAAAATATGAATTAGTTATAGTTATATAAAATAACTATCACCTTTACTTTATTAATACAAATGTAAACCACTCTTTAAAAAGCTCCAAAATTCTCAAAAGCTTTTAGTCTGTCTGCGCATGTGCATAGATACGACGCGTGTTTTCTTGTATTCTTTCGCCTTCTCTGTTGCTTTCTAACACCCGATATAGAGAAGGATAGATATAAAACAGATGCGACCAAGTGATCAAAAATATACAGTAAAATAAATAAAATGGCAAAGTGTAGAGGTTTTAAAACAAAATTTATTATTATTATTAAAAATACGGCATTAACCAGTTTTATAATTACTGATATATAACTGTAATAATAATACTTTTGTTTAATGTTATAAAATTATGGCAGACTATTTTTTAGGTGAGGTTAAGTAGAAGGATTTAATTTCAATCAAATTTTATTTAAAAAATGGAAGAGGACGATTGCGACTACCGAACGCCTGTAGGGAAGGTAATAAAGCACATAAATTATTTATGTAAGAAGCCCCCTTTTGATAATCAGCTAAGCGAGGTAAGATTTCGAAACGACTTGTTTACATAGTTCTTTGACTAAAGTAAACTTTCAGGCCATAGATTTGTTTCATGAAAAGCTATCCGAACAAGAAAAGTACTTAGTGAATGGCATTTTCAAAATAAACTTTGCTGAATCGGCATTATTCCTGCAAAGTTGTGCAGACCTGTATGGGAAGAAAATTGATTTGTTATGGAAGGAGCTTCTTGAGTTCCACACACGGCTTATCAAATATGATTGCGAACATCAAAAAGAGAAGTATGACACACTGCACTGCATTTATTATTATTTGTCTGCATAATTAAACATTTATTTGTAGGGGCATACCTATAAATAAGGAAGTTGTCGATAAACTTGAGGAACGAAGAAACAGATATTTGAGGAAAAAAAATTTTAAGTTATTACAGGAGGAAGAGGCAGTACCTGTAGTGAAACCTACTATAAGTGAGGTCAATGATGACGCTGCTACCGACTACTTAATTTATGGGAATGGGAAATTCGAAACGCAAGAAAGAATTGTAGCAAATCAAGCAGAGGGAGAAGATAAATCGATACAGATGTGGAGAGATATAGAATTGGAAACAAGAGAGCAGTTAAAAATTCCATACATTGTGTACAAACAAATGATAAGGACGTACAGACTAAAGAACTATCCTATCCTCCGATCTGAAGACTTTGATATATTAGATCTTGAGGACGGGGAATTTAACACTAAATACAGTCGAGTACCTGGCTGGAACCACATTCTTCACTTAATTGAATATAACGATGAAGGCTTGTTGCCAGACAACAATAATTTAATAGCAAAATTAAAATTGACAGTACATGGTAGGATGAAGTTCTTGGTAAATCGTAAATTACCATTAGACACGCCATTTGAACAGTACAAAAATGAGTATATGGTATACCGTAACCAATTCTTCAAAGAGGAAGCTAAAAAGTGGCAAAACATGCCTCTAAACACTTTCGAAGACTTTCACAAGCAACTGCAGTTACTCACGGAAATGTGCGGGAAAAATGATAAGGTAGACAGATGTCCCATTAAATATGGTACCTCGCAGAAGATCAATGATAAAATAGAAATCCTAGACACTTCGGATGAAGACAGTTTATTCGAACTTACTTTCAGTTGCGACAAAGAATTTACGAAATCAGATCTATTCGTGCGATTGGAAAAGTTGTCTGGCGATATAGTTAACACAAAATTGCGCCAAGATTCTGGTTATTACGATTGCATTTCTGGCAGCGACAGTGAAAATGGAGACACTGTTAATATGGAAAGTGTTGCAGACAGTGTTCCTATGGAAAGTACTGCACAAAGTGTTAATATAGAAAATGTTGCAGAAATTGTTAATATGGAAAATTTTGCAGAAAATGTGAATTTATCTAGCGATCCCGCCCCTACAGATATTATTAATAAAGATGATGCCACTAACAACGATATAAACAAAGAAGATACCAGTGTTAATAATGCAACGGTTGATGTTACTAATGCTAACGAGGCTAATCCGCCTATGACCACTAGTGCAGCAGATGATGATAATTTCGACACTAGAAGTTTTATCAGTGATCACGATTATTGTTTTTTGCCGCCTATCGTGGATGCTTCAGCTGCCGTTAACGTTGAACGTGCTACAAATAAGAAAGTTTGTGACAGGACAGTGGAAGAAGTTATTAAGAAGCCTTCAGAGTTCACAAAAGTCCCTAGGGCTATTAAAAATGTAGAGCCTAGGAAGAAGCGTCAAATTAATGTAAGTAATTATTTTATATGTTTCAACATCCATGCGTAATCGAATTTACAGAAGTTGAATTGTAGCCTGCCTATCATACATTTCACTAATTTGCTCCTTGCTTTTATTTAAACTTTTTTCATTTGCTGCACTCATAGCGGTGATATTCCCAAAATGAAAAGTTTGACATAGATTTTACTGTATATGTGAAACTTTTGGCGATTCAAGCTAAGAACTGCACCCTTCTATAGCAAAAATTTAAACTATATCTAGACAGTCTTTGATTTGAGTTTGAATTATAATTAATCCTGTGTGTTTGCGCTTCATTTTTTATATATTTATTATTGTTTTCGACTGGATATTGATATTAGATCATCAAATTATCAGTTAGATAGTTCTTAAACTTTAACGTAATCCTAACTTAGGTTAGGAAATTAACTTCAGGCCCTGGGTGCAAAAAGTTTAGAGCCTCCTTTGTGGGCATTCCTTGATTGTTCTGGTAAAATCAGAGCTAAATATAAGACAGAATTTCTGTTAACAAAATGGACATAAATAGATGAAAATAATAATAAAACAGCATTTTAAACTAAGGAAAATTATTAAAAATAAAATTGTGAAAATAGACAAAAAAGTACTCTTCATTGATTTATCATTGACAAACTGACGTTATAATAGATACTGTCACAACAGTGTGTTATTAATACACAATAGTGATAATGCATCAATTTTCACAAAATTTTTTATTGTTTTTTATTTTCAAAGAACACAGAATTATATAAATTGTAAATAGAATCAGTGGATACAATGACACTGTTCTTAAAGGCGTAAATTACTAATACTGCGACAAGAATTCAGACGCCTTTACGTCATGTGATCAAATGAATAATTCATTACATTTTCATCAAAATATTTAAGAAACTGCAACAGAGAATAATAGAACTATATACTACACTAAAAGTTTGCACTATATATTGCACTTAATTGCAAAAAGGATTGTTTTTAACGCGGCAAATATCGAAATTTACGCTGACAATGAAAACAAATGTCTAACGTCAGCCGTGACAAGACGCCTGAATTCTTGAAGTATAATACTAACATAAAATTTCTCTACAAATATATATGTCCCAGTCTTATAGAGTAGTTAAGAATAAGGCAAACCAGTTAATAACAATACCTATGAACACAAAATATTAACATAACAAACACAACGACAATATAATGTATTTCAAAATCAATTACTTATTACCCACAGCAATCAACATGGACAGTGTTGGATAACATTTCAACCAGTGACTCTAATTTTGAAAAACAGCTGATTGTAAAAGCGCACGAAAATTAATTTGAATCGCCAATAACTGTCAAGTACTCGTATATTTAAATATCGTACAAATTAGAATTATTAGAATTATTAGAATTAGAATTATTAGAATTATTATGGCGCCAGCCGGGGTCAACTTGTAGAACTTTATTTGTAAGATTACAATTTCTCACCCTCCCGTGCCTATATATATACGTAAATATAAAACAGAATCAATCACATTACATAAAAAATAATTCTTTACATAACTACCCAACTCGTATAAATAATCATTTGCACTTACCTTTTTGTAGATTATCTGTTGGACTGAATTCATATGTGTATCAGGGTATCATCTGTTTCAACAAGTGTTTGGATATTTTTGGTGAAATAGATAGCATTGGTTGTTTTCGGGGGGCTCTGTATCGGTTTTTAGTAAATAAGGCATTTTATTCTGTGCAAGAATTTTTAGATGTAGATGTACGATCCTAGTGATAAGTTTAGATGTAGAATTTTTTTATGAATACTCTCTTACAAGTTTTTAATGCTTCAATGGTATGTTTGACTAGTCCTTTAAGTTCTGTACTGTGTACAAACTTCAGTGATGAATAAATATCTATCTATCTATCTATTAAATAAATCAAAATGATCTAATGACTAATACTTGAGAAAACATAATAGCTATTGCAGTATGTAAGTGTAATCATTAGATATATAGGAACAAGAGAGTTTCTTAATATTACCAACAATATTTGATGTTTATAGGCCGTCACAATCCAGGTGACATTGCGATCGATACTACAAGATAAACCGGTGCCAGAATAAGAGTGATAAATGTATTATATATTTGAGGGCATCAATTGCAATACTCTCTGTATCTGGAGGGTCTACAAACGTCAAAATCTGGTAGAAAATGTAAAGCCTTGCTTTGATTTGTAGCAAAGCTTATATAACCACTACAATATCTTCCATGAATTCAAATTTGACACACTGCATATTAAAAGATATGGTGAGGAATGCAGCGCACTGCAAACAAAGTTCTGTGAATCTAACGTAAAAAAAAGATGTTTTGTTTACTTTTTTTGTATCTATAAAATTTTTATTTGTTTATGCTACTTCATATCAGAGTTTAAATAGTGATTGTTGTTATCAATAAAAAGCCTGTGTTTTATTATTTTTTAACAGATGATTACATATATGAATAAGACCATTAATACATAATTATTGTGGGACAACTAACACTGAAGACTAACCATTATTTAAATGATAAATACATGTTAAATTTTACTTATTGAGTTCAGATTATTTTATTTTGAGGGCGTTTTAGTAAAGCGAAGAAATGCAAAATTATTATTACTAAAAAATTTCCAAGAATATTGTATGTGAATATTCAATTTTCTAAGAACTCGCATAAAATATGTCGACAGCTTTATTTTTATAGGCATTTTTGTATTTTGACTTTGAGGTATGCAAACCAACAAAAACACCTCTGGTTAGTGGCGAAGCGGCACCTCGCCCACGGCTTCGCACTTCAAGGGGCTTTGTTCGAGGCCCCCTTGGGGGTGATTTAAAATCGAACGCCATTATTATTATAGTACTGAAGAGGTTACAAAAAATAATTATTTTTAGCATTTAAACACCTCATAATTTTGACATTTTCAGATCATCCAGACTTCACTACTTTAACTAGATTCATCATAAATTAATAATTTTGTAAACAAACTTTCTGATTTTTTACCACTCTTCTTGAAAATATACAGGGTGACATTGAAAAAACTACAGTGCATAGTATCACGCGATAGAGGCCCAAAAAATAAATAAAGTTATATACACTAATGTCCGATCGCCTTTTGCTTTCAAGATACAGCATTTAAAATTTTTTTGTAAAATTTAATTTTTTTTTAAATTTAATTTTCTTTTAAATTTCTCCCGATTGTATGAAAATATTTGAACCAAAATTGATGCACACTGTGACCTTGCATGTAGCTATTATGTGTCACAATATTCAGTTCTTTCAACATCCAATGGCGGAAGAAAAGGGCCTCGCTGATGTGACTTCGCCCACGTCTCGATTAGTCCACGCTGCGCCACTGCCTCTGGTCCCTACTCTGGACTCTGCTATATAAATGTCATATGCTATAGAAAACAAGCCGATGCTGCTGTTGTAGTTTAGGAGAAAAAGTGACTATACACAATTTTTGAGGGAAATTGCCGCCAAAGTTCAATTAACATTGTAAAAAATAAAATAAAAGAGAGATAGGTGTAAATTAATAATGTTACAGTCAGTTGAATGACTTCTGAAAGTTGGATATTCATCCTTAGGCAAAATCGTGAGTGATAGATTTTAAAAAAAGTTCTAAATAATCAGCATATGGTAAATGTATGGAAATATATTAACATGAAATAAATGACATTATCACGAAATTTCAGAACTAGGTAGTAGAGACTAAAATTGGAGCAGTTTTGCATACAAGCTGATAGCATACAGTAGTTCTCATTCCATTAGGTGAATGATTTTCTCATGTTTCAGAAGAATCAAGAAGTTATATCACATTGAGAAGCATGATACGAAATATAAGAATTTAATTGACTTAGTGTAATAGGATATATAATAATATACTCCATATGTCGTAATACTTTTAAGGTTTTATAATATGTAAACTGACTCTGTATCATGGTATAATTTGCATAAGTTAAAATTATGAATGAATAAAGAATATCAATAATGATGTATCAAATAATGAGATGTAAGGTTTAACAATATTTTTCTTTATAATAGACAGATCTCGAAAATGGGGAATCTCCACCTAAAAGAAGAAAACTTTCTCAAAAACAGATAGAAGCGTTACTACAAAGTAAAATCACACCCGTCAAGTTACTGAAGTTTGAGAAATTTTTCTCAGAGAATTATCAGTCTGAGGAGGCTGAGGGTGAAGGTGAGTATCGTCAGCTACGATAGAATCTCTTGCAATATTCCACACGAAAAGAAGGCCCTATGAACATTACATTCACAAACCTTTAATTTTTGAGATGCAGTTAATCACTCATTGATCTTTTATTTCCTTTGTGTGTGCCACATATTTTTCAAAATATGATCTGTTGGTTATGAAGTAATGAAGTATCCAAGTAATGCTATACTTAATAACGTTAATATAGTTTCATATTTGATAAATATGAGTGTTGCTACCAACTCTTCTATAAGAAAAATGCGTAAAACATAGAGTAATGAAAAAATTATTTTGTTGATGGAATATTGTAACAATTTGAATTTAACACAAATTAAAATATTTTCCAGGTAAAGTTCCAAATGTAGAATACGATTCTGACGCCGAAAACATAGACACAATATGTGATAAAACTGGTTGCGATGATATGGACGATACCAGATCCATCTACTCGGATCACTCGTATTGTCAACCTTTGCCTCCAGATTCACGTAATGATTCTGGATTTATCGAACCCATAAGTTTATCAGAAATTAGTAACACTGGTCATGAACAAACCGAGAATCATTCGTCTAATGTTGAAGAAGAAATTTCTTTAGAAGAAGAATTTCAGAGACTGTCTGCTTTATTATTAGAAGAACAAAGCCAAAGCAATGTGTTAGAAAGTCAGTTGACGCCGTGTGCTCCCTCCGAAGCAGACCTCCGAGAAAAGGAGAGCGAAGACTCTCGGGCAAGAGTAGAGGAATGGCGCAACACGATCAATCCGATCCTTAGAAACTTGAAAGAGCACGATTTTGACATACACGAGTATGGTTCTCGAATAATAGACGGTATGGAGATCGACGAGAGCAAACCGTTTGGTGACATTGTGCAGGGTAAGAGCTCGGCGGAAGTCGTGAGGTACTTCATATCGTCGCTGCAGTTGGCCAATACCAACAATATCGAAATTTGTGGTGCCAAACAGGGAGAGCTTTCTAACGACACGTATAATGTAAAGTTGTTGAGCAAGGACCGGTTCCACGAACATCTGAAGGATTATATGGCGCCGTCGGAAGAGACGCTTGGCGAGAAATTGGAGAAGGTGCGGGCGATGAACGCTGAACAGGTAATTTTAATTTTCATTTTTGTTCATAAGCTTTTTTTTGCAAACGATAAATAAGGTGTTAATATAAAGAAAAAACGACTGTGACAAACAAATATTAAACTAGACACTTTATAAACCTTAAATTTGTATGCGTCACGTATATGGGAAATGGACTTACCATCTGACTAAAATGTTTTATGAAGTTAACTTTTAGCAAGACGAACTACTACCAAGACACCAAGACAAACTAAACTACTAACATCCAAGACCAACCAATTATAACTAATTTTTCTCTCTCTCAGACAGATTTAGATTTTTTCTCTCTAATTTTGTATAATTTTATTCTAATTTGTTTCAATTTTTTCCCTGTATTTTAGCGGGCTGTACTTGACTATACAAATCTAAAATATTTGAGACTTCCTACCCTTATTTTCTAGAATCACTACTTCTCTCTCCGTCGTCACTACTATTATAAATTAAAGATTATTCTTGGTACGGCAAACGACACTAGAAAATATTGAAATTCAACTAAGACTGATATTAATTTAAAAAAAGACAAACTATTTACTATATGGAAATAATTAAATGGCCGAATATTATTTCTGTGACAATAAAGGTGCTTTTAAGCATATTTCAGTATAATGTTTAAAACAGATTTTTTTTTAAATGTACTGAACAGACCCATTGGCATTTATGAAAATGTTTGATTTTTTTTCAGGGCAAGTTTAGTCCATCGAAAGCGAAACAAATCAAGCTGTCAGATAAATTATCTAAGGGTAAAATATTTAACGACAACCCAAAGAACAAACTAACGGTTAAGGTAATCAAATTGCCATCGAATGCAGGATTCTCACAAAGAGAACCTACAGAAGTAACACGCAGCACATATCAACACAAGAAAGAAAACCGTAGTACCTTAACACCCCTATTTCCCGACAACACAGCGAAGGGCAAAACCATAATGAAAAGACAGAACGCCCATCTACATATGCTAAATTTCGACACGTCGGTACCCTCCACCTCCCGCCACTGGTCCAATATTCCTGTTCGATCGCTCATTTACGACGAGCAAATGCCGTCGACGTCGACGCAAAGTTTTACTCCTCCCCGGAATCCCGAGTTGTTCGAAGTGGATCACAGACGCTCGCCAAGAGTTTATGCGGCTGCTCCGAATAAGAGGAAGCGCAGCGAGTCTTCGGAGGAATCTTTCCTCGACAAGTTAGTAACGGCGCAGCGGATGAATCCCGACATTCAGGTACATTCTACTCCGCACGGTCCGACACCCTCGAAACACATGAAGGTCTCTTCGAGTCTGAAGAAGTCTTTCTTGTTTTAGTAAGTAGTTCATTGGTTCTATTATAATTGTTTCAGGAAATGATTTTATTGTTTAAGGTGTAGTTTTATCTGTTGTTTGCTTTCTTGAGAAGTTTTGGCATTTTAGCGGCGGTTTCTCTCTGTTTTTAAAGAGATATTGGTGTGCCTTTTGGCCCCCTTTTCTGTAAAAACGTTTGAGATCTTTTTTGTTATGTTAACCACAAACAATTAAGTTATAATTGTCACAGAACCTTACGAGATAGTAATGTAAGATTAATTAAAATTTTGGTCTTTGTTTTTTTTTCTAGGAGTTTCGATACAGGATGTTCTTATTTTTTTTTATTTGGAACACAATTTTGATGTTTTTTTTTGCTTTGAAGTTACGTTCAAAAAATCTAAATTTTGATATTTTCGGTAACCCGTGTGTAGCAGCTTCAGGATTTTTTCTGAAATTTTTCGGGTACAAATTATTTTGGGTGCAATTCAATGTTAATTCAGTTTTATTGACTTTTGACTTAAGATCGAAGATATACAAAGCGTCTAGGAAATGGTGTGCTATTTCTCGAATCTTGGTAGATTTTCTAAAAATAAGTAACAAGTTTTTATAAAAAAAAATAATCTGGCTTACTCTCTTGAGATTGAGTGTTGAAAATCTATTTTTTTAATTCAAATAAAAAGTTATGATGAAAAATTGAACATTAAAACTCAACTTCAAGAGATAATAAACTTGGCGTGAATAGAAAAAAAATGTATATATATATAAAGTTGTTACATTTTCATGAGATCTATATAAACCTGAGAGATTGCCTATAGTTTCTTGGATCTGTTGTCTATTTAGAAAATGGTCCATAGAAACTTTTTACTTTTTGAGAGAAGTATAACAAGTTAGATATATCTAATTTGATACATGGTGATTTTCCGGGTTGTTATGCCGTGACCTCGGTAACTGGTAGCTGCCAGAAACAGAGTTAAAATGCACATCCCTAGCATTAGCTGGGATACTTTTACCTGCCCTGGTTGTTCTCGGGCTAGGCTCTGTGGGGACAGACCCGCTATCGGTGTCTCTGGGCCTGTCCATATATTGATTTCGGTTCCTACTGTTGGTATTACGACTGATACGGTCGGAACCGCTTCTCGGATACTGGTGGTCCTCCGAGGCATTCCGTACTGGGATGCGACCAGTTACAGCGGCGGCTACGGAACGCCTCGGAGGACCACCAGTATCCGAGAAGCGGTTCCGACCGTAGCAGTCGTAATACCAACAGTAGAAACCGAAATCAATATATGAACAGGTCCAGAGACACCGATAGCGCGTCTGTCCCCACAGAGCCTAGCCCGAGAACAACCAGGGCAGGTAAAAGTATCCCCGCTAATGCTAGGGATGTGCATTTTAACTCTGTTTCTGGCAGCTACCAGTTACCGAGGTCACGGCATAACAACCCGGAAAATCACCATGTATCAAATTACAGCACTGGCCGTGAAAGCATAAAAACCACTATAAATATATCTAGAAAGCATTATGAAATAAAGTCTTTCAAAACAAAACAAAAAACATCTTAATTTAAAAATTCTGAAAAAAAAAAACGAAAAAACAGAAACTTGCTAAATCATCACTAACATTCCAAAACTTCCGTTAAACACCCTATATATAGCAGAGTAAAAAAATAATTGTTTTAAGGTGCGCAGTTTCTGTCAGTATTGTTCTTATGTTATCCTTCCGAAATCAGTGAACTATTTTTGTCATTTAGGGATTATGGACATTTGCAAGAAATAGATGGTCTTATTTAACTTATATATTTGTCAGTCAAGCTAAAATAGTACCACTACATCAAAACAGCATGCATAAAGTTATTTTACACAGTAAAGCAGTAGTGTGATTTTGTAGCAACAGTGGGAAAAATAATTTAATTTTTTAAATGGTTACCTAAGGAAATGAGAAATAATTAAATTTTTTAAATTGAAAAATAATAATTTTTTTTAAATTATTTTTCATTTCCTTGTTTGTTATTGTTATTCTTTTCAAATTGTGCCACTAAACTTTTTTTATATTTAGTTTTAAATATAGCGTCAATTTTATTTGATGTTTTTAAAGTATAGACATTTTTAGAATGATTTAAAGTGTAAATAATCCTTAAAATTTAGTTCACCGATCTTACAGTTAATAAATGCCTGTTAAAATTTGTTCTATAGTCTAAATAATAAATTATAACAGGGTACCCGCCGATGGTTATTGATATTTCTTCATCATTATTATTTGGTAATACAACATTCCGGATTTATACAGGGTGTCCGGCAAGGAACTTACAGTTGCGCTGTTTCAGAAATTATAAAGTGGAAGGGAGTAAAGTCGCACAGCTTTAAATTTGAGTAATACTGAGTCTCCCTACGGAACACCCTGTATGCATATTTTTTTGGATATTACATTCTATTGCGCGTTTCTTCAATTTTTATTTGATTTAGCTCGTAAAGTTTATTTTTAGCTGGTAGTGTGATTAACATACAAATATTGTAATGTGTTTTAATTACGTTTAATGTAAGGGAAAAACTGATAAATGTACAAATTTAAATGTTTTTTAGGTGGTAACAAGAATGTTTACTGTATATAAATTCAGTCTGTACAGAATAGTTTGAAATTTATCTTGAAATGAGAGAAATGGAAAATAATTATTTAAAGTATATACAGGGTCATAAGGAATGGTGGGTCATATTTTACCTGTAGATTCTACAGCAGAAAATATTAATTTTTTGTTGAAGTTATAAAAATAATCCTTATCGAGATATTTACATTTTAGAATATCCTGTGCATCCATATTTTTTTACTTTTTTGCAGTAATCTTTTCTTTTTTTAAATATTTAATATTTGCAAGATGATTATAAATAAAACGAGGTACCAAATAGTTTTATCGGATTCTCTTAAACCAAGATAGCCAAGTTTACTTCTGTTTTTATAACACCCTGCGCCTCAAAGTATTAATATTTGACTACCAGCTATTAAGCAAGAAATCGATATTTTCCACTGGTAAAATAATACCCAATCCTTACTTCGTTCAGAAAATGTTTGATATGCGTGCTTTAGTTCAGCTAACATGTTGCTGTACGTGAAGATAAAATATTTTAAAATTTATTCGTCAAATTTTCCTGTTTTTGTTTTATTTTCAAACACTTTTAGGATATCGCTACAGTTGAACAGTTTGCATCTGGTAATGATTATTTTCATTTTTTCAACATTTTTGAGGTAAGTTCTGACCGCTCATTCAATTTCTTTTTTTGTGGAAACTAGGCGTCCATACGTTTTCTAATTAACTTTCAGAAAGTTATTAATAAATATTACTACTACGTATTAACAAAATTTGTTATTTTTCTAATAAAAGTTATCTTTGATAAATATAAACGATTTACTTCATCTAATTAATTAACTGTGATGAATGTACAATTTTTCAGTGATTTTTAGCAAACTAGAAATTAATATTAACAAACTAATGTAGCGAGTTTGTTCACTGCCTATTAATTTTACATATTATAAAATAGTTCAGTTTACATGTATTTGTAAAATTGATTTTAATTTTCAAATATTTTAAGAGATGTTAGGTAGTTGTTGGGTTGGTGCAGTTAAATCAAGCAATGGGTAAGATAAATCAGTTTTATGTAAATTTTCACTATAAATTTTTTTCGATGATACCAAATTTTAAATTTGGTGATAAATGCTCACTTGCGCTTACCTAATGCTCGGTTCTGCCAAGTAGATTTTGTAGTAGTGGGTCTGTAAATATTGTAATAAAAATTCTTATCCAGAGATGTGTTTTCTGATTGTTTCTATATTGTGAAACAACACAACATACAATTCTGCGTATATAATGATTCAGAACTTTTCTAAACATTTTTTTTAATGTACAGGGCTTATAAACACAATTTTGTAAAAATAAAATCAAAAAGAGCAGTTCAAAAATGATTTAATAATAAACTTCCGCACAGCACTGGAAACGTAAAACCTGATGAGGTGTATAATCGACGGCGGGACTTAAAATTGAAAGAAATTTCCAAGGAAAGAAATAAATTACATTTTACAACACCTATTTTTATACAGAAAATTCAATTGCTTTTGCCGCTATTGTTATTAATTATTAATAGAATTAATTTGTGGTTGTAGTTAGTAAATTGGCATCAGTTATGATACGTTTGCGTAAATCATTAATAGTGTTCACTTTGGTGCAATATTCTTAATTTTTAAAATATCCCCACAAAAATAAGTAAATGATTTAAACATTTTTAAAAACTAATGTAAATACGTACATCACAAAAAATTTAATATGATAAGTAATCAGATATCTAGCTAGAGACTCAGTAGCCCAGCGTTGTAAAGATTGAAACTACTAGATCTTCAATATTTTTTTCTTTGAACCTATAAGGACTTTACAAAAAAATTTATATTGACTCCAATTTTATGACGATCTATTTTTAAATTTGTTTAGATAAGTTCTGAATCCTATACAGGGTGTACCATAATGATGTGCGCTCCTTAGAGGGTGTATTTGTTGGGTCAGTTTAGGGGGTGGAACTTTCTATAAAATTTTTTGGTTTGAGCCTTTCCTTACGAGATAAAGGGCTTCTAAAAAATTAGAAAAATTTCGGTTTTCATTTTTTTTCTCAAAAACGGTTAAACTTATAAATCTGAAAATCAGTAGTGACTACATTTAGTTAATTAAGTTACATTGTTAAGTACGATTTTTATTTTTATGAAATGTCTAAAAGGATGGCAAGGCAGGTTTCTAGATATGAAAAAAAATACACTAAATAAAACAATCAATTTACAAAATTTTCCCCCTATTTGTATGCAGAGCACTCGTTTCTTTTTAAAAAAGTAAAATCCACATACATACATATCCTCGGGTGTGGAATATGCAAGTAAAATAATTCAATTGTTATAGGTAGGTATATTTCAAGTAAACACAGATCAAGTAAACTTATGTGTGCAAGACACTGAAATGTACGATATGGAATGCGTTTAGTCCATTGCGCATCCAAATAATAGGCTTGTTTTAGCAGCAGTTGAAAACGGTTTGGAAACTGTCAGAAATATTCGACCAGTTAAGTTGAGAACGCGTTACCATTGAATTTGACGCAATAAATAGTTGGACGGACATTTCTGATAGTTTCCAAACCGTTTTCAACGCTGCTAAAACAAACCTAATGGTACCAAACCTAGGACTTACGAGCAGACAAAAGGAGACACATGAAACTCAGCAAAGACATACTTCATTGGTTATGTATGTGGGTGCGAGAGAAACAACCATCTGCACGTACGATATTAATTGTGTTCTTAATTTCCCATTATTTTGTTTGTAAACACGTCATTGGCGTACAGTGTGGTTTTATAGGTTACAGTCGTTACCACCAGTTTCAGATATATTTAGTACTTTCCTTTTACTTGTGAGGTGAGTATGAAGTGAGATAAGATTATCTAAGCCACTCAGTTTAGCTCATCATGTAAAAGGAATATAAATCGACGAATTTAGCAAAGCGACCGTCCTTTGTTGATAACCTCAAAATTGCCAAAGTTTACAATGTCTAAAAAAAATGTTGGTAATTATTTACAACAGCGTAAAAATCTCCAATCTTAACAAAAAAAATCCTACCCCGTATTTTCGAGGGTGCTGAATCGAATTTGAAGTCAGATTTGGGCTCTCGCATGTGTTTGCCCCAATGCCCCGGGAAATGGTCATCTAAAAATTGTCGCACAGCAGCAGCATAGTGCGGGGGCACACCATCTTGTTGGAAGGTTATTTCATTTTCTAGTAAATTGTCACTTTCTAAAATCTCTGTTATCCTAGGATCAATTAATTGTACTTTCCAATAATTCTAGATAGGTGTTTCCATCGAGATTACTTTGGATGAAAAATGGTCCAACAAGATGGTCGCCCAAAATGCCTGCCCAAACATTCAATTTTTGAGGTGTCTGAGTATGAAATTCCCTGATTAAATGCGGATTAGTATCACTCCAATAACGACAATTGTGTCTATTCACTTCGCCATTCAACATAAATGTGCATTCGCCGGAGAAACATGTATTGTAGAGAAGATTTGAATTCAGTAGAAGTTGTTCACTAAAGTATTCGCAAAATTGGTTACGGCGATCAAAGTCATCTTCATGTAACTCTTGAACCAGCGTCATCTTAAATGGATGAAACTTGTTTTTTCAAAATTCGATGAACACTGGAACGGGATACGCCAGAAGCTTGAGACACAGTTGTAATCGAGTGCTTATTATCCATCTGTACATGACCCAAAACTGCCACTTCAACTGCTTCATTTCGAACTGGCCCAATTACTTCACGTTTCTTGTTTAAAAGAGAATCTGTTGCAACAAATTTGACAATCAGGTGTTTAACGTACTGGTGGTTTACATTTTTTTCAGGATGATTGGCATTAAAAATTCGTGCTGTAGCTTTAGCGCAATCGTGATTTCGATAATAAATTGCAACAATTTCTACTCTTTCCGCGATAGAATAAACCATTTCAAACACGTTAATACTTTCAATAACGGCTGAAACTAACGATTTCTTGGTCACAAGCAAAAACACCGACTTTTTTGTAGTACTGATTTTTGTTATTTGGAAAAGGTCTGAATTCCTATAAACTTAAGTATCTTCTACTAATAACTATTTTAGTATCTAGTTTTATTTGCTTCAGCTTTTTTATTTCATTTCTGACTTTTGTAAACTGATAGACACATCAATAACAATTAGGTAATGCGGTCATGTGTAGTAGATGAAAACTTATTAGTGGTGGGCATTTGTGTAGAAATTACTACGCGTAAGTTGGTTTGTCATCTTTCGCTTGTAACCAGTAATTTTGTCAAATCTCAACCGATTTCTAAAACGGCACGTCACTGTATTCGCAATGAAAAGGGCTTTAAAATGATGTGCCACAAGTGCGGTAGTTGCATTTGAAATTTTTAAGTTGGGGTTGCTAGGCATTAGGGGGATGAACATATTGAGTTGGCTTGACTGTAAAAAAAGCTCCCCCCAAGAACAAAAATCGACGGGTCTCGGCGAATTTTGAATTATTCGGTTTTCCAATTATAGGGGAGGGTCAAATTTTCGTTGGGATACCCTGTATGTAAACTGCATTGATGTAAGACCCCTACCTTACAGACATTCCTGGCTGTAAATTATTCGTCTTCACACAAGATACCTTAGTTACCTAATAGTTAAGACTGGATTAAAAATTAATATCAACAAAATTTATGAGAAAATAAATAAAAATAACTTTAATTTAAAATTATTAATTTAACAATACATTTATAAAATTAATATTGCTAAAATTACATTAAATTCTAGTAACGAGGTTAAAGATCTAACAGATACGATTTTTTGAGAATATAAATAAAGCAGTCTTAGATTGGAGGGTTTACGATCCCATTCTTTGTTTGAATCTTTTCAAGAACTCTTTGGCTTGTTTATCACCTTGCCTGTGCTCCAGAGCCTTTACCCCATCTGAAGTCATTGCTAAAATAGAAATATAATAAAAATACAATCATATAATCAATACTTTTAAATGAAAGCAAACAAGTGTCGTTTATATGAAATCTTGAAAAAATTACAATCCTGTTTCAGTCAATGGCGGCTTGTGGTAATATTTATAAAGTCCGCAGTACGCTTAACACCGTAATGTGTTCAAAATTAAAATTAAATCGTAGCAAGTATGTAATTTGCTATGTACAACAAACAATTTTTTTCTTATTTGAAAACTTGGATTTAATAAAGTATAGTAGATAATAAATCCACTGTCGCACTAGCCAAATAACCTAAAACAAATATGAAATATATACTCGCAACAAGAATTCAGACGACTTATGCCATACGAACAACTGAATAATTCATTATATTTTCATCAAAATATTTAAGAAACTGCAACTGTTAGTAATAAAACTATATACTACACACCAAGTTTGCATTATATACTGCACTAAATGATTGTTTTTAACGCGACCAAGTATCGAAAATTACATTGACAATAAAAACAAATGTGTAACGTCAGTCGTGACGTAAGAAGTCTGCATTCTTGATTCGAGTATAGTCCAATAATGGGCGACAAAGAAAAACATATAACTCTGTGACAGAACTCACAGTAGGAAGAAGAGGTTAGTTGATGATACGTGGATGATATTTTAAAAATGAGGTTTTAACATTTCACAGGATGAAACTTTGGTTAGAATAGCTAGAAGGGTTCTTTTGTGAATAATAAGTGATATTAATGTCTGTTTTATAAAAAGAAATTGAAAGAGTATGCTGATAGGGAGACAAAATAATAGTGATATGGCGAAGAAACTATTTAAGATAAATATTAGAAGGTTGAAATCTGAAGCAACATTACAAGGACGAAACATGAATAAATACAGACTCCTTGGAGACGACAGCAGCTAGTGATGACAGTGATAATGTATAGCAAGTACAGTGTATAATAAGTGTAGTGTAGTGTATAATAACTGTTAACGTGAGACCATTTTAGTGACAGTGGTAACCAGTTATATACCAGTTATACAGTGTGTATGTATAGTGCAGTGTATTATAAGTGTTAAAGTGTAATATCCATGGAGTCGCATCAGGTAAGGCGTAAGTGTCTGTCATCGGTGTCTAAACGAACGACATTCTACAATAATTCCGAAGAGGGCCATGGACGAGATAAACTTTTTAAAGTAAACTATTAATGTGTTAGGTTCACTTAACATCAATATTTGTTCATTTTGTGCTGTTTGAACCGTTCTTATCAAAGCCTTGTGAATTACTCACTCTTTACTATTTCAAAACTCTGATATAGATATAAAGCCTTGTCCTCTACCATAACATCAGTCAATGAGTTTTATTATGAAAATTATAAAAAGTGTTGCAGTTTTGATAAAATTCGCTAAAAGTCGAGAATTTTCCGCTCTTAAATAATTCAAGCAAATTTTCGCAAATTTTGCGTCCATGCAGATAAGGCTTTATGCTTCTATACAGGGTCAGTCAGTCATTATGTCATTAATTTTAACCACGTATTCGGGAGGCCTAATAATGGCAGAAAATGGAAAAAAAAAAATTTTTAGTCGACCTTTAAAAAAATAAACAAATCACCCTATAAAAATCAGTAACACGACGCTCCTGCTACGCTACGAACTTTTTGATGGTGCACCCGACGAAATTATAATGCCACAGACTTGCCGTATTAACCATGGATGCCACATTTACATACATAATGTCGTCTATCACATCAGCGTGTTATTCAAATTTACCTCCCTTTAGCACTCTGCATTTCCGCATTTCTTCCCCCTCAAATTTGTAGATCATACCACACATTGGAGGGGGGATGAAGAGAATACAAGCAGTAAGCAGTAGTTTGTTTATTTCGGTCTAACCTCACGTATTTGGCGTAAATTCACAACGCATAATTTTACAAATTCTGATTATGTGGAAATGGTAGTGTTATACAGAGAATGTTTACGAAATGCGACTGAATTTTATTAATAAAGTGCTATGGACGGATAAATGCAGTTTTACTTGAAATGTGGGCTGTAAACAGGTTAGTATCATATTACTTAAAAACAATACATTTCTAGGCTAGATGTATGCGTAACTACAAATTGTACATCTGGTTATGTGTGCGGTTAATTGTACTTACGAGTAATACTAAAAATTCATATTTATTTGTGAAACGAGTGAAAACGTAATATCAAAATTATTAAACTGTAATAACCTAACATTCGAAAACATTTATTTATTATCTACATTTGTTTTTATTAACAAATAAATCAATATTTAAGGAAAATTCATTCATGTATCTAGATTTAAAAAAAATAGTTTTACTCCTTGTCGTTAAATAACAGTACAAAAACTAGGTAACTAGGTTATTGACCTAATAATAAGGTAGGTCAAGGTCAAGATTAACTCTCGATAACTTAGATTAGCGGCGTGCCATTTCGGTCTTGGACAGTTTTCAACAACACGATGGTTTTTTATTAAGTACCTACTAAGTATTTAAACACGAAACACTTTTCAGCTTCTCAATAATTTACCCATTGGGTATAGGTTTTTTATGTAATGTACGTAAATGGTTTATTACTCAGTTTATTATTAGACACGTTGGAGTTTTGTTGCAGTCATAACAGCTACATTTGCTCAGAGAAAAATCGACACGCGACTGTACGGGTATCGTTTGATTAGGCCGTATTTTTTACGGGAAAACCTGAGTGGAAGCGTTACTTGCAATGTTTAATAGAATTATTTGTTTATTGTTATTTGATTTTATTGGGTATTAACATTTTAAATTATTATTGGCTGAAGTTGAACTGAGCAAGAAAAAATGATATTCTAAAATAGTCAGTACAACCGTTTATTTGTGATGTCTAAAACCTAGGTGGGTAGGTACTATATAGAAAAATATTACAACTTGACAACATTGCATCAGGTCGATGTCGAGTTGAACTGTGAGCTGTAACCGACCAAGGCTGTGACCGGTCAGTGACAGTCTGAAAAGGGGGTTTAAATAATGATTTGAAAATATTTTTTTTCGGCGTAAATATGCATTTAGATTTTTTTTTAATCACGTATTCGCATTATTCTCATTATTCCCTATCTCCTCTTAAAATTAATGACATTATGACTGACTCACCCTGTATAAACACAAAGGAAAAATGTTATTTTCAGTGACCCAATAATTTTTTTTAAGTTGATTACTTTGCACTTTTAGTACATAGAATCATCGTATTAAACAACCTAACATCGTGAGCGGGAGGGCCTACTGAATTTCAGAGCAGATAGTTACATGCATTATTTGCACCTATTTCTAGTAGTTTATATTGGTGTCAGCCGCCATTGCTGTTTATCATTATTTTTAGTCATAAAATTGAGTATTAGACAAAATTAGAATGATAGTGTTTTTAAGTTTAAGTTATGTCCTATAAAAGAAAATAACAAAAAATACATACTTGACTCTGTGGGTCGTGACAACTGCAAGTGAATTTGTGGCAAACAAGAGATGGCTTGTGTGGTATCTTCAATATCCTTAAAGTGTATAAATGCCTCTCCTATATACTGGTTGTTATATCCTAACAGATCTTTGTCCTTGACACTGAATAAAATTAATCCGTCTTCCAGTTCTCTCTGTTCGGCAGATAGTTTCCTAAAATTGAGAATAATCGTTTATAATAGTTTCACAACTTAGTTATATTTCAAATATACAAAGTGATTCAGTAATATCAAAAAAAAAAACTATTCGACCTTTCACAATCAACCTATAACAACCAGTAACACGGCGCTCTAGGTATGCTACAAATTCTCTGTTGATGCAGCCATGTGGCGTTTGAGTGTTGAAGCAAAAAGCTTTACCACGTCAGGACCAGACAATCGTTAATCGCATTTCCCGCAAATTTGGAAATCACACCACTCATATGGAGGGGGGGAACGTATTATAGAGAACAATGTAATATGCAATGCAATGAGTACACTTTATTTCAAATTGCGAGCGTTTCAACGTCAACACCTCATCTTGAATGTGAGAAAAGCTGTTTTAAATTTACTTGAATTTCGCAATTGGTTCCAAAACAAACTTGTAGCTGATCCCAATTTTATTAACAAAGTGCTATGTAGGGATGAGTTGTTTTGTCATTTTATAAGTGATGGGTTTTCAAACAAGTAGGTATTAAACTACTTTTTGAAAAGAAAGCCATATGATAACGATAATACTAAAAATTCATATTCAATTATAAATACGTAATGGAGACGTATTAGAAATTATAAATTCTAATAATCTAATCTGTTTATTCCTTCCTCATTGAGTACACAGTAAAAACTAGGTTATTGCCCTATTAATAAAGTTAGTCGAGATTCACTGCTGCCGGGTTGTTTATCACTAAATGTGTCAGATTGTTTTTGTCAGCAATACGAGGTTTTTTTTTGTATTATAATAAGTATGTAAATACGAGAAACTTTCCAGCCTCTCTTATAATTAGATGTCGGAACTTATCCCATGATTAGCGGTTTATTGGGACCGGACTGAGGTGTATACAGGCACAAATATGTTACAACATGGGTACTTAAATTGAATTGGTGTTATGCCATCGCATATGCAATAATACATCAGAATAGGTTGGAAGCTGTAGTTTTGCATATCCAGACTATTGTCTTCTGCATCCAGATTACCTCACTAAAAAAAATCATCACATTTCACGGCCCCATAATTCTGTCAAACTATCATTCACTGTTTTTGTTATAGCTTCTGCATTTGAGTGTTCTGGTACTTTTGATGGGATCAGATGGGATCTTGTGGCAAAATTTTCTTTTACTGTTGTATTTAGGTTCGGTAAATATTTTACTGCAAACACGGAATTCCAGGAAACAACTACTCTGCGGGCTAATGCCCCGACCAGCATTGAATTACACCTGGAAAACCTATAGCAACAGCTAGAGTCATTCGTCAGACTTCCACCAGACATATACCGGTTTCGAGCTTATTAGCTCTCATCAGTATGCCATAGGTGAGGTATCCGACGAATAATCCTAGCTGCTTTCGTCTGTCTAACCCGACAGAAGGGACCATGAGTACGCGGTGTAGAACTAACTACATCTATCGGCCGTTCGCTACTACATGCCGGACTGAAAACGTCACAGGCACAAAGCGTTCTACATGCAGTAGACACCATTGAAAGCTGTCGACCTTTATCGCGATCGGCGAGAAACGATATTTTGCAAACACGGAATTCCAGGAAACAACTACTCTGCGGGCTAATGCCTCGACCAGCATTGAATATATTGATAGATGTAGTTAGTTCTACACCGCGTACTCATGGTCCCTTCTGTCGGGTTAGACAGACGAAAGCAGCTAGGATTATTCGTCGGATACCTCACCTATGGCATACTGATGAGAGCTAATAAGCTCGAAACCGGTATATGTCTGGTGGGCGTCTGACGAATGACTCTAGCTGTTGCTATAGGTTTTCCAGGTGTAATTCAATGCTGGTCGGGGCATTAGCCCACAGAGTAGTTGTTTCCTGGAATTCCGTGTTTGCAAAATATCGTTTCTCGCCAATCGCGATAAAGGTCGACAGCTTTCAATGGTGTCTACTGCATGTAGAACGCTTCGTGCCTGTGACGTTTTCAGTCCGGCATGGAGTAGCGAACGGCCGATAGATGTAGTTAGTTCTACACCGCGTAAATATTTTACTGTTCCAACACGGTTGATTTTCATTTGCAGTCAAGTAAAACATTCCATAGAGTACATTGTAATTCAGTACCATTAATTAAATACTAACTGGCAAATTATGGCTATGTAAGGAAATGCAAATGGTTTTTATTATTTGATCCATTGGAGTTTTGTAATAATTGCATATGTTTTAAAAAACTATTTATAGCACTCAATACTAGGGGTGGGCGATAACGGTTTGGAACTATCGATTATCGATAAATATTCCCAACTCTACTCAACAGATGTCGTCTGTTTTGTGATTTTTTCCTAAATTTTAGGTATGGCATAAACAAATATAAAACCTATGAAAATGCTTACATATAAGTCGCATTATTGGCTTCAAGCCACGACAAAACTATCGGTAGTTACCGATATTATCGTTACTATAACGATAATATCGATAATTTTGAAAATTATCAGTAATATCGATAAATTCTCGATAATATCGATAATTTTTTATCTGTATTATTATCGATATATCGATAAATATGCCCAACCCTACTCAATACATATTTTAACAATACAATAATAGGAAAATATTTAAATCTGGCAACGTCGCAACAGGCCAACATCGAGTAGAACTGAATGAATTGAGGCTGCCACCAGTCAGCGATAGTTTGAAGAGGTTCAAATAATATTTGAAAATATTTTTTTTTGGCTTAAACTAGCATTTATAAATATTTTTAATCGCGTCATCTTCCCTTAAAATTATTGACATTATTACGGAATCACCCTGTATATATGATTAATGTATTACTTACAACACAAATTTTTCGTCAAACAGCGGAAACTGCGTCTTGTTGTGCGTTTTCGTTTTTGGTTTATCAATCCCACTAAATTTGTGCTCTGGAAGGAGGTGAACGCGTACGAAAGCGTCACAAGATCCTGAAATCATACAAGTTAGTTAAATTCCTAAAATATATAAAATCGTGTACCATTGGAATCCATCGCCATTAAATTTCTCGCGTTCATTACTTCTATCGTCAACGTATTGCCCTCAAATTTAGCTCTAACAGAAATTTCTCCGTACGGCGAATCTTTTACATTTTTAAATTGCTTGGTCATGTTCAGATGCACCTAAAACGAAAAACAAACAAGCATATTGATTTTGCTGTAAACTTTAAAGACTAACCTCGTGGATCAAATCCGCGGTTTCCAAACCGTTTATCCTTAGAATTTGTTCAGTCCTTTTCAAAGTTTCACAGTTATCACAGTCGGCGGGATTCTTAAACGAGCCCAACATTAAATTTAGCGTCTTACGGAGGTTGTCGAAGAAGGACGGAGGTCTCCTTTTCTGCAATCAAAACAGATTTATGTATTTAGCTGGTACTCTTCAAATGATACTTTTGTAGAATATGACAATTTTGTATTAGTGGAAATATTAAAGGCCATTAATAAAACACACCAACGAAATTTTATTATTACAGGTATTTAGATAATATAATTTTTAAAAAGTGGAACACTAAGTACCTGGGTTATGATAAAGGGGAAAAATGGTAGAAGCATAGAAGTGGGTGAAAGAGTCAAAGCAGGAAATATATTGGAAAACCAAAGATTGTTAAAAGACAGAAACATTAGCAAGAAAAGATCATTAATAACATATGCGTCAGAAATAACCAAGGAAGAAAAGTTGAGAAGTCTAGAAAATACTAAGAAAAATACTAGGTTCAAAGAGGATACAGGGAGAATACAGACCACTAGTGAACCATGAAATAAACAATGTAATAAACGGTGAAGACATAGTTAAATATATAAAAGCCCAAAGGTTGAGATGGTTCGGACACACATAAAGGAGAGAACAGGATGAACTCATAATAAAGATAACTAACTGGAGGCCAATGGAGATTAGTCCGAGATGAAGACCAAGTATTGAAAGACATACAAAATATGAAAGTAAGGAATTTGAAGGAAAAAATCAAGGACAGGAAGGAATGGAGGGAAATAACGGACAGAGCGAAATCACACACAACCTGTAAAAAGATAAGAAGAAGGAATATGCAGATTGATCCACTGTGCTAATAGGATCAGAAGAGCCTATATCTCACAAAAGAGACGTTGCCACAAATGCATTATAGATAATTGAACATTTCTAGAAGAAAGTATCAAAATAGCATAGAGAGTAGAGCTCAACTTAAGTACAGTTTTTGAGTGGCACATAAATCATTTATTAAATGAATTCACAATTCATCCATTATTAAATTTATTTGTAAATTTATTATACTTTACGTATTTCCAATATTCAACCCAAATTCATTAAAAATACCTTAAAAGAAATGTTGGTTATGACAAAATGATACTCATTGAGTTTGTTCAGTCACAACTAACGACTGCATTGAAACACTTGTATCTATTACGTTCTCTTTCTTTTTGTTGCAGGAGCAATTAATTTATAATTATTATACATTTTCTGGTTTTGTGGATGGAGAATTATGTAATTATTTTTCACTTTATGCATAAAATTATGAATTATTGCTTCCTCTTGAACATATCAGCAGAGGAATAGAATAAGTATCTTAAAGATCCCTCCAGGACACGTGGTGCCCCTTTTTCTAATACTAGCAACGACGGAAGGAGAGGTAGAGATTCTATGAAACAAGGGTAGTGTTACATTTAGAATTATATAGAGTCAAGTACAGCGCCCACCCAAAATACTGAAAGATACCCAATAACAATTATTTTGCTCGAAGGATGTTCTGAAGTATGTCGGGGCAGGCATTTCAGTACCTCAGCGTCCCGGTTAAACAAAATTTAATTATTTTTGATTAAAGTACACCTTGTAAATTCATTTAGTCTGTAAGATGCAAACAAATAAAAGATTTGTAAAGTACCTATCTAATTTAATATTTGTTGGCGGGCAGGTCTACAGATATTTCCTTCATTTTTTTAACGCTTTATTTATTTTTGTTATAGTTATTAAAAGCTTTCTTAATTGTGGCATTCCCTTTTAATAAGTTCAATAAGTGTCTCAGTTGAGTGCTGGGAGTTGAAGCTAAAGATAGGTAAGTAAACATTTTGAAGATCCCACATATGCTTATTCAATCTAAATAAAAAAATTGTTTTGCTCCCTTTCAAGAGATAAAGTCATTACAGTACTGCTCGCAACGACAATTAAATAACCCTTCAGGTTAGAGCAAATTCCAACAATGGCCAATCGACAAGTCAAATCAGCAACAAATTTTATCTGGAGAAAACAAAATCAGCAGGAGCAATGAAATACAGGTTTCAACAAGTCATGAAGAGCTTTCAAAAGCATTGCCAATTTAAGTCAATTTTGGATGGCGCCCTTGGGCGTTTAAGTTGTGATTCATGCCAATAAGTAGTTCATGTACTTTAACAGTCAATCTCATGCCAATAAGTAGTTCTACTGTACTTTAACAGTCAATCGTGTATAAACATTATTACATGTCAATATTTATGTTTGTTGCTACTTACGTCTAAATTCGCCTGAATTATTTCTCCGAGCGTATCGCTTAGCATATTCCATACGATTTCCAGCGTCCTATTGAAATTTTCTTCGTTCAGTTCCCTGTGGAGCGTCGCCAGGTTATTGTCGACGTACATCATCAACCTATGCACGCTGTTGCTGTCTTGATTGCAAAGTTCCGCTCCTTCGACCAACAACCGCTTCATAGAGGGCTCCATCTAAAATAATAATCATTTAAACGGCATAGAAAGAAATAACCAGAAACTAACCTTCGAGACAACTCTCTCCAATAATTCGATAATCTTATTCCTAACGGTGTCAATCGCGTTTGCGATGACGTTATCCAGAGTGTGTTGACACCTCTGAGCGTCAAGTGGACTCTTCAATTCGGAAATTTTCTGAATCACGTCATCCATTCCCAAATCTCTAGTGAAAGGTTCCAGGGTTTCTCTCACGTAGTCTATATTGTTTATAGCGAGGCACCACTCATTCGTAACCTCAAATTTCTTCTCGTATATATCCTGCACTTCTCCCATGCCGTCCACCTTAGCGGACATCTTGTCTGCGTAAAATACGCAGCATCGACAAATATCCTAAAAAATATTTATTGTTAATAATTATTTTTATTTCCTTTCCATTTTTTTTACTTTATTCTTTATTAGTTTTTTATACTACACAAGGTTAACTATCACTAAATACAAACATTTTAACAATGTGCTCAGGAAGACCTAAAAGATCAGAAAAAAGGAAAACAAAACCACCTTTTCTCATGTCATGCAGCTATGGTTACTATAAATTGTTCCATTTTTCCACAAGCATCAAAGAAAAACTACAGAAAAATTAAATGCACTATAGTTGACGGCCAAAATTGTAGAGAGTGACTCATAAACCTGCTCACAGTTTATAGCAGTCAACACAAAGAAATATACATGCAGCCCATATATTACGCAGGCGCTGTAGCTTCTGATTGGCTGCGACGAATTGTCGGATCTAACTGTTTCATTTCCAGGACCATCATGGGTGGGTATATCGTTCGTTCGGACGGGCTAAATTTCGGGTAATTATTTCGCTGATTTAATTATGAATATAATTAATTTTATTAGTAATTTTGTGTTGCTAAGAATGGAGAATAATTCAAGCTCTACAACATATTCTCAAAATCGTCCTAATTTAACAAGTGAGTAATATCGGATGATGACATGTATGAAGAGCTTAGAGCGCGAGGTCAAAATATGAGTGTAAGTGATGTTGAAATATGTATTTTATTAACAAAATTGTACGTGAATAACATATGTGTGCAAATAAAAAAGTGGTAAAGAAGTACAACTGTGAAGCGGAAAGTGATGGAAATTCGCCGAAGGAAGATTGTATTTTTAAAATGAGTTTTCAACAAAAAAAAAATAATTCGATTGTTATGTCTTATAAGATGAAGCTTAGTCCGTATAATTAAAATCGAAGAGTATCATAGACCTTATAAATCATGGACCGGCCCTAGAAAGAGAGGTCCGGTGTCCTGATGTGTACAAGAGGGATGAAGCTAGTCCGGGAAAAAACAGATGTTCTATGACAGAAAAATATATAAACATAACCTGACAAACCCTTTCCTGTTAATATTATTAATGATTTGTGTGCCTTTTGTGATTTAGTTGTGTTTATTAGCAATAGTTTTTAAAAACTCATAAACCATGGTGGAGACGGTCTGTCATCGTAAATGTCATACGTCTGTCATTTACGGTTTTTGTTTTTTCGCCAATGATCTGTGGGTTTTGCCCGGAGTAGCTCTATCTCTGTCGCACATATCTGAGCATCAACGATTTGTATATGCAGAAAAGCGGTTTTGGGCGTCCATGATTTATAAGGTCTATGAGGAGTATATACTGATAGAAAGGACGAAATAGTGATATGACGAAGAAACTATTTAAAATAAATATTAAAAATAAGAATCTGGATCGAAGAATATATTAAATTTTGACGAAATGAAGGCCATACGGAAACTGGTACAATATGGTATAATAAAGGTTAATGTGTGATCGTTATAGTGACAGTGCTAGTAACCAATAGTAAATAGTGTGTATGTATTCCAAAGCCTTTTGTCCTTTTGAATGCGGAATTCGCAAATATTTGCGCGAATTATTTAATGGTGGAATTTGTAACAAATTTTGTCAACTACTTATAACATTTTCCATGGCAGATTATCAGAAGCTCAAAACAAATTTATTAACACCACATAACAATGTTACAGTTTGACAGTTTTGCAAATTGTAATTGTCAAAAGTTGAGATTTTTCCGCCATAAATTGAAATAGAAGTTGCAAAATTCATGCAAAAATCCGTGAATTTCTCGTCCATGAGGACAAGGGTTAAGTGTTATATCCGCAGAGTGCGCATCAGGTAGGTATAAGTGGGTGGTGGTGGGCAATTGCCGTCCAAAAGGACGGCATTCTAATTTGTAGAGGATGACACAGGTGGAACATTTAAAGTAAATTGTTCATGTGCTTGGTTCACCCAACGTCAACTTACTTTTGATAAGTTTGTGTGCTTTAACTCTTCTCAAGTGGCACGCTTAGGTAATCATATCACCCGTATCTTCCGTACTCATCTCTGTGTTGTGAATTAGTCACTCTATTATTTTCGACCTTGGATCAATACACTGATTTGTATGATACGAATCATACCAGTCATACCACATAACTGGACTTCCGATAGAAAACCGACACCAAATTTTATCTGAACGGAACCGTACCTACGCGACGCAACTGTTGATTCACGTTCACATAACAAATAATTATACAGTTTGGTTTGAAATATGAGCACGACGGAGCACGGACCGGGCTATTTTGTTAGTACTTGTTACTTACTTTGCACTGATGCGCAGTCGCACAGTCAATTTGTGTTATGATGATATGAATCTCATGGTACGAATCATTTTGTAAAATTATTTGAACAATACGAATCTTGAAAAAGATTCGAATCGCCCATCTTTAGCGCTATCCCACTGGCATAGGTATAAAAGTATATCCCTTGACTACCGATAGATGTCGTTACGAGTTTCGATTTCGAAGATTTAGATATCGAAAATCGATAAGAGCGTGGGGTATGTACGTACTCCACGAGGCCAGGTGAAGGTTAACTTTGACATCCTGTATATCCTAAACGAAGGTTTCCCAGACCTTAGTTCGCAGAAATTTTTTTGCTTAAAATTGAACGTAGAATAACATAAAGCATGCGAAATTTAAATTTGTATATCGACGCCTGTGATAGCTCGATATATAGCAGTTTAAAATAGTACAAACAAAAAATAATGTTTCTTTTTCAAAATTTATAATTTTGAAAATTTTTTCTAAGATTTATGTGTCTCTATTATTTCTTATAATATTTGTGCTTGGTCATAATTAACCCTGTATTTTAATGTATATTTTAGAATATTTGATTTTATTTCTTGTACTTACATCGATAATCTTGGCGATGAACGTGTACGATCCTTCCACGTTTGGCCAGTTCAACTGTTCCCAAAATACTTTTATCTGGTAAAATATCGTCAAGGTATCCACAGCTGAAGAACTGTACTTCACTGTGTTGTCAACGTGTACAAGTTTATCCAACTCGACGGCTTTTTCGATGCGCTGCAGAGCCTTGTATACAGCGATGTCCAACCACTGCGCTACGCCCCCGTGGAACCACTGGTGGAAATTTTTTATGTGGAACGTGTCGCTATCGGCCGGACACAAACCCAAGCCCAACATCGCAAACCTTTGTATGGCCAGGTATAATTCGAACAAGGACGTGCCCTCGGTTAAGGGGTCCACGTTGGCGTCCCCGTTTGTCAGACTGTTGTAGCCGGAATAGTTGAGTTTCTTCAAGCTCTTGCAAATTGTTACAACTTCCGGTTCGCATAGAGTCGACACTTTCGCTTGGTAGAATACATACAGGGCTTTGGCATATGCAAAATTAACAGTCCTGCAATAAAGTAATTATTTATTTAGTATAAAATTAGTAAAAAATAAAATACAAAAACAGTTTACACAGAAACAATAGAAAACCGAGAGAAGGCCAAAACTTAAAAAGGTTAACAATAAAAACAAACTTTTTTATATACCAAAATTTCAAGTTGGTACTCAAATGTATCATATTTTGTTTTCACATTCAAAATTTGAAGCTTAAACTGAAAATTTAAACAAGAAATGTATTGTTTGTTATAATTTTTTTATTTCTTTAGAAAGAAAGGCCTAAAAAGCCTTTATCGTTTTTATTATTATTTTTTTTAATCTACACTGAATTTCGAGTTGGACCTGAACATTTTGTGTTTGAATTCAAAATTGTGAAAAGTTTGAACATAAAAGTATGCAATTTCAAGTCAAAACACAATTTTGTACATGAATTTGAAATTTTGTGTATGAATCCGAAATTTTGTCAGAATTTGAAATTACATTCTCATATTTGAAATTTAATGTATCAAAATATACAATTTCTAGTTCAAATTGGATATTTTGTAGTGAAATGTAAAGTATCAAGTTGGAACATGAAATTTTGAGTTTAAACGCAAAACATCAAGTTCAAATATAAAATCTGAAGTGCAAAGTCCACAATCAAGGTTTTGAAAACCCAAAATATTTAAAAAAGTTAGTGCAAACAAAATTTTATATTTATATTATGTTGAGTTCGTAAATAAAAGTTTCAATTCAAATATAAAATTTAAAGTTCAAATAATCAGAACGTTCTAATATTTGAAATTTCATGTGTCAAAATATGAAATTTCTAGTTTAAATTGGAAATTTGGTAGTGACATGTAAAATATCAAGTAGGAATATGAAATTTTGAGTTTAAACGTAAAAGATCATGTTCAAATATGAAATTTGAAGTTCAAAGTTCAGATTCAAAGTTTTCTAAATCTAAAATATTAAAAAAAGTTAGTTGAAATAAAATTTTATATTTATTTATATTATGCGATATTTCAGGCTGCAACATAAAATCACAAATAAAAGTTCAAGTTCAAATATAAAATTTGAAGTTTCAATTCAAAATTCGAGCTAGAACTCAAAATATCAAGCTTGAACTCGAAATTTCATGTATAAACTCAAATTTTTTTTGTTTGAATTTGAAATTTTTAAATCAAATTCAAAATTTATTGTTGAAATCAAGTCGAAATATTCAATTTTGAGTTCACAAATAAAAGTTCAAGTTCAAATATAAAATATGAAGTTCGAACTCAAAATTTCGAGTTACAACTTAAAATTTTCAATACGAACTCAAAATATGAAATGTCAAGTTAGAATATTAAATTTTGAGTACAAACGCAAAAAATCAAGTTCAAATATAAAATGCGCAGTTCAATGTTCAAAATAAAGTTAAATCTAGAATTTTGAGTTCAAATATAAAAGTACAAGTTTAAATGTAAAATTTGAAGTTCAAACCCAAAATTTAAAGTTTAAACTCAAAATTTCATACATACAAAGTTTATGACACTTTTTTTGAAATTTTAACAAATGCATTTATATGAGGATTTGTACTTACTCTTGGAAGAGTTTATCGTAATACTCAATAGCCTTCTGCAAGTCGCTCCTTACGAGCTGAATAATCTGGATAAGATTCTGTAGTTTCGACAAGTCTGTTTCGTCCGGCCTCTTGTTATTTTCCAAAATGTGATTCAACCAGTCGCAAGCGCCTTGAGACACTGCATCATTTAATGTCTCCCGAATATTACAATTAGGCTGGTCGCCTTGGTACGTAACCCAGGGATACAAAGCGGCCGGGAAGAGATCGGTATTTGGAAGAGGTTCCAATGAACTAATATAATTGAATATCTTTAACACCTCTGTAACTTGTTTCATCATGGTTTTCTCGTTTGTGCTTTTCTTCCTGATCTTACGTATAATGCTGAAGCAAGACGGCAATAGTTTCTTCGTCGCGTCCCAGAATAGTTTAACATCTTCCTCGGATACGGAATTGGATTGTAAAGGTTTGACCAACTTGTCGAGCAGATTGGAAAAGAGCGTGAAGTTAAGTGGGTGGTTCTGATGGATACCGCTAAAGACACAATATTGGCATAAAGCCACCTCGGTAGGCGATAATCCGGATTGGGCGATGTGCTGCGTTAGCAGCTGTTCGCCGTGGGGGCTGAACGTGCCGCACCACCAATGAGGTGCTACCTGAAGTAAATAAAACATTTTTTATAAAGGATTTGTTTATATAATTTTGTAAAAATTAATATATTTTTTTAGAAACTGGACCCCATAAGCAAAAATCCAGTGGATTAAGATCTGGCACACTGGCAAGCCACTTCCACGATCCGCTTACATTGATTAAATAATGTTGTTAATTTGACGTAGTTACTTTTTGAAAAATTTCAAGGTACGGTTTACAATTTGATAGTTCTCAACCTAAATATACAAACAAACAAAAAAAAACCGAAAAAAATGCTGTTCATTGTGTTTTTTTTTTTAATTGGAATCTGAACAAAATTTTGTCTTCAAATTTTAATTTGGCACTAAAATTCCATATTTATAAACTTTCGTAAAGAATAAACAACTTCTATTCGTATCATATATTAGCTGACAAATGAAAATAAAAAATTTAATATTCCTTTCGAGATCTCAGGGAAAGCTATCCTTATTTCACAAACTTCATTAAAAATGTTCATCGTTTTACAGACCAAAAGTTTTTGTTCAAGTTGCAAGCCTCTTCTTTTAAACATTAACAGTGAAAACAAAATCTGACAAAATCGCTATCAGTTTATTATTTTCAGATTCAAGAAGCTTTTTGGTCCTAAAAAGTTGACCATTTTCTTGAACAACACTGATATTGTTGTTAGTAAATATACAAGAATTGTGAACTGTAAAGTGATGTGATTGAAGAAAAATTTTGGAGTGTAAAACAGCTTTAAGCATAGAAAGCATTATTTGGATGGCAGTTTTATACAAAAAATACTTACTTTAGACATTTCTAGTTCATGCAAAAGAATTAACCGCAACAAATGTCTGTGTTCCTGTTCAGCTACCTGATTATTCTTCTTAGAGCTATAAGAAACCCGAATTTTAAGTACACCTTGCCTGTTAACTTTGTTCTTCTTATCCAAACTATACCACATGGTCATTCCCGACGCTGGAATGGTCTAAAAACAATTTTATTTTGAAAACGTTTTATCAAAACCAATTTTTAAACTTACGCTCAAAGGAATTTTTGCTCGGCCAATCAGTTCATTTTCGTGTTGTCCAGTGGTGGCAGTCAAAGCAATTTCTTTCACGAGTTTCCTCATGCCTTTTACGCCCTTTACCTCAAATATTTTCCCCAGTTTCTCCTTTACCGATTCGGCCGGATCAAAATCCCACACCTCTAAGCAAAGTGTGTCGTCATTCGTGTTGTCTGCTATTGGCCTGTAAGGAAAATAGATATTTACCTCCACAATTTTTCTTATTCTGTTTACTTACAATGCAAAATGTTCCTCCCATACCGGATTAAGCGTGGTGGGTTTGACGGATGTGTTATATCTGTGGGAATTGCTCGATGCTAAATATAATGTGACGAAAGGATCGCTTAATCCGTTTGAATCTTTCGGTTTCAAGTCTTTGCCTTCTATTACCTCCACGTTAAGTAATAGTTCTGGAGCTTCTTTTTGTTCGGCTACCTCCATGAGGTAGCGGTGCTTGTCGTTTGAGATTTTGAAGGCATCTTGGGCGTATGAGAAAAGGGCGATCTGTCCAATCTCATAGTTCATATCACAGCCGACATTGTGGAGGATTTGATACAATATTTCTGTATACAGTTCATCGATCTATAAAAATTAAGGTTCGTTATTTAGTTAATAATCACAGATATCGATAACAAATTTCAAAGAGCAGAAATGTCATTTTTATTACGGTTTCTAATAATAACGCATGCTTAATATTTTTAAAATATATGTTCGCATTCATGATTTGTTAAAATGTACTGAATATTTTGGCAAATATCCAACTATTTTGGAAAATGAATGAAAGGAGTAAAATTTATTACTTACATAATTATTTATTTTAATGATTTTAAGAGGATGAATAGACATATAAATTTTATAAATCTACTTTCAAATAATATTTGTAAATATTATCTATATTTGATAATAAAATGTGGGTCTATTTTAATAAAATAAATAGTAAAACAAGTGTTTCCTTTAATACAATATGTTTATATTAAAATAATACCTTGAGAAGACAGAAATGATAACATTATTAATAACTATTGTATAGGAACTTAAAAATAATAAATCATAAACTTTAATACTGCGAATGGAAAAATTATTTTTTTCTTTAGTGAAGAAATTACGATTTCATTTTTTTTTCCAAAAAATGAGCCTTTTTTCTGTTACTTTAAAAAATATATACTTCTCTTAAGCATACCATCTATTAAATATATCAAAAAAATATAGAAATTGTGGTGATTGAATACTTTTATACATTTAAGGTAACTATTAAAACTTTTTAAATATATACGACGCCGTTGTGATAGATTTAGCCTTGGCGATATTGAATACATCCTTAAAGATGTATTTTGAACTAAACACAACCTAAAATGTTTTCTCAATCAATATTTTAACACATTTCAATATTTGCTGTAATTTTTCAACCTACATAAATAATTAAATTTGAATACCTCACGTAAAAGTTTGTAAATTTCACTAGACATCGCATTGGGCCGTCTTAGATGTAGAAGAAGTAGGAAAAACACCAAATATTGATTAGGGTTCGTCCCGTTACAAATCTATTGATTATACACATTTTTAAATTTAATAAAAATGTATCAGAACAGACCAATTTACATTTCAATGACTAAAGTTTCTTTAAATGTATTTGTATTCGATTAAAGATAGATATCTTTAGGCAGTGTATTGTGTTCACAGAGCTCTGTGACTGCGTTACACTGGGCATACGAGAATATGCGCAATTTTTCTTTAAATCATCATCGTATTTTCATTCTGTTAGTAGAAGAAAGAAAGACTTAACGAAATGTTAAGTATACACATAAAGGGGAAGTTGCATGAATTATATATTGGTTTGGAATGTAATACAGGGTAATCTTTCAAACATATTGAAAGGTCAGAACATGTGTCTGGCGGCAATAATCATAATAATTAAAATATTAACATTAATAAATTGCTATGGAATGCAAATAAAACCATGTGGCCGAAAACGCGATATCATTCGTGTGACGTTACACGCCGTTCAGCGCGGTTTGTTTCCGTGGATACAGGCGCAGGTTACGGTATTAGTGGTCACGTCGCGAATTTTCGGTATTGTTAAACGTAACTTATTCCTTTCTCTACAATATAGATCCGCTCGTAACAATTACGGCGACAATGCTGTTGGGTAAGTATCAGACACATGGTATTACTTAAGGTATTTATAAAATTATGCCATATGCTTTTTTATAACACTCATCAGTCATTATACTTTTCTGTCTATTCTGATGAAGTATAGATCCTAAAACCATTTTCGAGTGTTGTAAAAAAGTACGTAATGTAAAAGTACGTAAAAAATACATTTTTTTACTGATCTGTTAACTAATTATTATTATTAAATAATAGTATTGGTAGGTGGATTTTAATACGTTACCTACTAATTATTGCCAGTAAAACTTAGTGTTTTAAAATAATTGTTGCTGTTTTATAAAATGTACGTAATTAATAATTAGCAAATTATTAGTCTGATAGCTTTAAAATATTTAAAAAAAAACAGTTTCAGTACAAAGGATTTGTTACTATTTTTAAGGGTTTTATCAATGTCTCTTTAATAACCGTGACATTGACCTAGTTTATAAAATAAAAATATCGCATAAATACTGTACACAATACCTACATGAAACCAGACTATTATAGGTCGTTTTATATAAAAAATATACAGATATGAGAGAGAGAAAGTAAGTTATCTGTGTGATTTTTTACTGAAATCGAACTTTTGTTTAATGCAGGGTTGTATTTTGCCAAGTTTAATTTCGTAATTATTTAAAGTGGTATTTTTTGTGGAATGTGTTGTTCTGTGCAAGTCTATAAATAACCTTATAGAGGTCAGTTTCATTATCAAGTATCTGTGGTATTATGAAAAAAATATGTATAGAAATTAAGAAAGAGTTAATACGAGAGCTAATATGTCTAAAGTTTCGTTTTTTTTATAAAAATTAGACAGCGGCTGCAAGAAAACGATATCAGATGGATTACCGCGATAGACACGTACCGCCTCGCATCCCGCATAACAAAATGTCTGTAAGATTAGTTCAACATTTAAGAAATTATGGAGGTTATAAACGCCAATACTCTAATGTTATTGAGCAACAACAAACTCGGAAAGTAAGAATCTTGAACCAAATATTTTAAATGCCGTAGAAGAAGACTCTAAGTAAGTAAAAAGTATTAAGTATTATTTATTTATTATTGAGTTTTCTGTTAGTTGACTTGTTTCTGTTTTATGATGTATTATCCGTAAAAGAATAAATTTTTAATTTTTTGTTTATATGGAATAATAAAGTGAACGCCCACTACAAACAAATGTATGTGTCAAAAAGCAGTGCCTCACGAGTGGCGTGGGCCTTTTGCTTTCTAATAAAACTTTTTTTCCCACCTTCCACTTCAATAATTAAATATGGCAACAATGCTGGTGACGCTCCAACTGGATATGCTCAGCGCTTGTCTGCCCAGTGGCGTACTATGAAAATTGCGAAAAAAGGCAACAAAAAAACAAATCAGTTTCTGTGACAGAATTTAAGAAAACAAACTTATGATATGTGTTTGTAAAGGTCACGGGTACCCCCCTCCAAACAGGACCCCCCTTCAAAGTTACACCCTGTATACTACGTTGTCCGAAAACATGGAAATTGTATACAGATATGAACTAAAGCACACCGCTGTATTTAGGTATACACGTACAAACGACGTCTGACGTCACATGTCGACGCTTTCCACGCTGTCCACGCTTTCCACGAAATTGTCTGGATTTTTGGTCGGTGGATGCAAGCCATCGGCGTAGACACGGCGGGGTGGGCGGGATTCGAGACCGATACAAAGCAAATAACTTTTTGTGCTGTTCACAGCTGCATACGATTGCGAATAATTGTGCATAAAAATTTCCACATTATTTCCCACCCATCGATAGTGATGCGTTTATCTCTTCTATGCTTGCATCAATAACAAATCGTATCGGCTGATAAACATATTCATGTTCATATTGAAGTGAATGTAGTACTACATTTAAAAAAATTGTGTTCAATGTCAATTACGTAAAATTCGCATACGTTTCGCATCGTTTTTAAAAATCAGGTGTCCGTTTACCACGAAAATACTCAACTAATGTATTGATTTCCTCGAATTTGGATTATCCTACCATTTCTCAAGAGCATGAATTCCTGGGTCATCTCCTAATGATTGTAGTCACATTTAAACCGTCTTCTAAGGACAAGGAATAGCTAGGCAATTCAATAATACTTCATAATTTTGGCGGATTCTTGTGTATATTAAATTTATGGACAGCTGTCATGCTAACTAATGTTCTATTGCTACAGCTTTATTATTAATTTGGTTACTAGATATTCATCAAAATGATAAAAATGTTGTTGAATATCATGGATCAACTGCAGAACAGCTATTTGTCTTTAGGAGATTCATTTGAAGAAAAATTTAACGACATTTTAAGTAAAAATTCAGGATTATATGCAAAAAATGGAGTATGGCTTTTAAAAAATTTCGAATTTCCATCAAAATCAAGACGTATAAATAAATGTACTGCTAATAAACCACTTTCGAACTAAAACTCACTGTCATAGAAGCCAGATACAAGCTGGTTTGCCTCTGCAGCTCCTCTTTCTTAACACCCCTGAATTGATTCCTATTGAACGACCTCCTCCTCATCCTGGGCAAAGTCCCCGGGACACCACCGTTCAAATTGCATTCCGAAACGCTCTGTCGCATCATTTCGCGAATTCGAAAAGCGATACCAAGGAACAATTACAAACACTCAGCGACAATCATCTTGAACTTAACGGCCAAATCACGCGAAGGATAAAAAATCACGGACCGACATTCGCCCAGGTATTTAAAAAACAGCGCGCCGTTTTGGAACCGTAGGATAGTGACTGATCATCTGAGTTTCAGATGTGCCAAAATCTATTCCTGTAATGTTACGTTACTTTATTCTAAAATTCACAACGTAAGAGGCTGCTGTTCGATTACATCGACCGCAAATTGATAACTGCAACATTAGAACTTCTCGAAATTAATGTATTCCCTCGGAAAGTAAAACATATGGCTTGGGCGGTAAGACGCTTTAGCTTGATTTAAAAATAAAAATATACCGTCGAAGTACAATGATGTTTTCTGGCCTTCACGGCTGGCCAAAATCGTCGTGTTTACATCAGTTTTATCTTTGAAGAATTTCATATCGGAAAACTGAATCAGGATTGTTGGAAACGAGACGAGAAGAGTTACTCATTGCAATTTATATTTGTTAGAAAAATAAGCGTATATTTATAGTTAGAAAGTGCAAAGAATCATTCGTAGAGATAGAATCAAAATAAAGCTAGGACTCGGAAGTGACATTTACTACCTCGATTCAAAGTGTTGGACCAATGTGGTGAAGATATTTATATGTTCACTTGTACCAGGTCAACAACATTGCCCGGGTAATTGTTTCATGGATTCATCTGTAGATATACTTGATGTCTCCTGATATAATTTTTATTTTACGAGTATAAAAATAAGAATAAGGGAATGATGTTTTTTTTTCTGAGATTTGAAAATCCTATTGACCACAAACACAAGATGATACCACTCGTGCAATAAATATTCTGTATTTTATCTAAAATTTCTTTAATTTTATTAGGCAAAAATATATAGAATTTGCAAAAAATACTGTCTTCTGAGATAGGTTATCGAATGTAATTTGAATGAAATGATTATGGAATAACTTATTTTATTAAGAAAATGTACCTTAAAAGATTTTGTCGTAGTTATCCAATACAGAACGAAAAAATTTCGATGTCAAGTAAAAATCGAAGTGGGTCTAAAACAGTGAAATTTTACATATTTATTCAATTTTTAATTTTGCAAACATATTGTCGAATCTCATGGAAAGAAGAAACTTTACTGTCTGAATTTACAAGACTTACTTAAATTTACGGTTTTCAAATCATAGCATATATTTTTCACAATTAAGCAGACCAGATGACCATATTTTAACATTCACTTTTTCTGCCTATTTTCCTACTTTTGATGAAAAAGATGAAGATGTTAGTATTGAACAAAAGTATGTACCTTTTTTGTCTTGATGGTTCTTCGGAAAAACGTATAATTTAAAAAATATTATGGTCAATTCTTTTCAGATAAAAAAAACTATTAGCACAATGACATTTATTACCTCCTGTTTCAATCTGGCACGATATTTGGCAACAGCCTGTATGTTAAGTAACATTTACAAAAATATGTATAGGCATCAATAATAATTTGGCCAATACGTTGTTTAATTTATTGAGCAAAAAAATTTGTAAATTTGTACTAAATTTGATTTCCACATCAGTTGTTTGGACATATTAAAAATGTAAATTAATCTTACTATATCATTTTTATGTATATTCATAGAAAGTTTTTCGTTAAAGGCCTTTTAAACGCAATTTTCAACGAATTCATTACTGCTTTCTTAAAAGAATTTTAAAAAACTTAAGCAAATTCGAAAGAATATCTCTTCACTGTGACAATTATACAAATTTTCTTCAGGGTATAAAATGTGTCACAGAATTTGCCCCGCTCGCACCCAATTCGCCGACTGCGGTATCACGAAACGCTAGATTGTCCCGTTCGCCCCTACGCGGTGCTGGTAAACAAACAAAATAATGCCGTGTATCGAGGCGTAACTGCAACGCAAACGCGTTCTTTTCAAAAACCATTCACTTGAATTGATATAAATTATTAAGTATTTTTGACGATATGAGATACAAAACGGAACGATACAACCAGTGGCGGCTGGTGCTAAGGGGCACAAGGGCACGTGCCCACCCTTCACTGTACATGTCACGAAGAAATATATGATGCTATTATAGATTTATATATTTTTTTGTAATTCTATTATCGGTTGCGAAAAACTACTCAAAACTTATTTCCCGTCAACCATCCACGCGCCGAACTACATCAAACTTTATTTCCTGGGAACCCAAGAATTGTTTCCAAACGTGGCTCATTTTCCGACGTTCAGGACTTCTCGGAGTAAATGAAATTCGCCGATTTAAAGCCGACAAAGGGCACTGAAATACGTGTCTCTGTCCCTTCTCCACTAGTCTCCACTGTCTCCATCACTCCGTCTCCCTCCGGCATTCAGTTTTCAGTAGTCGCTTGCTTTGTTTAGTACGTACTTGTATATACAAATATATTTCGCTTGCAGAATAGTTGTGTAAACAAATTTGTGTTTTAACTTTGCTGGTTTTAAAGGCGATTTCTCATTATAGATATAATTTTAAAGTGATTCTGTGTATTTGTACATACTTATTAAAAGAAATGGATCCGGAACCAGAAATAAATTAAATATCTGTTAAAAAACAATCCAGTGCCATTTGATCAAAAATATTTAATTAAAAAGAAAGGTAGGCCTACTGATTTATATATTAATTACGAATCTACAAGTAAAGCTAGAACATATAATAGAGTTTTTAATAGAAACATATACGAGAACTATGGTTGTTCTGTGACAAATAAATTGTTATGTTTTGTTTGTTTCATATGTTACAGCGTGGACCAAATACGGACTTGACGATTTAAAGCACATAGCGGATAGGGCCAAAAAACATGAAAATTCTGTGACTCATTTAAAAGCATATATGGACTTTAGTGTTTTAGGAAAAACTGACATACGTGAACAATTAGATATACTCGCGTCAAGAATTCAGACGTCTACGTCACGGCTGACGTTACACATTTGTTTTTATTGTCAACGTAATTTTCGATATTTGGTCGCGTTATAAACAGTCATTTTTTGCAATTTAGTACAATATATAATGCAAACTTTTAGTCGAGTATGTAGTTTTATAACTATCAGTTGCAGTTTCTTAAATATTTTGATGAAAATATAATGAATTATTCATTTGTTCATATGACGTAAGTCGTCTGAATTCTTGTCGCGAGTATAGTGCGTATTTGCGCTATAAGTTAGGACCTCGGTTAGAACATAATAAACAGGTGGAAAAATCGTCAAATGTGTATAAAGTTTTTTGTGGAGCCTTCGAATTAGCCTTGCGAGGTCATGATGAGAAGACTTCGTTCAAAAATCCAGGCATTTATATAGGTTTAATTAACTTTTCTGCAGAATTACATTCTGTTCTTGCAATACATTTAAATGAATCTAAATTTATTTTTTGTGCCCACCCTTTGAAAAACCCACGGGCCGCCACTGCGAACAAATGAATAATTCATTATATTTTCATCAAAATATTTAAGAAACCGCAACTGATAGTAATAAAACTATATACTACACTAAAAGTTTGCATTATATATTGAACTAAATTGCAAATAATGATTGTTTTTAACGCGACCAAATATCGAAAATTACGTTGACAATAAAAACAAATGTGTAACGTCAGCCGTGACGTAAGACGTCTGAATTCTTGACGCGAGTATACATAAAAATATACTTTTCAATATTCATACACTCAAGGTTCATAAAGTAGCAATTCTAAAATCATAATCTGAAATGGGTCTATTTTCGGCGACCTATACCACATTCCGAGCCACTTCTGATCAGTGACGTCATTCGGGAGAAAATCCATTAACAGCCCACTAATTAATCCGAGGCGGGAAGAAAACACGACCAGCAACTTACTTCACGCGTATTATGTTGACTGGAGGCTGGCCTATTTTTAAGTCGGTTTGTTTTTGCAACGCTTATAGTTTCAGTTATTGCCCAATAATTAAAAGTGGCGAATGATTAGCATTAGTTTGCAGAAGTAATGTCTCAGGATTGGTAAACTGATTTTAAGATGTTTACATGATGAATTTTCGATGATATGTAGGTGAAAGCGGATATATAGAATGAGTGCTCATAAAAATCGAATCGATAATAATTTTCAAACTATGCATATATCCTACAACTTTTACTTAGTTATTTATTTTTTATGTCAGCATTAAACTCTGAGATTTTTAATGAGTCGATCAATCATTTATCGTCATAAGGCTAATTCACGAGCCTGATCTAATATCTTTTCAATTTTAAGAAGATAAACTACATCCAAAAGAAGCATATATTTTATTTCAAAAAACAATTGTGTTTAAACATAAACACAATATTAGTGTTTATAGTTATTGTTTAAAATAAGTGATCGAAGATTACAGATTATAGATTACTCGTAGACATAAAAGTTTCAATAATACGTTCGAAGTAGGATAATCTGATATTTACATATATGTATTGATTTATCTACGCAAACTTAAGACGCCGTTTTATACGCAATTTTCAGGTACAATATTTGTGATAATTAATTGTTTAATATTTTAAAATTTAACCGTGCTTTTCTACAATTATTGATGTGTAGAAGAAAAACAAACCTTTTTATAATAAATATTTGTATGTTTTTTTATTAGAAATGAATGGATTATTTAGATGATTTAACCAATAAAATCCTAGAACTTCATAAACATGGTTTTTCTACTTTGTAAAAGCGAAGAGTCAAATTTAAACGTGGATTTTATTTAAACCTTTGTGTGTAGGTTTATTCAGGTATTGTTAAAAACTTACCTAAGCAATGCTCTTTCAGTTCTTAGGAAAAGTTTCTTGATAAACATTCTAAAAATTATTAAATTAAATTAAATATAATATTAAAAATAAATCTTAACACGTTTAAATTTGCAGGAAGCGCATTTGCCAAAACAGGACAGCCGTTCAGTGTGTAATAAAAATGGTTTGAAATGAAGATATTTGCACTTTACTTTACACCTGTTTTCTCATGACTTACCAAGCTATTTAATAGAATCATTGCATTCCTTTTTACGCCGTAACTTAAATTAGCTTTTAAGATTTGAACAATTGAAATAAATATTTAGCTTTTTGAATCCTTCAGTATTTTAATAACTTCAATATTTTCTAAAGGTTGCGTTCTTGTTAACAAATGTCTTCATTTCTTAAACCATTTTTATTACATACTACACGGACGTCCTCTGTTTTGGCCAATGCGCTCACTGCATATTTAAACGTTACGATTAATTTCCCTAATTTTTAGAATGATTATGAAGAAACTTTTCTAAAGAACTGAAAGAGCATTGCTTAGGTAAGTTTTTTATAATATCTGAATTAACCTACACACAAAGATTTAAATAAAATCCAGGTTTAAATTTGACTCTTCGCTTTTACAAAGTAGAAAAACCATGTTTATGAAGTTCTAGATAAGTAAAAGTCACTTTGGATTTTATTGGTTATTTAACCAATAAAGTTTGTAATTATTTAATCCATTCATTCGTAATAAAAAAGTACGGTTAAATTAAAAAATTAATTATCACAAATATTGTAACACTTGGTATATCTAGTAACCCAATTGTTCAATTCTCACGCACCTTTTAAAACGGTTACTTTTAAAAAAAGAAACTACAAACCCTGGATTACTGATAATATTAAATTTATGATTAGTCTACGAAATAAAGCGTTTCATAAGTATAAAAAAACTAAAAAGAAAGAACATTGGGATTATTATAAAAATTTAAGAAATTATATTACACAAGCTATACGTACAGAACAAAAGACATATTTTCAGCTCAAATTTTCCAACGCCAGTAATAAACAGAGATGGAGTATAATAAATAGGTTCGCAGGGTTTAAAAACAGTAATGATCTTCAGCTTACTTCAGATGTAGACGCTAATGATATAAATACACATTTTTTGCAAATAAACGGCAATATTGTTAACGCAAATATGGAAATCCTCAATTTTTATCATAACAACCGTAACACAAATTTTGATAATTTATTTGAACTAAATGAAGTGGATGAATATAGTATTATGCAGATAATTCTCAATATTAAAACTCAAGCTTATGGGAGTGATGGAATTAATATTACACTTATTAGATTTCTCTGTCCTTATTTAATCCCCCATATAACATACCTCATAAATTTCTGTCTAAAAAATTTTGTTTTTCCAAATGCGTGGAAAGAAGGTCTAGTCATCCCCATCCCAAAAGTTGCCTGTCCAGAAAATTTAAATGAACTTCGTCCTATAACTATTCTTCCGACTCTCTCCAAAATTTTGGAGAGAATTGTAGAAAAACAACTGCGAGTTCATATTGAGAAATATGACATTCTTCCATATACACAGTCAGGGTTTAGAACGGGATATAGTTGTGGAACTGTCCTTTTAAACATAACGGATCACTTTTTTAGGAACTGGATAACGGAAAGCCTGGTGTGCTCATTTTGTTAGACTATAGCAAGGCATTCGACATGATCAATCATGAACTATTTTTGGCAATATTACATTTTATTGGTCTAAGTCTATAACCTTTTTCAGAAATTATCTCATAGGTAGAACTCAAGGGGTAATATATAAAGGTGTAACGTCATCCATACAGCAAATTGGACGAGGTGTAGCCCAAGGCTCAATTCTTGGGCCCCTATTTTATACTATTTATACAAGCAATTTCTTCTCAGTATTGCAACATTGTAACGCACATATGTATGCTGACGATACGCAGTTATACAGGTTTTTTGAAACAAAATATGAGTTGACATCAATACAGGAAATAAATACTGACCTGGATGCCTTGCTAAAAATTTCTTCTGATCATAATTTAATAGTTAATCCAGACAAGTCATCTGTTATGTTACTTGGTTCAACACAGTTGAACAATATTCCTATTCAACTTAACAATATTTTATTACAACCGACACAGAAATCTAAAAATTTGGGTGTTGTACTCGACAGTAAATTAAAGTTCACTGACCACGTTTCACTCATTTTGCAAAAATCTTATTTAAAACTAAAAACATTATATCAATGTAGACATTTATTTGATGTGAAATTAAAAATACTACTCTGTGATTCTCTTGTTTTAAGTTATGCAAATTACTGTGACTATGTCTATGGTCCCTGTCTGTCTGTTTATGACTCTAACCGGCTGAAAAATTACAAAACTCGTGTTTACGCCTTATATATGGGATACGAAAATTTGATAGAATTTCGTACACATTAGAAAAAGCTAAATGGCTGAATATGTCAAACCGAAGAAAATTACATGCGTTAACTTTATTTCACAAAATTATAATAGAAAGAAGCCCCCTTTTGGAATAACATTATTTATCGGAGAAACATTCACAGTACAAATACTCGTCAAAAAACTGCTATTGACATTCCGAAACACAAAACTCAGCTTTTGAAAAAATCTTACTCATACCAGATATCAAATCAACATAACAATATTCCTGTCTCACTAAAAGATATGTCTTCAGCCTCGTTTAAAAACAAACTATTTCATATTATATTTAATGACCAGTGCACAAAGCTAGATATATAAAGTTAGATTATTTGTTTATGTTACAATTGTTAGGTTAAATTATTGTTCTTTTGGATATGTCTGTGACATTGTAGGTGCATGCATATGTGGGATACAAAGAATGTAAATTAAATTTCTTTTAGGTCTTTGAGGAAGAACAGCTCTAGCTGATCAACTGACCTTTTGACCACACCTTTATTTATTTTTATTGTTTTCTCTTGAGACATGTTATTTTGAATTTGGTCAATAAATACTATTATTATTATTATTATTATTATATATAGGTATGTTTGTTTCAATCGACTCAAAATCAAGTATTCTATCACCTCCTAAAATTATTGTAACAACTTGCAGGACACCCTGTATTTTAGCACTACCCTAATACGAATCTCCACCTACTGGATGATTGTTTTTGCGCATTTTTCGATGTGATTCTTTGTCCTGAAATGTTACCCTTAATGGTAAAAAAAGAAAAGTTAACGTGACCGTCAAATTACTTTATGTCGCTTCCCTATTTATATTTCAGATATTTAAATCTGACCTCATATATCAGCACCGTTTATGTCTCATTAGATAAAAATAGGACGGTTGACAAAATGAAGAAAACAGAAGGGTAGTTGTAGGTAAAATTCACAATAATAGAGGTATACAAAGTTTCGTATAAATAATATTTATTTTAGAAGACCTTCATTGTTTTTCCACATAGGTTTTGTCTTTACATACAAATTTAATAATGTAAGTATGTTTTTAAATTTTGCTACATGTATATGGCAGCATTCTTTTTTGACACTTAATAAAAATGTAATCGCTTTATTTTGTACCTAAAATAAATTTCTAAAAGAATCTCGGTGTGATTTAAATAAACTGTTTTCACTTTTACTTGTTAAAATCTGTTTATTTGACGCAACCGCATATCTTGCAACATGCTTGCGCACGAAATGGATTCCGGAAATATGTATTTAGAAAATTTTAGATTACGACCTATATCTATAAGATACAATAGCGTGAATAAATAAATAAAAACATAATTTCAAAATAAATCCGTAAAGTAAACCCATTCAATTTATATACAAATCGACAAGTTTATAACAAGCTATAAATAACATGAGCTAATTATAATAATTTCTGATATTTTAGAGGTACTACCGTGAAATGTATGCATTTTTTCGACGTAGATTTTATACGATTTCAATTCATCGATTTACTGAATGACTTCATAATTGACCTGAGGACAATATCAACCATATACGTATGAAGAGTCTAGGTAGGTATTGGAGAAAAAAATCCGAATTTTTCAATTTTTAGTTTCTAATATCATATTAGTTAGTTCATATTTTATTGTATTAACTAACCAATTCCATATCATAGGGCAAAAATTATTTTTGAGAATGGCGATATTGCATGATTCTTCCACATACGTCTAAAAGAAAGAATGTATATTTTTATCGAAATGGCGTTTGTCCAATTTCGTGGAAAAATAATCCTAAAAACGGTATTTAAAAATTTAGTCTTTCCACGCTCCCACAAAACTCGCGATTTCTATGCTTTCGGACAACGCAGTACGCACAGAAGAGTCAATTTGTCATTTGTGATATTATTAGGTGTTAACGCGTTAAATAGACACTGATATTGAATAAAGTTGCAAAATAGACTCGTTAAATGGGCACAGAAAGTGCATCTCACCGGGCCAATAAAAGAAGTATTGCGTTATGCCATTATGTACGATTTGAGCATACAGCGCCTAATAAATAATATTACCCCGTGCCAAAAATTGAAAAGAAAATGTGGCGTAGAGCTTGTGAAGACCATTTTAATGTAAATTTAATTAGAAATACAGTACAGGTAAGAGCGGATCTATATTGTAAACGAAGGATCAAAGGAATAAGTTACGTTTAACCACAGCATAACGAAACCAGCAAACGGACTCGGGCAAATAGTTTCAGACGCGCAGGATATGGCGCGCAGCTTTCTCAGCATGTGGAGCACCATGTAACCGTCAGTATAAGCGAACGTTCGTTGGGAGAGGAACTAAGATATCAGAGACGTATTCAGTATTGTTTTGTTGTTCGAGAAAATGCCTTTTGTGACGCTGGCGTATTGCCCCAAAACAATTTTTAAACAGTCCTGTTTAATGCTTCTAGTTCATAAAAATTTCATACCTTCATTTTTAGCTAATTCTCCTAATTTAATGAAACCTAATATTGTTATTTTTGCAACAAAAACAGAGAAATTGATTTTAGCAACTGCAAACCAAAAACACATATCTAACATGTTTGTATGAGTGACAGAGGTTTATGAAATTTAGATAGAAAAGTAATTGGATTATGCTTTTGGATTATGTAATCCAGGATGTCTAAAAATACGTTTAAATTTGCAGAGGCGTACATACAATAGTCCACAACCGACTCCGTTTTAAATAAACAAGAATAAGAAGTATCAAAATAACAACCATTTTAAATATTAATCTAAAAATTTAAATCACACCGATTTTCAAATCTCTACTTTTTAGGCAACTGCTGCATAGACCAATAGCAAAGCATCTAAAGAGTTCAAACCGGAGTCAGTGGACGTTTTAAACACGGTTTAAACAGCGACGTGTGTGACGTCACTGGTTTAACGCAAAAATATAATGTTTTGAACCGGGTTGAACACATTTCGTCGCAAAAAACAGCTTTAGTCTTAATAATTTAATATATCAATGTATTAACAACAGTAATAACTTACATTTCTGTATAAATTCTGTTTTTCAAACTCTCGGCTCATCATGACAGTAAATTAATATTAGAAAGAATCCATCGCAGAGAAAAATCACAAATCAAAACTGTTTGGCTACTTACTATCTTAGAATCTATTCTTTTCCACTTTCACGATTTAAGATTTAGATTTACATGATATTTGTACTAGATAAACCTTTATCATTTTTCTATACTCTTGAATAAATATTTTTCATAAAGATAAAATACATATCGCGTTTCACAGCGTACAATTTAGTTTTAAAAAAATAGTACCTAGTCAAATATGGTGATGTGCTATATATGGTGAAAGTTCAGTAAAAGAACCAAAAGGTGGAAAAGACGTTGAATGAACGTTACAGGGTAATTCGATTTTCATGTAACTATATTAGCAATGAAGAATTAAATGAATTAAAAAATATATACAGAGTGTCCGGGAAAATGTGGGAAATCTCTAGGGTGCAAATAGAACATGAAAAAATATAAGGTGACAAATTTCTATAAAAATTTTTTGTACAGGCCTGCGGAGTTATGTGTATCTGAAGGAGGCCGCTGGAAATCGGTTTTACTTGAATAACTTTAAAAGTACTCAATATAATTTAATAAAAATTTAATGTGATGGACACTAGTAAGGACCTCTTAAAATAGTGCCCTTGAAACATATTTAGCTTTTTTAGTTTACCAGGGGCGGGCTAAGCTTTACAATTTAATACCTAAATTTTTAACATTCTGTGTGATCAAGACTTTAAGATAGTAAATCTGGGCAGATCTGGGTAGCTTCAATTTAAAACTGAAAAAGGTACTCTTGTTTATTGTCGATGAAATTAACCCTTTACAAAAAAAAATAAACGAATTCATGTTTTATTTTTAATAAAAAGGGCCATAATTTCTATTTGTTTTTTCTCGACAACAAAGTGCGATACGAATCATTCAAACAACAGGAACGTTTCATTCTAAGATGTTTAATCCGAAAAAATAAAAATTTAAAAAAAAACGCAGTAGCATCCCAGGAGGCACCTTAACGAAATTATTGAAAAACTTCATAAGAGGGTTCAACATGCGAACATAATATGTCGCACTTTTTCTCGTAAACAGTTCATTTTATCGACAATAAACAAAAGTAGTTTTTTTAGTCTAAAATTGAAGCTACCCAGATTTATTATTATTTTTATCATACAGGGCATTTAGGCTTATAAAGCTTAGGCCGCCCCTGGTAAACTAAATAAGCTAAAAATGTTTCAAGGACACTATTTTAAGAGGTCCTTAATGTCCATCACATTAAATTTTTATTAAATTATATTAAGTACCGATTTCCAGCGACGTCCTTCAGGGACACATCTCCGTAAGCAGGGCCTGTAGAAAAAAAAAAAAGAAACTTGTCATCTTATTTTTTCATGTTGTATCTGCACCCGGCAGATTTCCCACATTTTTCCCGACACCCTGTATACAACATATAAAATAATATATGAAAATAAGTAGGAAATTGGCTTACGTTCCATGCCGTAGCAATCAGTTCCGTTTTTTCTTTTTCACCCTCAATTTCGGAATCAGACGAGAGGGAAACATCAGCGTCGCTTTCCACCGTTGGTACGGCCTCATTGTCGCTCTCTTCTTCGTCTTTGGAGGGTATCACTTGAGCAGCGGCTTCTGCGACGCGCTGCTTCTCAATTTGTTCTTGTGTTGCCGCGAATTCGGCCTGTTCTCTGAATAGAGAACCGAATTTTTCGAAAAATCCACCATCCACTTGTTGAATTCTAAAATAAAGAAAGGGTCTGTGAGGAAGGGATGTAGCAAATTTCATAAAAGAGAGGAGAATAGTAAAGTCATTTTTGTATATTATGGGTCACTTTAAATGATCCCAATTGACACAAAATTAGTAATAGTAGTGTTTATAGATAATAGTATTTAAACAGGCTGAAGGACCTCGGAATGGCCTTTTAGGTTATACTCAATAAATATCGTTTTTTTTTAGTAATAGTACCTATATTATTCAACAAACATATAATAATGGCTGTGAGTGTCGTAAATCACCCAAGTGAATTACAGCTATTATATGCATGTAGAAATTATATAATATTTTGAAACATTCATAAATTGAACTTAATACATAACATACAATGCAAAAACTGTCAAAACACCTTATACCTTATATACTTTCAGGTTTGACATTCGTCGTTCACGTGATATATAAAAGCAAATCAAATAAAACTTTAATTACCTACTAAAACATCTATCACCATTCGAAAAATTGATAGTATTGCCGTGAGATAGTGTTTAGTTTTCACACAGGGAGGTTCAGGTTCAATTGCTAACACCTGAGAATTTTTTTTATAGTCATATAGTGATTAATCATTGCTCTCAAGTGAATAATGATTATTAATAACTCCTACAGATACATCATTATACTTGAAATAACAAACGAATAATGTTTATATTACAATACATATATAGTCGTGGACAAATACATTTACTTTTGTTTGACCTCAAAGGGTGTAATTCAAATTTCAAGCACAAAATCCTATGTTCTATATGAGTTTCCATATTTAACAATCACTATATCCCAAATGCATGATTATGTCAGAAATTATACAGGGTGGACCATCAACAATGGGTCATAAAGCAACACAACAAATTAGAGAGAAATTCATCATCAGGTATTGCTAAAGATCAACTTTTGTTTGAATGTGAAATAAGTCAACCTAGATACAGATTTTTTTATCAGATAAATTTAAAAAATATATTTTCTGAAAAACGTCAAATTTCTGGCTAAATTCTAACAGTAGTAATTTATTTTGCCTGAATTTAACTTTCCTTACTAAAAAAAATATTGAAATAATGTAATTGGTTTTCATTTCTTTTTTTATTATCGTGTATTATTCTCAAATAATTAGATTTCAGTAATGTAACATTAGTAGCAGGCACTTCATGCAAAATTGAATAAATTTAAAAATTTTCCCTGAAAATTATAGAAATTCGCTGGTATTTTCCAGATCTCTAAATTTCCCTAACAATTCCAGGTTTTCCCAGTTTTACACACATACACACTTATGATGGAGTTTATATAAAAAAATAAAACACTTGCTGATATTTAACATGATATTATTTAATCATACTTCTATATACATTTAAATTAAATATTTTATTGCATAGTTAACAATATTAAAATCCTAAACTGAGCAATGCATCTATTATATTGCTAATCATAACATTCATGTGTACTTAACTGAGCAATTTGCTTTTTGTTTATACAAGCATTTGTAAATCTCAACATTTCTTATTAGGAATACTAATGTAAGGACATGGAAGACTTTTTCAGGAAGACAAGAGTTTATGCAAACACTAGTTTTAAGTAAAATTGAACAATTTCTAAACCCTTAAATATCTAAACTATTAAATACATTAAAAACAGTCTAAATATTGCCTAAAAATAATCAGATATAATACATACATAGCAAGTATTTAGATAATTATAATGTTATTCTTAAATCTGTACATAAACAATTTTTTCTACGTTCATGCAAAATACAAAACTTTATTGATCTATATTTAGTGGAAAAAGTGGTTCTTTACTGCACTAGTGCATTAAAATATTTATTGCATTCATCTGTCATTTTACTACAGCGTTTTGTCATCATGACAAACATAAACGTTCAAATCTACGTCATATTTTCCTACACTTAGTGTCATCTAAAACATTTTTTGGTTTTTGCATGAACGTAGAAAAAATATTGTATGCAACTCCTACAAAAAGTGCTTTTTGCACTCGACGTGCAATAAACACTTACTTTTTGTACTTGTTGCATAAATAAATATTATTGTGGAATGCAGAAAAATCATTTTGAAAACATGTAACTTTTAAAAAAATTTCACTCAACTCAAAAATTTCTTACATAAACAAATATGTAATCCTATTAATATACAGATATGTTTCATAATTCTATAAAATTTGAGAAATTTTAAGCAACTATTTTGAAAATATCAGTGACATAACAAATGAGATATTCATAAAATTGTTACTTTATTTTAAAAATTTAAAACCAAACTAATTCAATTATTTGAGAGTAAGTTAAGCTTAAAATTTTATTCTAAAATTTTTTATTTACTAATACTACTGATTTATTTTTGTTACTGGTTGTTACTTTTATCACATAAAGAAACTGCGTCAAACTATTATCTTATTAGATTTATTTAAGGTTTCCTATGCACGTATATTTAATATAGGTGTAATCTTCTATACCGTGATGAGAACCTTCACGACCTAAACCCGATTCTTTGATACCACCAAATGGAGCTTCAGCGGTAGAGATAAGACCCTCGTTAACTCCAACCATGCCTACTTCTAGATGTGAGCTGACCCTGAATATTTGAGCTACGTCCTCGGTGAAGAAGTAACCTGCTAACCCCCTCTGAGTGGTGTTTGCTATCTTCAAACTCTCTTCTTCCGTTTTGAATCTAATCAAACTTATCACAGGTCCAAAAACTTCTTCGTTGTAAACTTCCATGTTACTTTGAACTTCGGATATTATCGTAGGTTCATAGAAAAGGCTACCAAGTTGAGTAGCTGGTTTGCCACCCGTCAATATATGTGCTCCTTTCGAAACAGCGTCGTCTACCATGCCCGACACTTTATGGAACTGGGTGTCGTTTATAAGGGGACCTAGGTTAACACCAGGCTGCGAACCATCTCCCAATTTCAGTTGTTTTACCCGTTGCGTTAATTTCTTGACAAATTCATCAAATACTTCATTTTGTATTAAAAATCTGTTGGCGGCTACGCAAGTCTGTCCACAGTTTCTAAATTTTGCAATTAAAGCTCCTTCTACGGCATGATCTATATTAGCAGAATTGTAAACGATGAAAGGTGCATTTCCGCCTAATTCTAAACCTAGTCTTTTAATACCCGACGAACATTGCTTGTACAGAATTTTTCCAACTTGTGTCGAACCAGTGAAAGATATTCCAGCTACCAAAGGGCTTTCGCAGAACAAAGCACCAATTGCGGGAGCGTTCTTACGATCAGATGTAACCAAATTCAACACCCCTTTAGGAAAACCTGCTTCCTCTGCTAGTTTCATAAGAGCCAGTGCTGTGAATGGAGTGTCTTCAGCTGGTTTAATAACACAAGTGCAACCTACCGCCAACGCCGCACTTGCTTTCCTAGTAATCATGGCATGGGGAAAATTCCATGGTGTAATTAAAGCAGCAACGCCTATCGGATGATGATCAATAAATATCTTTTTTGATGGTACAGGACTTTGGATAATTTCACCACGTACATTCCGAGCCTGCTCAGAGAACCACTCGACAAATGAATTACCGTAAGCTACTTCACCTGCCGATTCAAGTAGAGGTTTACCAGATTCAGCAGTCATAATCTTGGCAATACTATCCTGGTTCTCCACAAGTAAGTTATACCATTTCCTAAGAAGATGCGACCTCTCTTTGGCTGTCGTAAATTTCCAAGTTTCAAAGGCTTTAGCTGCAGCTTCTATAGCTTCTTGGGCATCTTGAACGTTCATATTGGGAACTGTTCCGATAACCGACCCATTTGCTGGATTTATCACGTCAAAGCTTTGATTACTTGCAGAGGTTACCCATTCACCATCTACATAGGCCTTTTGATTCAAGAGATGCATATTTCGGATATGCATCAAACAAACTTTGTTCAGTAAGCGGCTTTTGACAGCTTTGACAAACATTTTAACGCACACCATACAGTTATACAAAGTTATATTTAAAAGTTATTTAAAGGAATAAACAGGTATACACACCTAACCAACAATTACAAACTGACATTGGAAAACCATCAATGTCGAAATAGTTATCACAGATTCTGCGCACACCAAAATGAAACTAATAAATAACATTAGATTAATAGAATAAAAATAATGAAATATAAATATATAATTTTTTTCACCTCTCACCTTTATAAAGTCAAAATCACGTCAAAATCAAACGTTCCAAAAGAAGAATTGAACTGAGCCACAGATAGCATAGCAGATAACATAACTGAACTGAACAATGTTAATTATAGGGTATGCAAACCTCCATACAGTCTATTGCATTGTGTATTGCCTATAAGTATTTTAGTAATTGCATAATTTTTTAAATAATTTATATGCAATTTTATACAAGTATTCAGAAAATAACAAAACAGAAAAATATATAATGTTAAATACAACTAAAAAGCAATTAAATAACATGAATAAAGAGTATTAACTATATTTTGATTCACTGTAATGGCATGATCCGGTCCCGTAGCTGACATCATTATGTATTTCGGTAACTCCCAACCAAAATTACGAAATAGTGAGCTGGTAACTGGTGCAAGTTTTACTATTAATCATTTAATAAACCTTAAAAATATAAAATTGAAAGCACAGACAATTTACAGGTATTTATGTTTGTATTAAAAACAATTCAGACATCGATTGAAGGAGCTCAAACGGAACGTAGGGGCGAATTAATTCAAAACTGGGTCACGTAGGAAAACATTAGTTAAATAATGATATAAATGATCAACAATTGTGTTGCAGTAATAGGTATGATGCTTGCTGATTAATATTTATTAATTTTTCCACCTACAGATAAACGTATTTTCTTTGTGTAATATATGTATTTCTAGAAGGTGGAACCTCATTTTTGTTATTGTCGAAATGTTAGATTACTATAAATAAATTTACCTCATTTCATGGTCTGTGTGAGTTTGGTCCACGTTTGATCGTTGCGTTTGCAGTTTATTGTAAATCTGCTTCCACATTAAATCTTCAGATTCCATATCCATGTTGAGGAGTTAGGTATATTTTATATGTCAAGAGTTATTAAAAAATATATAATAAATTACTTATATCAAATATTTAAAAAAAATAACCGGTCGTACTAATTTTATAACAAGTCGACAGTCACACTTTGCATACAGACACTATGTACAAACTGATTCATTCAACATGAATACAACGGTGATCTAAAGAAATTATGACTTTCGACCTTGCTTTTGCGACGTACAGAGAATTATATTTGAATTTTTACAGTTCTAATACACAAAAATGTGTGAATCATGCCCATAAAAGATTAACTTTTTAAATTTGACAAACATTTCCGGGGAAAAAAATGTGTTTTCTATGCTTACTGTACACATTTAAACATGACTGATTTTGTGTTAATATGAGATAATAATTATAAAGGTCGCACTAACTTTTAAATTGAAAATATTTAACAGAGCATTGCAATTTTTTTGATATGGTGAGATACACAGCGTTTACTGTAGTAATTATACACGGTCACGTGGGTCTCGGACATTAATGAAAGCCCTGTAGTAGTACTCAGTGCGCAAAATCAGTGTTTTTTTAATGGCGCGTGAAAATGTGAATTTTTGCTAGATACAAAAAATCATTCGAAATCACCTTAACACTGATTTTGCGCACGAAATATAAACAATATTTTTTTTCTACGTTCATGCAAAAAATAAAACTTTATTGATCTATATTCAGTGGAAAAAGTGGTTCTTTATTGCACTAGTGCAATAAAATGTTTATTGCATTCATCTCTGTCATTCTACTACAGCGTTTTGTCATATTTTTCTACACTTAATGTCATCTAAATAAAACATTTTTTGGTTTTTGCATGAACGTAGAAAAAATATTGTATGCAACTCGTACTATACGTATACGTATAAATAACTATTATACGTTTATTATTTTTCAACACGTTTTTAGCTTTTCGTCTGAACTTAGTGTCAATGTCAAAAGTGACATGATCGTGAAAAAAGTACTCGATCCGTAAAAATAGTTATATTTATGCAACAAGTGCAAAAAGTAAGTGTTTATTGCACGCGACGTGAAATAAGCACTTTTTGTACGAGTTGCATACAATATTTTTTCTACGTTCATGCAAAAACCAAAAAATGTTATTTAGATGACACTAAGTCTAGAAAAATGTGACGTCGATTTGAACGTTTATGTTTGTCATGATGACAAAACGCTGTAGTAGAATGACAGATGAATGCAATAAACATTTTATTGCACTAGTGCAATAAAGAACCACTTTTTCCACTAAATATAGTTCAATAAAGTATTGTTTTTGCATGAACGTAGAAAAACTTTTTCATAACCGCGTGTTTTTGTTTTCATTTTTTTTTCACGATAACGTGTTTTTGTTTATCGTTGTTAAAAAATGGCTAACTTTGTGTAATGAAAAAAAGTCGTCTTTCAATCAATATATGATATTGCGTCTTATTTATATAATATATAATTACCAGTAAATTATAATGTACATTTTTTCTATTAATTAGATCAAGATAACTATATACTTAATGCTGCATGCTATCATGCACTGTTATTAGGTATGTATTAATACTTAATACTAATTAGGATTTCCTGCATATCATATATTTTTTATGTAGTAATATTTCCAGTGCCCTGGTATTACATTTATTATAGATTTAATAATACGTGATTTAACCCATTTATCAAAATAAGGAGTGTTTAACATTTGCTAATTTCTAAATTAAAACAAATACAGTAATTTCTATGATTAATTTAATTACGCGCTAGAACAGAGGCGGGTTATCGGAGCATCAAAACAAAATAATATTAATTTTCATCGTTTTGAAAAAAACTAAACATATGCTCCTCCATAATATTAGAGAATGTCTATATTACTGCATGAACGTTGGTGGCAAGCACAAACTAGATGACGTCAAAAGATTTGAATGCCCCTTAAAAAAGCAGTGGCGGCCCGTGAACTTAATAATAGGTGAAGCTGATAAAAATAATACTTCGTCGCGAAATTATCATTTTATAGTAAAAAGTACCTATCTAATCCACCCCTCTACCTTTTAAATATAAGTTCTATTTTACAATTTTTTAAAGCCGCAAACTTATCGATGATGTAATTTTAAAATAGTTCTGCACTTATAAGATCAATTAATAACACTTTAACTAACTAATAATATATGTTAAATAAGTCGACAGTATTTTCTCAGAGTCTACTAGAGATATTTTGCCTATTTATAGTTTCCATCTTAAACTTTTGTGGTATGTCACAAAATTTTTAAATTAAGATTACTCGAAAACAGAGCAGTTTATTGAATTGAAATAGGAGTACCTTTTTCATGTAAAATAAACCAAAATTTTTAATTTTTTCATCTGACGACGAAAATCTTGAGATACAAGAAAGTTAGAGCACTATTTACCCACTTTTGGAAGGCTAAATTTGGAACACCCTGTACGCAATCAAAATACATATATTGAAATTTTTAAGTTTACACGTGTTTACCTCAGTACCTCTGTTTGGAAATATTTGTACATTTCTTACGAAACGGCTGATACTCAGCGTCTCAGAGTATGACGTCAAAAGTTCTGTTTCTGCTCTAAATAGTCAATTTGAATAATAATGCATGTGTGCAAAACAGTACATTGAGAAAGGCTCGAGGCTATGAGGCAACCTGCAGGCTTGTATTTAGCATTTTTTGAACTCGATACTCAATGCGTATTACGATTACGTATTAGAAAAAAAACTGAACGCACAGTGCACGAATGTTGATGTGTACCTAACCCCTACAAGTCTGAAAATTTGTTAATTTTATTTTTTTGATAAGACAGGCTTTTTCGATTTGACCCTAAATGGAACCTCAAATACCCCCCCCCCTTATTCACTCCGCAGTCCCTTTGATAAAATAATAGGGTAGCATAAACGCCTTGTAAGTGACTAACTATTTGCCAGACTACTACCCTTGAGCCCTTTTACATATTAATTCACTCATACCCTGCCCCCCCGCTGATTTTTATTTATAAGCACCCCAAAAGAAACAAATACCTACCACGTCCACGTCGTTGTTTCTGGGTAACGCTATATAAGAGTAGTTAGTTTCAATAAAATCAGCGGGGGAGGGGAGAGGTAATGTTTGGGGGGGCAGGGTATGATTGAATTAATATGTAAAAGGGCTCAAGAGTCTTACAAATAGTTAGTCACTTATAAGACGTTTATGCTACCCTATTATTTTATCAAAGAGACTGTGGAGGTAATAGGACTGTGGAGTGAATAAGGGGGGGGGGGGTATTTGATGTTCCGTTTAGGGTCAAATCGACTGTTTATGACTTATACTTACTGGCAAAAAAAAAAAACAAAAGGGGCCGAAAACCGGCCTTTGTTCTATGTTTTTATGGAATTAGAGAAAAACTAGTTCACTTTCACATTTTATTCCTGAATACATTGAATATCAAATTTAAATTGACTTATGATAAAGCGCGCGATTATTTTAGCATTTTTATAAAATATTTTTTATAATTTTAGGCTTTAAATTAAAGGCGAGGCATTCTTGAAATAGTGTGCTTATTAGAACCCCCTAGTTCCCCCTAGTTGCGACTATGCCCTAGTTAACGATTTAATACCTATTTAAATATAAATTTATGGTCTTTTAGACTTTTGGTTTTGATAAAATGTTTATCTACAGACGCAATTGGGATCTAACAAAATACATACAATGTGTATTAATCAACAATGGAGATTATCGTTTGGAGTTGAATCGTGACGTTATTAGACCAGGAAAAGAATGTATATTTTAGAAGTGACTAATAATTAACGATACTGAGATTACGAAATAGAAATGGTCAGCTGGGAATTTCGCCTCCTGTGGTACTGACGTACTGTTCTCTCCGTACCTGGGTCACCTGCAAAATAGTCGCATTTGTCTCTATTTCCCACCAATTTCTGTAACATCCGAATTAATAAAATTGTATTATATTGTTAGCAGTATATTAATTTGTCTTTTATATAATTTAGGTATATTTTAATGCAATATTTTTTCTGTGATGCCATGGTTATGATATACGCCTGACTGCAACGCCAAGCACATGCATTAAAAATAATATCTACAACACACAATATAGCTCAGTGATTTCAGTTTTGACTTTACTTTATACTCAAGGTTTTCTACTACCTACAGTACCTACTCTACCCACCATACAGATTATAATATCAGTTCTATTCAAAAGTCAATCTAAAAGACTGTACTGATCCACTTTCATTATTAGTATGTTTTGAATTAATTATTTGCATGCTTGATTAGTGAGTGACGCAGAAGAATATTCACAGTCTGTTATATCCAAGATTCCTTTAGTAATCTTTAGACCAGGGTCGGCAATTTTTGAAACCAAAAATAAAAAATAAATAATAGTAGGATGAAACCCATTGGAAAAGGAAAATAATACAACAAAAATGAAAGGAAAATAATTTACGGGCGATCTGAGGTCGGGAAGTGGAAGGTGATGAGTTTTTAAGGGTAAAAAACGGTTTATCTCGATTTCTGGCAAAACTACAAGTCCTATGGAAAAAAGTTAATGTGGGTACTAAAAATATCTACAACTTTTGTATTTACACTTTTTTCACATAACCTCATAATTTATGTGAAAAATTCAAATAACCAAGTTTTTGGTTTTTTATTTTTCTTTTTCAAAAAAAATTTTTTTTTCACGAAATTTGGTGACAACTTACCTTTTTATGTCCCAAACACACTGTAATTTTTTTGATTTCAAATATTAATTTTTTTACCTTATTTTGTTTTCATATCGAAAAAGCACCCTAATTTTCAATCGAAAATTCTCCCGTCAAAATATCTGCTTTTTTTAAAAAGTCGGTGGGCTTTTTGTTCGTTGAAATCTCTACTTTCTGATGGTGTAAAAAAATATACATTACTATGGTAAATGTTCTCAGAAAATGCAAAGAAACGAAAAAATATTGTAGATATGTCTTATTAAATATTAACTTTATTAACTTATTTGGTTGTTAATTATAGTAGTATATTTCGACTTGCAATTTTTTTGTTTATCAATGTAACATGGAATCTTACGTTTTTCGAGTAATTAAAGTATAAATTTTAATAAATAGCTCAAAATTGTACATAATGATTTAAAAAACATTTGAATATGCATAAACCATTATTAAAGTTTAATCTTTTTTAAAAATAAGGTTAATTTGACAATACACAATATAGAATAACATGACGTCTTCTTATTATTATTGTTTTGCATGGACTTTAACTGTAAAAATGCACTTGATCTAATAAATCAATGTTGTTGTTAATGGGTTCAGAATACAGAAAAGTGTAAGGAAACAAAAAGTGAAGATAATACAATGGCGCATATGACAATCTATTTTATTTGTAATATTATAGAGGGTGATATATATTTTTTGCAAATAGTGATCGATGATACTCTGCCACTGGTAAGTTTCTATAGCTGGTAATTTTTGGCAAATGCAGGAATTTCACCAAAGTAACAATTTTAAATTATTTTTTCTACAAAACAGCGCAACCATCAAAACTTATTTTCATTTCACTGGAACATTTGTTGAAAATTTCGAAACAAAGAAACAGACGAGTGTTACTCCCAGTCCTATATAAAAAGCTCTAAATAATAATAATAATAATATCTCTACCCCTCATTCTAATCACAGGGATTAGCCCAGAAGTCGGAGACTTGTACGGGAGAGGGGGCGGCATATTATTATTAAGCAGGCCGCATTTGCGCCCAGGAACGACTTACGTTGGTAGGCCCTAATCACTATTCAGTGCAGGAATGAGGAAAACCTGGAAAACCTCATTAATTAGGGGGGTGGTCAAATATCAACCGGCATCAATCTCTCATATTGACCCAAGCTAACATTATTCCACCCTACCATACCCACAGAGAGGGTGCCAATCCTCTCCACGAATATAGCTTATATACGGTCTACCGGCAGCTGGGCTCGAACCAACTCCGTCTAGTCACCTCGATTCAAGTACTAACGCCTTAAACCGTGCGACCACTGACCGATAATGGTCTTTAATTTGGGATTTAAAATTAAGTAAAATAAAATGTCTTTTAATTTATGCCAGTTGAATAAACATTCCATATTCGATTCTAACTAGAACTATTTAGTTACGTCTAACTATCCATGGAATTTCCGTAATGACAACTTGCTGAATAAGAACCATATGAGATTTAACCATTTCATTAATGGAAGTTCATTAACTTTCCCATATTGCTCACTGTATAGTTTCCGAATTTCGCAGAAGCAACGAAAGTATATATAAAGAGCCAACAAACCTTGAGACTAATTTATGTAATGAAACCCAGTATAGCCTTATTACTTCTCCAAAACTACTTTGCATGCAAACGCTAAATGAAAATGAATAGAACCAATTAGATATGTGATACATTGATTGATAAATCTTACAACACAAATTTCTGTACAAAGAAGGAAATGAGTATTTTCGATAAATGTGCAAGCATAGCATCCTGTAAAAATAGAAAACTTTGTGTACTTAATGACAACTTATTAATGATATACATATACAGGGTGTTCTGAAAAACACTAGCATAAATTCAGGGCCTGATAGATTTTCAAAAAATATTACAATTTGTTCCCACGTACCATGGGCGTATCTTTCCATTTTCAACATACAGGGCGTTGAAAATAATTTTTTAGAATCTAGTTTCAGTTCTATCTTCCACAAAATTTGGTCGAATGAACTGAAATTTTGTTATGTGGGGTTTCTGGGGATGCCAAATGTTCTGGAGTTATTAATATTTGGCTATATCATACAGGGCGTTTCATGCAGTACTCCTAACCTTTAGGTCCTAACTATTTGAGGTTAATCTTTTTGTCCCTTTTATCACTTGCTGTTATGGTAAATTTTATTCTAAACAAAAAAGGTGCTCTTGTAAGAGTGCTATAATTTGCCCGTTTTCGAGAAAAACCAGGCATAGTGCTCCAAAATCAAGCAGCTAGTATTCAAATTTGTGTTTTTTATTTCAAGTAGGCTTTGGCACCTAGTTATTATTACTATTAGTTTTATTAATAAAACTCAAAATCAAAGTAATTCTTTTAATGATAATGATAAAAAATAATGGTTAGTTTATTTCTGGTAAAGTTTAACACTTACTGAATACAACTGAAGAAAGAAAAACAACAAGAATAATAATTATTAACAGAAAATTAAAGTGTAAGGAAAATAAAATCAGTGTTTAAAAGTGTTCGAAATGTTTTCCGTTTTCACGAATACAACAATTCGGGAGATACTAACTGCTTGACTTTGGCGTACTATGCCTGATTTTTCTAGAAAACGGGCAAATTTTAGCATTTCTTACAAGAGCGCCGTTTTTGTTTGGAAACCGAATTTTGTGAAAGATAGGACCGAAACTAAATTCTAAAAAAATATTTTCTACTCGAATTTTTTGAAAATCTATCAGGGCCTGTATTTATGCCAGTGTTTTTCAGAACATCCTGTAAATAGCTATTACTGTTTAAATAACCAACCAAATATTAACTAGAGCGAGGAAATAAATTTCAATTTCTGTCGAAAAATGTACACGTTCAATCTGAAATCAGTAACAGAAACTTTCTAACTAAATACTTGAATTTGTTTCTAATGTGTCAACATATCCAATAAACATTTTTTCCCTTAATTTTAATTCCTTTGTTTTGGGAGAATGGAAAACACGGACAAATGTTCAAACTTTCGGTAAACCCAAACTATTAAGGAGGTAACGCACTAGGCAGTCGCGGTCTAGCAGCATCGCGGACCATGCTAATCTCGTTCTCATTTAGTGCAGTAACTTCTAATTGATTTTAAATGTACACGTTTGCACTAGAAGGTCGAGAGCTAGGCTTACTTTTTGGAGAATTTTGGCGTCAAACAAGGACTAATAAAAATACATCTTCCACAGAATATATTTTGACACCCAAATATTAGAGTAGAATAAATCGGGAGCATATAAAGAATAACATATGCGACAGATTTTGTAAAAGACCGTGATCAGCTCAACATAGAACGATCCGCGATACTCTTATACCGCGACCTCATAGTGCGGTCTCTCCTTTACAAAATATATTGGCACTTACGTCGGTGTTAGTACACATCATTAACACTTGGTATAAACATATACTATACACCAATAAAGAATATTTATATGTTTGCGATGTTACTAAATTTCATTATATATACTGCTTGTATCATAAAGGCGCCTTATTTTCTGTTGGAACATATAATTATGGAAATTTTCAGTATAAAATAAATTTGTAACAAATCTTTCTATATGTATAACATTTAGGCACTTGGAACATATGAGGGAATGGAAAAAAATGGATTTTGGCATTCCTCAAATATTTTTTTTTACAGAATTATACATTGCATTAATTTTTCTGTTACAATAATTAGTTGTTTGCAAATTTTTAATTCTTATATTACCTTTTTTAATATATTACCCTTAATTACAAAGGGTATTAAACACATCAAGACTCTTAAATATATGTATTTTTACAACACCAGTAACATTCAGAAACCAGGGCACGCGACTTCAGATATATTAATATTCCATATAAATGAAACTACTACAAATTTTTGAGGTAAATTAAGAACATTTGGAAAAAATGGAAACATATCAGTTTATACAATTTATCTCTTATATGAAGAGCATTAAACTATATGAATTCAATGAAAACCCATTATTCATAATGTGGTAGATAATTTCCTTCCAGCAATGTCAGTTATTAAATGCTAATTCTATATCCTTTTTTAAATTAAATAATCAAAAAAATATATAAGGAAATAATTATAGAATGGAATCCAAGAACTACAGCAGGAAAATGAAAAGTTTTTTTAAAAATGGGCAAAGAATTGTATCTTACAAAGTTGTTAAGAAAATTTTTAACGCAACTGCTACAAAAAATATACTTAGGAGGCTTAGGACCTTTGCGGAAGATACTATTTTCGGATATACACATTCCTAGAGCCTATTCAATAAATTCGTTGGATGATAATATTTGTCAAGAATATGTTATTGTTTACAATAACAATAGCCGTTACATTAATTTTTTGAAGTTCATTAATGGCGAAATATCACATACCTGTCGTTACCAAAATCCTCAGACTTTTGCTTCTGCAGTTTTCTGTACACACACTTCCACATATTTTCTTCCCGAATACATTCCATGATAGAAACTGTCAGGGAACTACCGTATAAAATCAATATAAAAACTATCACAGACTACACACGCTGTTCACAAAAATACACCCACAGAACTGACGGTGATAACAGTATTTCAATAATTTTAACGAAAGCTGAGAGAACAGAGCGGGTGGACTGTATCAAACCGGGTGCAGATTTCTTTTAAATAGTGCACCGGGATTCACGACCCGAGCTAGAGGTTTTCCAGATACGTAGGTTTGTCTGTCCATCGTACTGCGGACTTACATTTCAGACCTTGATTGATATGCACGCATGATGTAAAATAAAAAAAAAGTGTGATTGCACGCGAACTAAATCTGTTAAATAGAGAACTACATAAAGGCACCTTAGTTCCCAAGTAATTTTGATCTGATTAATTAGAGTTAATTAAAAACATTTACGTGTGGGTTAGATCATTATATGGGTTTTACCACGTAGCTTCTAGAATTGGAACAACTGTTGAACTAAACTGACGATTACCGTGAAAGCGAAGTATTACCCTTCTACTTGCCAATTCATTTGATATAAAATTCCAGCCTGTGAAAAATAAAAAACCCTACATTTGTGGTTAACAAATTAGTACATTTTACACTTAAACACTTTAAAGTTAGAAGCAACTAAAAGCAGAATGCTTTTTTCAAAAAAATATTTTTTTTTTGGGTTTTGTGAAATATCAGTAATTTTTTGCAAATGTTTCAGTTATATCCTTCAAGAGCACAGGTACCTATTTTTGTGGTTAACAAATTAATACATTTTACTTTAAATTTAGAAGCAAAATGCTATATTTTACTTTAAAATTCGAAGTTTTTTCCAAAAAAGAGATTTTTTTGGGTTTGTAAAATATCAGTTATTTTTTTTGCAAATGTAACTTATTCCAACTATATCCTTCCCGAGCAAGTATACAATTTTTATGGTTAACAATTAGTACATTATTTTACTTTACTGCAGTTTAAAGCAAAATGCTTTATGAAAACCAAAAGTTGCCAGAGGGGGTAAGAATAAACAACACATTTAAATGTAATCCAAAACAATAAAAAAAATAATCAGAAGTAAGTTTTCTGATTTTGCACAATGATTGTCCCCCATGCGGACGCCCAATGACAGGGTATTCCTGTTTTTCGTTTGTGAAGAATGGACTATAACAAAGTTATAGGCCTCATTCATATAACATTTTCACTAAAACATTACGTTGTCACACATAGCGCCAATTTAAAAAATATATATTTTACTTTCTCCATTATCTATTAAACAAATAAATATTAGTTGTTCTAACATGATATACCTTCAGCTATAGATAATGATGTAATTGTGGTGTTTCATTACTTCGACGACAATGCTGAAAATTACTTGGAATCTTTACTGTGAAGATAATAAAATTTTAATCTAAAAAAAAGGTACCGTTGGTAAAATTCATTTGCATTTGCGCATTTCCCAGATACTTTCTCATCATTGCCATTGTTATCTTATGGAATTACATATGTAGATAATAAAAATCAAATAGGTATACAGTAACAAAAAATTATTTCTAATTTTTATCAGTAAAACTGATTTAAAAATTATGTTAGTTAGTGTTGAAAATATACAGGACTAAAAAATTCATGAAAATATGACCACTTTGAAAACATCTGATAATTTATTTGACAAGTATATAAAAAACTTTTTTTCGTAAGCTTATAAAACCAGTGGTAGAACATTATAATGGCACACTACGTGCAAATGGTCATCTGTTTCTCATGATTTAACAATTAATTAATTCAATTCATTAATAATTTAGAAAAGACAGTTCTCTGTCATGTAATATAATATATTGCGCAATTTTACTCCCAAACTGTATAACCTATAGAAATTTGATTCCCATTCCACTAAATTTAAAAAAAAGTTACGGAAAAACTTATAGGTGATATTTTTTAAATTCACTTTCTCCGAGTTGACAAAATTATGTGGATTTTCATATCAACGTTTTTTACATAGTGCCAAGTTTTCATTTTTCCAAAAAAGAATGTTAAAATAAGTTTACGTACTCATCATTCAGAAATTATAATAACAAACTTTATTTTCTTTTTAGTTTTATTGGGTTTTGCCACACTTCTGAAAAAAATAAAGATTAATTAAATAAGCACTTGCGCCAAACGGATCAGTCAAGGGTTATTTTTGAAACTAAGTTTGCCTAACCAAAAAATCACAGTGAAAAAAAGCAGATAAGTAAACTATTATTAAAATTTTAAACTGTCAAACTTCACATACGTTTGATATTTTTACTACTATTTTGAGAACGAAAACAGAGATTTTCGAATCGTCAAAAATACGGAATGCGCGACAGTGATGTTATTTTTGTTATTTTTTACTTATCTGCTTTTTTCAGTGTGAGAATTTTTGGTTAGGCAAACTTAGTTTCGAAAATAACCCTTGACTGATCCGTTTGGCGCAAGGGCTTATTTAATTAAACTTTATTTTTTTCAGAAGTGTGGCAAAAACCCAATAAAACTAAAGAGAAACTAAAATTATGCGACAAATAATTGACTTCAGACAACAAACTTTATTTTTCTAGCTGATTTGAGCTTTTGTTATAGAACAAACAAAACTATTAATTATACCTTAGTTTGTTTACAGAATATAATATACATATTCTGTAAACTTTGATTATACCGAGGATTTGTCATACATGAACGTACGTACATACTTAGAAAAACTGGAGAAATTTGAAGCTTGTGATATCTTATTTCTATGGTAAATTACCTCTAAAATGTACATAGACTCACATTATTTTCCTAAAATAATTCAAATTTACGACTTACTTATTTGTATAATGCTCTTATCTTTATAATTACAATATTTAACCACTAGTTCAATTTGCTTAAGATTCTATATTTAGATTGTTATTCACAACCACGTTTATTCTTATTCTTAAATATAAATTAAAATGGTCATTTGCTGGTGGGATTACCAAATTATCTACACTGAGCAATTATTTACAATTTAGAAAATAAGTAATGGGGATTGAGAGATTATTGTTTTTTTAATATTTGGGTCATAAATTTATTGAAAATATTAAATCAACAGTTTGTAGGTAACCTCCTCTGTTTAGGAATTTTGGCATCACGACATTTCAACGGTTTACTGGACCAAATTCACTAGAAACTCACATGCAGCATCTAGTCAAATTCAGTGTGTGGCATAACGTCGGCGCGAACATGTCTTGTATTGCTTTTTGTCAAAATATCTTATTCAAATCAAGAATTAGTAGATATGCTACTAAGATACGAGTGCAAATACGGTTGCAAAACGATGTGTTGGTAACAACCGAATCTCACAACAGTGTAAAAAGCAGTTCTAAAGACATTTTACACATTTTTTCATACCAAAATTCAAGCTGTAGTTCGATATTTCATGTAAATTGCAATAACAAAAAAACAAAAAGTAATTTAGATGGAAATGAGTCTTGCAATTTTTACGTCGTAAAAAATCTAGAAAGTTCACAACTTTGTCCTTGATTTGACATATACAGGGTGTTTCAAAAAGGCATGGCAATATTACTAGGGCTGATAGAACACTGAAAAATAAGTGGGCTTTGTTTAATAAACGTATGTTCTAGAGCTACTTATTTTTTAGATATAGGGTGTAAGATAATTTGAAAAAATCAAATTTTCGATGTAATATATATTTTTTAATAACCATCAGATCTGATTAAAATTCAGGTACGTTTTTGATAGTGCCGAACACGCTGGTGTTATTAATTTGTATGTACAATGTAGAGGGCACAAGTTGCTAGCATGTTTTTTAACTTGGGTTTTTTTCCATTCTAAATCTTGTTACATTATGTAAAATTTCATTTTAAGCAAAAAAGATGCTCTTAGTAAATTTGTTAAACATACACTGTTTTCGAAGAAAATGTAAAAAACTGTGGTAGAGTCAACCACGTGATCTTTGGAATAATACTTGTACTTGTTGTAGTGTCCTACTAATTATATCACATGTTCAGACCACCGCAACTGACAATCAAGGTACACACCCAAAAACTTAGTGCTATCAGAAGACTGTAATATAAAGTTATTAAGACGCAGATTCAGTTTGGCATCAGGCACGTTGTTCTAACGGAAATACAGAACTTTAGTTTTATTAATGTTAACAATGAGATCGTTAGATTCGCACCAGGTTACAAAACATGCAATAAAATTTTCACAACTTGTAGTGAGCTCTTCAGGAGATCGAGCTGAGACCTCTAAAGAAGTATCATCAGCAAATAGCGTCAATTTAGACGAGTCATGTTAATGGTCCCAGCACGGATCCCTGAGGCACTCTCAAGTCAATATTTCTCATTTCCGAAACACATTCGTTTATTTTAACAGACATTGACCTATCTGTAAGATAGTGGACAAACCAATCCAAGAATATCCCTCTAAAACCCATACAACTTACTTTCAAGAAATGAAACATTTAGGCAATCAAATGCTCGCGTCAAATCAAAGAAAATTTCGGCAATATGCATGCTTTCAGCCTGTAATTTATAAATTTGCTCGGTAAGACTACAAGCAGCGGATTGAGTGGACTTACCCACTCTGAAACAACCATGTTGGCAATTTGATATTATGGTGAATTTATCAATAAAAGTGCAAACTCTATTAAAAATTACTCGTTCATATATTTTAGATATTGTATATACTCAGCAATGATATAGATCTATAATTGGGAATATCTTGCGGGTCATTTTTTTATAAATGGGAACTACTACCGTAGATGATTTCAAAACTTTTGGAAAGTGGCCGCTACTTACGGATTGGTTAATTAAGTAGGCAATGGGATCGACTATAAATATAGATATTTTTTTAATCAGTCTTACTGATAAGTAGTCTGTAGCTGAGGTAGTTCTATTTTTAAATTACATATTATCGAACGTATTTCATTACCAACAACAACGATTACCAAAATAACCTTGCAAAGCTTCTTCAAGACATTCGCAAGCTGATTGCCATCTGTATTTAGAGTGATATTCTTTTTCCTGTTGTTTTTCCTGCCTGTCACTTTGATTACAAGATTCCATACTGTTTTGCATTTATTGTTTGATTTAGCCACAATCTCACTGTGAAATAACATTTTAGTTTCCTTTAATAATCTACTGCGCTTATTCTTGCTTGTCTATAGAGAACTTGGGAGTCACTGTTCTTCATATTTTTCCAAAACCAATACATATTTTTTAGATGCTGGCTGGATAATTTAACCTCAGGAGTTACCCATTTTAACTGGGTTTTATAGTTATTGCGGTGATTTATAACTGGACAATATTACCATGTCTGTTTGAAACACCCTGTATATTAACTATTCTCGGATTTCTACATTTTTCTTTTCATTTTAATTAGTTAGGTTATGTACAATCTATTGCAATAATAATGGCACTTTTTAGAAAGGATTCGGCGATTTGTATTGAACTGCTGACGTATATATTTTTGTAATGAAATCTACTTTTAACTTTTAATATTCGCTCTTAATTGTTCCACCCACAAAAATAAATTTAATGAAGGTTCTACTCAGAACTTTCAGTAGTTGAAAAGCTGAGTGCCATTATTAATGCAATAGATTGTATGCATTTGCTATTTTAATTTCAGGTAACTATACTATACTGTCACAGAATTTGTCCCGCTCGCACCCGATTTGACGACTGTGGTAGCACAAAACGCTAGATTGCCCCGATCGCCCCTACGCGATGCTGGTACACAAACAAAATAATGCCGTGTATCGAGGACTGGAATATTGGGAATCGACGAGAAGCGTTCGAGAGTCGTTCGAGAAATGGATCTAGAGATGCTAGGCTAGAAAATACCTGGGATATTTGTTTGGTCTATAAAAGAAGAATAAACGGTCGAGTCAGTCAGTCTTGACTGAGAATCTTGAATTACAGTCTTGAATCGGAGTGTTTAGTTGGAAATTTCCTGGAGTTTCAAAGTTAAACAGTGTTTAGTTGAGTTGTAATTAGTATTCAATAGTGTACAGAGTAGTTAATAAATATGTGATTAATTAACGGACTGTTTTTATGGTAAAAGTATAAGTCGGGCTGGGACATCTGTGACAATACAAACAATATTTCATTTGACCAATACTTCAATTTCAGATTGCGAAGTGGTTGTAATTCAAATCTAGATATTCATAAAATGCGTGATGTTTAGCAATTTTTCACAGAGGTCAACTGTAGATGTAATAAAGTTTTATTTCAATTATCAACTACGATGGAAACAGTCACGCGTCTCTGAGCAATTTTTTACGTGAATTGAATTGCTTTTTCGATTATTATACATGCGTTTAAGGTTATCACGTTACAATGGAAGCTCAGATAACAATGCAATCGACAATTACGGTAGAAAATTGCAATATTTTAACATAAACTTAAATAGGTAGGGAGCAGTTAAAATAAACCCTAAGAAAAATGGTAAAAAATAGTGTTCTACAGATAACACCCGTCGTAAAATAAAGATGCAACTCAAAAATGAGAATTTTGAGATAGCCACACAAAAATGTTTCCTCCAAGGAAAACGCAGCTGATGCACAAAATTATGTTTAAACTCGTACAGATTTTGTAATTTTGATTTCAATATTAAAAATTTTGTCTGTTTGTTTTTTTAGATAAAAATATATCGTTTATGTTAATCAACAGAAATGAAAAAAAATTTTCATGAACTCCTTCTCAATAAATCCTTGCCTTCAAGAAGTGTCGCAGAATTGGCATCAGTTAAAATTCGCTGCAGTCCAGCAGCCTTATTTAAAGCTGTTGCGATGACAACGTGGACACGTACAGCTGGCCAGAATTAGTGTTGGCAACAATACATATTGAACTCTTGGTCGGCTACGGTCCCTTCGACAGTGGTGAATTGGTGGACGTTATAAAGTATAGGCACGACCAATTTTTCATAATAAGTAATATTTCAGTCAAATGGCACTGGATTTATAATTAGTTCTAATTCAGCAGAACTGGACCTGTGCTGGGATTTTGTTCCCGCTTGCTTTCTAAAGCTAACTTCACTATCATCATTTTGGTATTTTGTTTCCATCATCTCTCTTGCCTGATTTGATATGTTGTACCTATCTATCGAAACGTAGAAGTCGACGTTGATCGAAATGTAGTTAAAAGAGTTTACGAAGAAACAAAATTCCAATATTTATTTTATAGTGACGTTAGTTTTCGATTACAGAATTCTACTATCGAAAACGGACGAGAACAAATCCCACCACTGGACACAATAAACATTCATTTTAAAAATAATTTTATATGCTGGATCTCCTATAAATAAAATATATAGGTACCTACAATAGAAATGCAATATTATTTTTTTGCTAATGTCCACTGAAATATGATCCCTTTTTATATTTGGAAGACCTCTTGCCGTAGCAATATTTTTTGTCTTATTTCATGAAACTTTTTTATAGTCTTGTTTTACAATTCGAGCTATTGCGCATTGTTTTGCAAGACCAACACAAAACCAAGAAAAAGCAGAACAAGATGCCAACACAACTAGAATTAACGGGTGCCGCGGAGGTCGATAGCTGTTTTTCCTGTTTATACAATAATTACAATAAGTTTTCTCGTGTTTTCGCCCGTTATGAATATTTTAATTAGCCAAAATGTTTTTTAAAAAAAGCTATCATCTGTGTAATTCAAGAACAGAAACGAGGCTAACAAATTTAGCAAAAATTTCAAATGAACAGGATTAATAATCCATTTTACGACATCATAGATAAGTTTGCAGCTTAAAAGATCGAAGAATTAACTTTATAAAGGAGCAAATAGCTTTGTCATATACACGTGATTTTTCCCCCACTCGAGAAATCTTTATTTTTGGGGGCCAAGTTGTGACCTATAAGCACATGTGCATCTACTCACCCTCTCACCCCCACAAACCCCAACTTAAAAAAATTAAATGGGAATACCCCTCTTGAGATATATATCATTGGACAGCTAAAATCTTCCTGAATACAATGGCGTACGCATTTTTGGTTTATGAATGCGTCTTTTTGCAAATCACCCTTAAAAACGGATATGTCTTACCAAATTGGATTTGAATAAAAAGAATTAAAAAAAGTCAAAAATAAGGCTGAAGTAATAATACTTAATTAATTATTTTATCAAGTGTCCAAAATGAGCACCGTTCTGCTCCAAGGAATAATACAAAACGAGATTCAAATTGCTCGAGCACTTCTTGAAAAGATTTTGGTGGAATTTTTCTAATTTCCTGAATTATTATTTGCCGCAAATCATCAATATTTACGGGTTGTGTTTTATAAATGACAGATTTAAGATGTAGATTTAAGAGTAAGCCTATCATTCAGCCAGTTCCGAACATTTACAGAATAAAGATAAGGTACTCCATCATGTTGAAAAAACAGTTCATTTTCGTTCAACAATCGGTTTTCTTTATTATCATGCTGCTTCTCTACTTCTTGAGTTATTAAAGGATCTATATTATTTTCCAGAATACTCAAATAAACCGGCATTGAGTGTCTCAGTTTTCGAGATTTCTCTCACCCTGTATAAAGAATAACAAACTCACCGCGAAGCATTATTTATCCTTTCGCTTCACCTGTTATTAAGTTCACGAGCCGTCAATGACAAATAATTTTAATCTATAAAATATGTAGTATTCTATTTGACAGAAAGAGACCGTGATATCCACTTTCTATTGACAGATGGTGCGATTATCAAATTGTTTAATATATATGTTCAAGGGCCACATTCACTTAACTTTTATATTTATTGAAACAACCAGTTAAACAATAATTTTATAAAAAAAATAAATAATACCATTTTTATATTGCTTAATTTGATCCCATTATATAAAATATATATTCAATATACAGGGTGTCCCAAAATAGAAGGCCATACCATTAACCACATATTCTTTGGACAAAAATAATGCGACTTTCCTTATGCCATTTTTTATTTGGGCGCCCCTGTTTAAATATACAGGGTGTATTACGATTTCCTAAGTTGCCAAGGTATAATAATAGGTATATCCACAAAATTTCAGTTTCACTTGAAAATGATAGTGAATGATAGATTTATGGGCACTACAAATTGCCGTTTTTCTTCAAAATGGAGCATTTAAACAAAAAATTACAAAAAATTATCAGAAGAAAATTCTACGTTTGATATTTCAAGAAAAAGCTGCATAGGAGTACTTAGAAATTATTGGAGGGGATAACGGGTACTGCATCCCTCAGTTACCTCCATTCACCCTTCGATTTTTTTTTACCAAAATTACATGAAAAGTATGCCGGAATAAGATAAAAGTACGTGCAAAATTTCAAGTGTGTATCTTACAAAACAATGGGATTATTAACAAAAATAGTTTTTTAAAATGTAACTTTAACACCCTATATATATTGAAACAGGGGCGCCCGAATAAAAAATTGCATAAGGAAAGTCGCATTATTTTTGTCCAAAGAATATGTGGTTAAAGGTATGGCCTTCTATTTTGGGACACCCTGTAGTCCTTGGTGGACAAATTATTTTAATCATCCCGAGGTATCAGTTACACTAAAACAGTAGTGTATTATATGCCATTAACAATTTCAATTTTATTTCAGCAAAACTTGTTAGATTTTTTCCCCCGGCGCTAATAGAAGAGCGTAAATCTAGCGGAAGTTGATATAAAAATTGTATTTATTATAATACTTGGTATGGCAAAGAATTTCATCATGTGTTTTTTATCTATGCTTCTGTGGCGCAACATATGTTCCGCAAGATAACTTATTTATAGATATCCTGCAGGCATCCTATAATTAACAAAAATACGGAAAACCCTGACTTAGGAATTCTTGATTTTTCAGTTTAATTTTAAAATTATATGAATATTAAATATTTATATTCAAATTAACTTCTGTACTATACGTGGTAATCACGCTCCATAAGTACAAGTGATGTTACATATGTCTACATCTAGTGGTCACTGGCTAATCAATGCTCGGCCTAGATCGGCCACAAGCAGAAAGCGATCCATTATAATGTGGGAACTACTGAAAGTCCCGACCTGTATTGCCATCAGTGATTGTGATATTTTGCAAAAACGGAATTTCAGGAAACACCTCTACTTTACGGGTTAATGTCTTGACCAGCACTGACACCTGAATATACAGCTCCGGTTTTCACTAGTAGGCACAGTATAGTACGTCGCTTTCTGCTTGTGGATGATGTAAGTCCAACATTGAATAGTTGTACTATATACGTACCCATGATCTTCTGTTGGTTATGACAGAGCGCGAACAGCAGGATATTGAGTATTGAGTCGGTGGCACTGCTGATGACTAACCGTGACTGGTTTGTTATTCAGGTGTACTTCAATGCTGGTCGGGGCATTAGCCGGCAGAGTAGTTGTTTCCTGAAAATCCTCCTTCTACGCTCTACGCATTTCATTTAATTTGAAAACCTCCTACATGACTGAACCAAAGCATTTTTCAGCACCTTAAAGATTCAGACCTTTAGCTCGCTTTCAAATGGGTAAATTGTTTGCGAGAAGACTAGTTGTACGTTGACTCTTAAGCCTTGTCCTCATGGACGCGAAATTCGCGAATCTGGCAAATTTTGATTTAAATTATTAATGGCAGGAAAGTGTCAACATTCCGCAAATTTCGCGAAACAGGAATATTATCGTTAATTTCATCATTTTGTGGGGTTAGTAAGTTTAACTTGAGCTTCTGTTATTCTACCATATGACAGTTCTATGATGAAAATGATCGAAAATTTTGCAGTAAGCAAAAATCGCTAAAAGTTGAGACTTCACGCCATTAAGGCTTTATGGGCAATGCAGACAGTCTGCTGTAGATAGTAGGTCTGTTTTTACAAGAGTCAGAGACTAGTTTAAAACTGTTAGAAATGTTCGTCTAACTACTTCTTGAGTTATATGCACTGAAAACACATCCACAACTTAAATAGTCGAATATTTCTAACAGTTTGAAACCAATCCCTAACTCTTGTGAGAACAAACCTAGTATTCCCGTCTGAAAGTGTTCTATGGGTTTCAAAACATTTGAAGCGATGCTACGTTGTCAGATTTACTATAAAAAAATGAAAATACTGGAATGTGTTATTAAATAATTGTTTATGAAATTTTTTCACTTATTTCTATATATGGACATTGATATTTTTTTCTCTAAGTAAGAGCTCGTTATTTTTTTTTTTATAATAAAGAGAGACCTGATTAAGAATGAGTCATACAAAATTTAGTATACATTTTACAAGATTTCTTCGTTAAAAATCCAAAATGCTGAATGTGTCTATGTGAAATAATTAATATCCAAAATACTCTTACCAAAACCGAAAAACGGTACAAACAACATATCAACTCAATATAAAAATAATATATATATGATATAAATAATATATTTAAGGTTTTATATTCCACCTTTTCATTTATTTCTTTGACCTTCAATAACAGCATCTACATGGAAAATATGTATTTATCAAAGTATGTGTTTGACGGTATTTATCTATATAGTTACCTATTATTATAAATACCCTACTTTGTTTTATTTTTATACAAACACAGGAAATGTGTGATGGGATGCTATTGTGAAGTAAATTGTAAATCAAATTACTAATCTATATAGAGCGTGAAGTGATATTTTTATGCTATATCATCATCACTGTGTGCATAGTTACGTCACTATTAAAATTTGCGTAAAATATTGAAGAAGAAATGTTGAACATACAGTGTGTTTCAGGAGATGTTATGTTAAATTTGACATCCTGTATATCCCAAACGAAGCATTTCCAGACCTAAGTTCATAGGAAATTTTGTGCTTAAAATTTAACGTATAATAACATACTGAAGTATGTACATCTCCTCCTGAAACACCCTGTATTTTGGTTATTTTGTTTCTATTTTCATTACATATGCAATCAACTACTTTGCCAGGACCAGTACTGAATTATACCCACTATGTTTGAGTCAGATAATTATTAGATTTTGCAGTTTTATTTTATTTTAAAGTTATCAAGTTAATGCAAAAAATGTTCTAAGAACTCTTATCATATGAAGTCATACTTGTTCTTTAATATCAAATGTGGCTGGATCCAATATTTATCTAAAATATTTATTTTAGATATATTGAATTCATACCTTACCCAACGAGTTATTTCTTTAACATAGATATTGGGTATCAAAGAACGTACATAACTTCATGTGATAGGAGTTCTAGGAATAATTTGAATTAACTTAATATCTATACAGTAAGAGCATAGTACTCTTGCTTATATTAACTATTACATCATTCGACTAAGATAGAAAATAAGCTGAAAATTCCAACAAGACCGCAATTACACTACATAGAATACGGAGCTGTCAGAAAGGGGTCAACTAAACTGATGAATAGGAACAGCATATTACAACTGACGATGATGATGAAGAGAAAGACGTTTCAGGATTATATTAGAAATGCAAAAAAACTATTGCTGAATTTTGTTCAACACCATGCTTCGTAACTTCCCCGTTTCTTTACGTATTTAACCAACTATTTATAATTAACCGCATGATTAGCACTAATACTATTGTTTATATATAGTATAAGAGTTGATGTTATCTTCAGATTCTACGCCCCATCTAGTGTCTGTATACCAAATTTCGTCGCACTGACTATGCTGGTTTCTGAGATATTCTCACTGAAAGTCTTAGAGGGAACACCCGGTATTTAAAAAAATACCTTCAAATAAATAGTACTAAAATCGATTCGATTCTAGTTAAATCGGTTTTAGAGTAGACATTGAGTTTTGAATAAACATAAGCCAACTTATTTTGTATTATTCTGATCCCAGGAGCTTGTGGATGAGTGTTGATCTAACCTTTCAAAGACACTTTGTACAGTTTAAATGCATTCTATGATTTATTATTACGTTGTTTTATAATTTAACAAATTAAGAGCATAATCATTGGTTATCAAGGTTTAATATTGTCATTTGCTAAATTTTATTAATTGCATTTAAATAATTAAAAAAAAAATAAAAATTTACGCAACTAATATTTTATTTATTACAATTATAATTAAACGATTTCAAGAAATTGAAAGCTTTAACCTTAATTATTAAGACTCAAATTGGTTTTTGTTTTTTATTAGACAGTTATTTTTGCTCATAACATACCAAGAAAAATTACGTAGGTATATTAAGAGTTCATTATTTTTTATTTCTGCTTTACTGTAAGCTTGTATTTCATTCCACCTACACTATTAAAATGCATTCACTTAACACATTTGCATCATCAAAATGTAACAACTTCGTCCTTAGTTGAGCATTCATTGCAATCAGCCATTTACATGTACAATTTGTTCTGAATAGCTTTGTTCTCTTGTGAACATCATTTTTTGCTGCCATAACTTCAACGCTTTCTTGGTTTCAAGTTAAATTACAAGTACGTACTTTTTAGCAATTTATTCTTCTCAATGGCAATTTTTAACCATTTTAACAGTCATTGATTACATTAAAAATTGCAGGAATTTTTATGATAGGTATGAAATTTCTCAATCAGCTTTTGTTGCGGTTGTAATAATAAATTTTGTGCTGCCAGCTACTAACTAACCTTGTGTAAAGCAAACATAAACAAAAAGGTAAGTTTGTATTGGTACTTGCAAGTTGCAAGTGTTATTAAAATTACCTATAATGTTCATGGTTGCAATTTGATGCAAAAAAAGTCAGCATTAAAGGTAACAATGGCACAAACCGCGTGTCTCTATCTGTTACCGTTTTCGAGTTACAAGGCGTTTTCGATTTTTGGATAAACCAACTGGTGCCCTTTGCTCGTTTCCCTTTCAAGATATGTTAAACCGGATTGAACATTCTATAAGAAACACTTTATAAGGAACATTTTATTAAATTATATTTGTTTTCATTTGACTAACGGACTATTTTCTAAAGCCTTGTCCTCATGGACTCTAAATTCGTGAAAATCCACGCGAATTTCGCAGATTTTGATTTAAATTATTAATGACGGGAAAGTGTCAACTTTTAGCAAATTTCACAAAACATGAATATTATCCTTATTTTCATCATTTCCAGCCATTTAATAATTCTCGAGAATTTCGCCTCCTTGCTGAGAACAAGACTTCATAATGTTAAATGTCAAACTTGTTTGTTTTCAAAGCTTCCTCAGTCAGAAAATTATCGTTGGTATTTTGAAAATTTTATATTTTCCGCAAATCTACACAAAAAATAATAAGTAAAGTATATATTTTGGGAATGCATTGTGGTCCATATGAAAAAGTACTGGTTGTGATCATATCACAAAAACTAAAAATATTATTACATTTATTTTTACGCCATCGAATGTATCTCAAAGAAGTACCTTTAGAATGTTCAAACCGTTTTAAGATATCTTGAAAGGTAAACGAGAAAAAGGCACCAGTCGATTTAGCAAAAAATCGAGAAACTGTACTCGACTCATCTCTCAGCTTTGCTCTATATAAATGACAGATTTGCAGTAATCCTTGAAAATCGACTAATTTAAACCACTTTGTACAATAGATGTTTTAATCTTGCCAACAATCAAGATTTAATTTTATGAAAGGCGCCCAAAAATGATTTAATTTGCTATGTCAAACCAGATTGAACAAAAAGAGGATAGTGCGCATTTATCAAAATTGCATCAGTTTATATAAAAAACATAATTTTCTGCTTTTGTCATTGAAAATTAAAAATACCGGAAAATTTATGTTTTCGATTTATTTTCACATCATCAAAACCGATACATAAAAATGTATAACACTGTCAACATTTACGAGTATGTTCCAAAAATTAAATTAGTCTTATCAACAAAGAAATAGGGAAAACAAAGCAAGCAAGTTGCGCAATAGTGCAACATGTAAACAAAAGAATATCTCCGCGTGTATCAAAGACATGGAATCTTTTATAGTGAGCTTACCTCCTGATTTTCAACTTTTTCAATTTGCGAATGTATCTCTGCAGCACTATCATCTTCGATCATACAACATGCGTCCGTATGTCACAAATACTACCAAATACTACACATGTAAAAGTGTTTTTATTTATACACCAACAACCAAAGAGATACGGATGCGCAATCCAATTTATTCGTGGTCGCGATCCGTGATAAAGTGGTGAATTCCCGAATCTAAATAAAGACCTGCCAATATTGACTTAACTTCTGGTAGATTTTAAACAAATGTGTCATGACTGTGATTTTTACATGTATCGGCACAAACCGCAACAAAGTTCACCTTGAAAAGTCTGCAGGAATTTTCAGAAAAAAAAAAGTTGGTACCTCTAGACGAGGACGTTTTTTCAGCCACTTGCCACTCATTTGGTGTAAGCGTGCCGCACCTGGGTTTTTAGGAGATATGTATATCGACGGGAAGCATATTTGAAATGGTTAACCAAATCAAGACTTAACAATGATACCTTTCCGTATTTGAGAAATGGTAATTTAATTTCAAACGTTTGAATTTCACGTTACTATATTATTTAAAAAAAAACATTAGAAATTATTTCCGAAAATATAAATAGATTTCCAGAAAATATCTTTGTATTCAATTCAATTCATTTATTTCGTTTCGAGACAATTACAAAATTGTATAACAGTAGCCAGTAAAAGAATGTATAAATTACATGAAAAACTTAACTTAAAAAGCAAAAAATTCACATAGGGAATAAAGGCATATGGTCCCTAAATCAATTTAATTTTTTTTAAATTGATGTAAATGCGTACTTTGCATACAATCAGCAGGTAAATGATTAAATATTTTTGGTCCCAAATAATCTGGTGATTTACGGACACTTAACAGCTTAGAGAATGGTACACGGATGTAATTTTTATGCCTAGTGTTTAAACAATGTATATTTAAATGAAACTTATGCCTATTCTTTAAAATAAAACACAAATTTCAAATATAAACAACGCCGTCAAAGTTAAAATGTTATAATTTTTAAAAATGTTTCTACATGTGTGTCTACTGGGCCCCAGAAACAGACACCATAACGAAGACGAGATTCAACCTGTGCTATTAATACGTCATAGATACCTAGGTGCTATTTTCTCAAAAACTGCAATCAATATAACCTCAGAAATTATATGATTTCTATTGATACATCATTTTGTCGCTTACAAACGTTGCATGGATTATTGCCTCGAAAAAAATCGACATTCTGATAGGAAAGGTCATGATTGAATATCCGATTCATCTACAAAGTTGAAGGCAGCTACGATATAGTCAAATTATTTCATGCTGCGAGCAACATTTATTAGCACAAAGGATTGTGCCTTTAGCAATACCCGAAAAAACACCCTACAGAGACAGACAATTAAGACAACGTTAATTTGAAAAGACTTATTGAAAATTTTATAGCAAGTCGATAACCTGAAATACAATGCTATTAATAAGCATACATTTAATTTCTCATAAAAATGTCGCATTTGGTATAATAACTTAGTTTTGTCAAGGTCAGACTTAGCTTACACAACAAATAAAATCCCAAAATAATTAGGAAATAATTACATGTTGCAGAGTGTCAAGGTTAAAAATCTTAAATTACAAAGGAATAACAAATTAATTTTCGAAGTTTGCAAGCCTTATTTTCATTTAAAGGACTAAAGAAACTATTTTAACTCATAATATTTTGTTCGGTCAATTAGAACAAAATATATTTTGCTATACTTTCGAATTTAAATATGTATTCGTTTATTTTAATATGTCGTAAAGAATTTCCAAGGAAATTAATGCACTAATAATTATTCAAATTTAATTCGCGCGACATTCAGAATAGCTATTTTGTTTGTTTTGCTAAATATCTGCAATCGAGAATGCCTAAGGTTAGAAAGGTCTTTAACATCAATTGAGTTCCTATAAATAACAATAAAAATGCGATATTAAAGAAACGAATTATTGTACCAGTTTTCAAGCATGCTAATTCAATTATTAATAAATTATTCTATATAAAACTTTTGTTCAATTTGTAAATTAATTCATTCAGATAGTTACCTAATAAATAACTTAAAATTTATAAAAAAAAATTAAACTCATTGTTACTGGCGCATCCGCCAAAATTACTAAAAGGTAATATTTTTTGTAAGGCGACGTTATAAATTACGAAATTTTAATGAAGTTATCTTACAAAATTGGGATTACACTATTATTATTACAGAAATGTACTTTAGATCTAGAAGACCTTTCTTATAGAATTTAAGATATACAGATGGTGAAAATAAATAAGTGTAAAAAATTTCAGAGGAAAAAATAAGGTGGGTCATATAAAAAAAATTCGTTTAAACATCCCCTGTCAAGATACAATATCTTAAAGAGGGTGCCAAAAAAATAGTGTTTTTTTCTGAAATACCAAAAAAGTGGCAGAAATGAAATTAAGTAGGCACTGAACAGTTTATAAACTTTTTTCATACGTAACTTCTTTTCCTATTATTACATTGTTATTTAAAAACTAATTTCAGATAGCATGTTTACTCTAAACAAAAAAGTTTGTTGTTTTTTTTTCTTAAAATGAACGATTTTTGAGCAAAACAAATATTTAAAATCAGTTATACCTTTGGCATGATAGAAATTTGACATTTTGTAATGGCAACTTAGTTGTTATAATTAATGCAACTTAATTTTATTACTTATGTGAAAAAATAAATAAATGATTAAAAACTAGGTAAAAGAAATCATATTAAATGTTGAAAATGGTCACCTTCAGCTATTACATGAGTCTACACCAAGATCTAGAAGACTTAAGAAACCGCATTAGGGTCATTCCATTTGAAATCGTCTGAAAATAATAAAAATTGTTGCCGCCCCATTTTAGATTTTGGTGTAACTTTGAAAAACTCTACTCTAGGGTCCCAAACAACAAAATTTACACGAGTTTGATTTTTACAAGCGCTTGTTTCCGCTTATTTAAATAAAGACTCTTAAAAATTGCTATTTTTAAGCTTTATTAATTTTTGCTGTCAAATTTTTCTGTTTGAATGATCAAGACGGAATTCAGAGTGGGACAGATAATAGTTTCAGTGTAAATGAAGATAATTGGCTCGGACGGTCCCTTTGAATAATAGCAGAGTGCTGAAAATGAGTGTTTTTTAGTCATTTTTCGTGAATTTCAATCGACTCTAGCGTCTTAACTGTTGAGAGTTAAAAATTCATGCTCCGCGGGAATTAAGTATACATATCATAGACAAAATTCAGCCACAAGTTGACCTGAGTAGCCCACTCTTTATAGAAGAAAACTTTGCTTGAAGTTTTGAATTTTTAAAAATCCCAATATTCAGGCTATGACACTAGCGTGTTGACTGCGAGATAAAAATCTGATACAGAGTCTACTGTTCTTACCTTCAACTTTAAATAACTATATCACTTGTTTTGTTATTTTCATGTTTAGTGCATGTACGAGCCGTTTTTTGTACAGCAAAAATCTGGACGTTTTTACTAATGAATTAAAATTACTTACCATCAAAAATAATTATAAATACGAAAAATATTTCAAGTTTTAATAAAGTTATGGATATTTAGGGTGTAAAATTGTTTCTGGAAGTAATTATCATCGAAAATAGTAACTGTAAACAATTTTTCAACGAGAAAATTATGTACATGCACTAAACATGAAAATAACAAAACAAGTGATGTAGTCATTTAAAGTTGAAGGTTAATTTAGAATTTAGAAAGCAAGAATTTGTCACGAGATACATCGTGTACCTCCTGAAGTTATTGATAATGTCCAAAAAGAATATATTAATCGTCTTGGCTACTGTCAGGCAGCCCACACGGTGCACAATTTGAACATTTAATTTAGTCGATTTTTTACATAATCATTATCATTTTCAGTATTGTAAAAATTATATTTTAAAATCTTCAAACATTATTTTCTTGAAATTTTTGTTATGTAACACCATAATTTTTCATGATGTATGTAGAATGACACGCTCTTTCAAATGGCATGGTCAAAATTACTATTTAAAAAAATTGTCGATGACGTCATATCTCGAACAACGATGACGTCACAAATATGGGTCGTCTGTCAAAAAGGGCCTTTTTTAAATACAAAATCGACGAGCCAGGGTTTTTTTTCGATAAGTTCTCAATTTCAAAAATAATTAATTTATTTCGTTTTTGAAAGCACTGTATTTATTGCCTAATTAAGATCAGCATACTTGCGTAGATACTGCCAGTAGCCATACAAATATTTTATTTTGTAAAAATTACGCGCTATTTGCACCATATTTCCTGTTATGACTGCTGCTACCGAATCTCGTCTATTTTGACGGTAGTGAAAGGTACCACATCCACGGTATAATAAAATTTATTCGGAAATAGCACACACGTGAGTCACGTAATCATTTGTTACAAGCGAATGGCTTCGGCCATTGTTCGCAGGAAACATTTTGTAAAGTGCCCATGCTGGTAGTTATTATCGCTGGAATACATTTCCAGTATCTTTTTAAAAACTATAATTTATTATACAAAGTGTTTCTAAGTTCAAGTCCAGAGTTGTTGCTTGGGGCATTTCAGACCAGAAAGCTAAAATGAGGTTTAAAGCCACTGGTTTTCGAGATACAGGATGTCGAAATTAATAAGAAAAATATTCTTTTACTGTTTAAGAAAGGTATTTTAAGCTAATATGTATCAAATCTCCTACAATTCCTATCAACGAAGTCATATGCATGCTCTCTGATACCAAACATCTAGGTATGCTAATGAACACCCACAGACAAAACTCTATTCGATAATTATCTAAAAAATGTATTCTATTTACTAACCTGATATACTCTATACATGAAGTGGGAACTCGAAATTCAACCACAATAGATGAGATCTGATCTATTTCTGCCAAAAGCTAATAATAAGGAATATATGGGTAGATATTGTGGGTGTAATTCAACGCAGGTTGGGGCTTTTGTCCACTGAGTAGTTAGTTTCACACAATATTGTTAATAGGTACCTGAAAATATATGAAAAAACTATACATAAAAGGTACATTTTTTATTTTAGTAGGTCATTATGATACTTGACAGTTAATCAGTTTGACGCTGTCGACATTATTTAATTTCATTTTGACATTTAATTTCAAATAATTTTAATTTATTGGTATAATAATTTTTATAGTTAGATATTTGACTCAAGTTAAAGGAGGCCACCTGATGAAACAATCCAAAAAAATGCAGAAATAGATCAGATCTCATCTATTGTGGTTGAATTTCGAGTTCCCACATATAGAGTATATCAGGTTAGTAAATAGTACATTTTTTAGATAATTATTGAATAGAGTTTTGTCTGTGGGTGTTCATTAGCATACCTAGATGTTTGGTATCAGAGAGCATGCATAGGACTTCATTGATAGGAGATTTGATACATATTAGCTTAAAATACCTTTCTTAAACAGTAAAAAATGTTACAAAAGCTAATAATAAGGAATATATGGGTAGATATTGTGGGTGTAATTCAACGCAGGTTGGGGCTTTTGTCCACTGAGTAGTTAGTTTCACACAATATTGTTAATACCTGAAAATATATGAAAAAAAAATATTCATTGAAATATATCTCTAAAGATATCCATTTAAATGGATAACACTTGGGTATACTATTACAATCAAATAAAATAAATATTAAATTACACAAATTAAAATTCGATGAACTGGGTTCAGGCACTTGGCAATGTGGTACAAATTAATGACGAAATGACGAAAAGTCTAAAAAAGTAAACAATTTTGGGGATTAACGAGAAGGCACATTGAAAAAATTAAAAAGGTCTACCTGATGGTTCTTTGCAGTTTTAATGGTCATAATATAGGTGTTTTTTTGTGAGTAGATTTCAATTTTTTTTTTGTTTCACAACGCAAAAAAACGTACAGGGTGTTTCTTAATTTCGAGCAGAAATTTCAGAGGCGTGAGATATTTTTCGCAAATTTTTAGCATGTAGGTAGGTGTAAAATATAAATTAATCCGCTTTGGAAACCCTATGCAGGGTGATTCAGAATGTATCTAAAATAATTTAGGAATAGATGTGTCATGAAAAATGGAGTCGATATCGTAAAAAAAAATTGTTTATGAAATCCTTATAGTTTACGAGTAAAACATTATTAAAGTTGTAGGATTTTCAATCTTTATATCGCTGGGCCACTGTAGTCACTAGACAGGCCATTCCAAATATTGAAATCCGATTAATTTTGTAAGCACTAAGGTCTTTGTGACGCCATTGTTTATATTAGTTTTTCAAGTGACAAAAAGTATAGTAGTAACTCGGAGTTGATGGATATCGTTTTAAGTTCCCGGTAAACATGTGCCAAATGCAACTACTTTTATCGTGGTGTGCAGTGTGTGCAACGCGAGGGAAATTTGAAACCGAATCGTGAGAGAGATAGAGGTCCAGGACTTCCACGGCCTATTGCAGCAGTGTGACGTATCATATATGAGGCTCAATCATATCCGTACCATATACAGCATGTCCAAGCATTAACACCAAGGGATTAGGACGAGGAGGAGCGGTACCATGACCGCCACGATCTCCTGACTTTAAATTATTTGGAGTTCTTTTTGTGGGGATATTTAAAAAATTAAGTGCATCGCACAGAAGTAGATACGTACTATTGATGATTTACGGAAATGTATCATAGTTGCTGCCAATAACTTACGAGTTCAAAACGGACAAGAAGCAGAAACATTTGTGTTTGTAGAAACTGGGTAAGATGAGCCCAAAATGTTGTTATAACATCAGATATGTCAAACTATTTTAGTAATTAAAAACACAAATTAAATCTATTAGTAACACAGGTCCACAAAAAAAAATGTGTGTGCTGAGGGTCCCATTATATTTTTTCCATGTATTTTTTCCCGCTGAACACGAATCGGAAGTCAAAATGGGGGGTCGCACAGCAAATTTTAGAGAAAACCCATAAAAACGATAAAAATCACATCAAAAGTTTACACAGGTCCACAAAAAAGAAAGTCATGTGTGCTGGGAGTTAGACTATATTTTTCCTTTGTATTTTTTCCCGCTGAACACAAATCTGAAGTCAAAATGGGGGGTCGCACAGCAAATTTTAGAGAAAACCCATAAAAACGATAAAAATCACATCAAAAGTTTACACAGGTTCACAAAAAAAAGTCATGTGTGCTGGGAGTTAGACTATATTTTTCCTTTGTATTTTTTCCCGCTGAACACGAATCTGAAGTCAAAATGGGGGGTCGCACAGCAAATTTTAGAGAAAACCCATAAAAACGATAAAAATCACATCAAAAGTTTACACAGGTCCACAAAAAAGAAAGTCATGTGTGCTGGGAGTTAGACTATATTTTCCCTTTGTATTTTTTCCCGCTGAACACAAATCTGAAGTTAAAATTGGGGGTTACACAGCAAATATTTGAAAAAACCTAAAAAAATCACTTTCTCGTAATTTATTCTGTACGATACTCTCTAAAACTGAAAATGAAAAATGCAGCTATAAGTATACCAAGGTAGCTTATTTAAAAAAAAATCTTAATTTTAACTATATAAAATATGCAATTAGGAAACACTTTGTATAGGGGTTTCAAACCATTTCGAATTATCAAGACAAGACACAATCTATTCTAGATATTGTCTGTAATTATTTATTTGTTGTGGCATTATTTGTTCCTATTTTGTTTAATTGGATGTTTTTGCCAAAAAAAATATAATTTTAAAATATTATTATGCGCCCATTGGATAAGTTAAGGAGTTGGTTACATAAATTTTGATTTGCATGCACTTCCTCGGCCTTAGTCAATCATTTTTATTTTCCCTTGTTGTTCTTAGACTAGGCTCTATGGTGACAAACCCGTTACTAAAATCCTTGGAGTCGCCCGTATATTGATTTTGTTTTCTATAGTTGGTTCTAAGGCAGTTAAAGTTGCCATCGCTTCTCAGAGATTTCGTAGTAGTCACTGTAATTGGCTGCAACCAATTATGTCGCACTTCACTGTGACTTACGAAATCACCATTGATGGGCGGTATTGGATGCGACCAATTACAGAGGCTACAAAGGAACGCTTCATTAACCTTCGTTATCTGAGAAACCGTACCTCTGTAGAATCAACAACAAAAACCGAGTAGTGATAAACCTTAACCTGTTTTATGCTACTATTGATGTTTCGAAGTAAACTCCCAAAAGAACGCACATACTCTGGATAAAGGATTGCTTAATCTCCATGTTTCAATTTATATTGAAAAACTATATCATTTAAGTAATCATTATAAATCAAGTATTTTTCTGATCATACAATTCCATAGTGCTACAATATTGTAGTTGGAAATTTTAATATAAACATTCCAAAAGTTCTGTTTGTACATTGTTTAAAAATGAGTTCTGACATTGATTACTTAAATAATAAAGCAGAATCGCAATTAACATCGCAAAAATCGGAAAACGCTTATCAAAAAGAATACGGCAAGTTCATCAAATTGATGTAAGAGCAAAAGGTAACACATACAGACGAACAAGTAGTGCTTGTTTACCTTCAGAAAATGTCGGAGCAGTACAAGGCGTCGGCTATGTGGGTTAACCATTCGAAATTGCAAAGTATGTTGAAGATAAACAAAGGGGTTGATTTAAAATCAGTTGTGAAAGTGCATGCATTCATGAAGGCAATTAACAAGAATGATGTAACCAACCATATGTATATCTTCGGCTCTTGTAGAAGATGTGAACTGTGCGACTTACACTTACATGACATCAAGAAAGAGCGAAGCGTATTGCTTATTACTATTCGACCATCTAAGACAGTGAAGGCTCGACGTTATGTGCATTTGATGAAGCAGTATTTATCATTGCGTCCCCAAAATCTAAGTAGTTTTCCCATAAGGGGAAGTGCACCTATCAAGTGATTGGTATTAATACATTTGATACATGTTCTTTGAAAATTGCACGTTATCTTAAATTGAACGATGCTGAGAAATACTCTGAACATGGGTTTCGACGTACAATTGTTTGCAATAATAATGACACTCTCTTAAAACAGTTTTGAACTTCTGGAAGTTCTGAATGGAAATTTCATTAAATCTCTCTTGGTAAGTGAAAAACTAATAACTAATGTTAAAAATTTAAAGCAGATTTCAATATGAATACGTCAGAAGTTCAAAATAAGTCGCAAAATTAATTAAAAAACAGATAGGAGTGCGTGATTACGCGGTCAAATTTTGTACTATAATATTTGGCGCCCTTATAGATAAATTCACTCTTACCATATGTGCCTTGAAAAACTTAATTTAGCTAAGTTTAATTAAAGTGCACTTAAAAATAAATATAGACAGGGATTTTTACAAAAAGGCCAAAATATAACGACCTCAAATCACCCCGTCACACCACTCTGCGACTAGCGGTCGCGATAGAACATTTGTTCCATTTTGAAAGTGTGTACTCCTTTTACACGTCTAGCGCTACACTATCGATTTCACAAAACACCTTTGGCACACACATTAGCCTCCTTAAAAAATAGATACTTTATAGTATCGCTTATACACTAGTTTCGGGTTGCATTTGTTACTGTTTCGGTTCATACTCATCTGCAGTGCTATTGCATTTATTACAAAATAAAAAGACTTCCAGTTAAAATAATTGTAGGACTCACCTTGGACTGCAGACTGGGTCAGTTTTTCGAGACTTCCACCTCAAGATCCATGGAACGGCCTTCTCCGATTTCGATGCTTTGTTTTCAATTCTCTTCATCGTGATCTGCTTCATTTTTAATTTCCTGAACTGTCTTAGAAACCTGTAAAATTAAAACATAAACTAACCATTTCACGCCCCACGAGAAGGTACAGGAACCACAGTTGGTGATTCTTTCGAAATTTGTAATAGAGAGTGCGTGTATGTACTTAACTTGAATGATATAGTCAACATATACATAATAAATTGTGTTAAAGAACAAATATTTACAAAAGTTATAATATCGGATATTAAGCTACATTGGATAGGGTTTTACGAATAGGATCAAGAACGATGCACATTTTTCAAAATATCTTTAATATACGGAAACGTCAAGTCAAAAATTAAAGGACATACAAGGGAGGTCAAAATACTTATAATACTCCATATAAAAAATGTTGCTATCGGGCTTCGGAGTTATTTGCCTTCAAAAAAGTTGAAAGTAAATTTAATTTTATAACTTAAAAGTTATGACCGTTGACATCATAACAATGAAATTTGGACAATTAAAGTGATTGATACTGATATTCAAATTTATCTGCATTATACAGGAGCAGATGAAATTATCCATTTAAAATTATACATCTTTGACAGCGTTGCTAAATTTGGATTTTTTTCTTTTACAAACCAATTCCTCTCTTATTTTGCTAAAAAAAGATATACCATGTTTCAGTCAATACAATAGAATACAATACAATACAATAATCGATCAGTTATCGCTGTAGGTTCAATCCCCCACGAACCTATATCAGCTATATTCGTGGAGTACTTAATGTTAGTTTGGGTCAATGTGAGAGATTGATACCGGTCGACGTTTGACTGCCCCCCTAATGAGGTTTTCCAGGTTTCCCTCATTCCTGCACTGAATGGTGGTTAGGGACTTACCAACGTACGTCGTTCCTGGGCGCAAATGCGACCTGCTTAATAATAATATGCCGCCCCCTCTCTCGCACAAGTTTTCGACTTCTGGGCCTCGTGATCAGAATGAGGGGGAGAGATATTATTATTTTTATATTATTATACCTTGTAGTCCTTGTACCGTTTTTGACAAAATATCACATTTTATTAATCAGTTATTAGAAAAGGTCCCTTTAAACATTCGAAATAACATATAGCTGATGCACGATGGTACACCTTTTCATTTTAGCAGGGCAGTAAAAACGTATTTAAATACCGCATTTCTCGATCGATAAATCGGCCGTCTTCCGTGGCCAGCTCAGTGTTCTTAACCCCCTAGATTTTTTCTTTATAGTCACTGAAAACCCTAGTTTATCAAACTCCTATAAATATCGCTTAATGATATACGCCGACGTGATCAGAAATTATCTCCAAATGTTATTTCGAGTACAGTACAGCAAAAATGTTTGAAACATTTCAGAAAATGCATTGACGTTCAGGATTCACTTATTCAACATCATATTTAATAGTTCTATCTTTTTTTTAATAATTTCTACAAAAACAATTTATTTTTAAAAATGTTACTATAATAGTATTCTTTTGCTACAATAGATTTTAATTAGTATCAACAAAATGCGATTTTTCTCAAAAACAATAGAAGATATCGATTGAAACACGGTATAGGTCCTATAGATCCTTTTTTTAGCAACATAAAACAGGAATCGAATTGTGAAAGAAAAATACCAAATTTGGCAACGCTGCCAAAGATGTATAACTTTAAATGGATATTTCGTCTACTCTTGTATATTGCAGACATTCGAAATCAATTTAACCTTGGAAGTGAGCATTACTATGAAGACTTTAATTGCTCAAATCTCATTGTTGTCATGGCAACGGCTTAAAAGTTATCATTGAAATGTATTTTTGAACTTCTTACATTGAAGATGAATAAGTCCATACCGAAGCCCGATACCAATATCTTTATATGAAATAGGCACAACTATTTTGACCTACCCTGTATGTACTTTCATTTTTGACATGGCCTTTCCAGTATATTAAATACGTACGACAAAAATGTGTACATAATTGACTGGCTAGCTCAAAAAAATAATCTGTAGATGTTCTACAACCTTCAATAAATATTAACAATCAATTTGTGACATAGTTTTGAACCACTTTGTTTTTCAATTTAAAGATCTGAATGATAATTTCCAAAATACTATTTCAACAAGTTTTCCCTATACGCAAATTAAAACTTATATTCTACAATATATTTAGGACATAATACATTGGAATATGCAAAAAAATGCAAATAAAGACATTACCCGCTCAAAGTCGTCTTATCCTCAAATTCATTTGCTTCGAGTAATCCACATCTCTCGATGCACTTTTCGAAGTTCCTCCTTGCACTTTGCACTCTCTTCAGAGTCGACGCCTTCAGAAAGGGCCTCCTGCCTCTTCTTCGCATAGCGTTGGACCTTTGAAGATGACACCTATCGCAGGAGTCATCTTCGGCGACGCGGTACGCCTCCAGGCCCCTAGAAAGAAAAAACAGGTCTTGATACATGGCAACTACAAAGAAAACACCTGCACATGCAATAATAAGCGAAACGAGTGAATCACATTAGCTCTGATTAGGGACCGAAAGGTATAGCGTTCAATTGTTTTGATGGGCAAAGAGGGGACTTCCGTTTTGCGGCCGCACCGTTTTTTTAACAATGCCCAGTGGAAATAGATCGCTGAAATACTGTAAAATGTAAAACGTTTTGGAATGAACGGATTCGCTTGTACTTCGGGCTATTAGCTACTACATCGCGTACCTACATGCATACAGGCGATTATCTTGTGGTGTCAATGACTTAGTCTTTATCTTTTCTTCACGCTTTCCTGGATTTGAGGTACCTAGTGTTTTAATAGCGGTGGCAGGTACGAAATAAAATCAGTACAAATTAGCAACAGAATATCCATCACTTGTTTTTGGCGACCGTAATTGTTTTTTCGTTTTTAGATAAACCTATAAGCCAGCAACAAACAACTGGCTATGAGTTGAATGGCCATTTTTTTATCTTTGAAAAAAAACTATACACCCTTATGAATGTACTGGAACTAGAAGTTCTCTGCTGGAAGACCAACAAAATATGGCAAAAAACGCTTTGCCATCGTTTTTAGTTGCGGAGCAATTAATTCTATGGTCTGTCAGCGGAATATAACGCTAGCAGCCACCACTTTTCTCTAAAATAGCACCAGCTACAAAATTGAAACTGCTGGTACAAATTAGCAACAAAATATCCACCACTTTTATTTTTGGCTGCCGCTGAAGATGGGTTGCCAGGGAATAGACGTTTCCATAGTAAATACATATATTATTACATTTATTTATTACTCGAATCAAGAATTCAGACGTCTTACGTCACGGCTGACGTTACACATTTGTTTTTATTGTCAACGTAATTTTCGATATTTGGTCGGGTTAAAAACAATCATTTTTTGCAATTTAGTATAATATATAATGCAAACTTTTAGTGTAGTATACAGTTTTATTACTATCAGTTGCAGTTTTTGAAATATTTTGATGAAAATATAATGAATTATTCATTTGTTCGTATGACGTAAGTCGTCTGAATTCTTGTCGCGAGTTATACCTACGTTATTTTATTCAAAACGTAAAGTAAAATATTCCTGAGCTGAATATCTATTTATTGCATACATTTTTACTCATAAAAATATTAAATACGCAACAAAAACAAAAATCACAAAATAAAGGCACTATTTCATATTATAGAACCTAACCATGTAACCGCTTGTTGCGATTTTCAACAATGTTATTATTTAGAATTTTTTACCTATTTAGTAAATACTACTACAGCCTTAGTTACTAAAAAACGCTGGACGGCTGCTCTCCTTAAAGATTTGCTGGGGGCAAAGCCCCCATATTGCTCCCGGCAAATCGACGCCTATGATCATGGCAAAACTCAACTCTCTATCAAAAGTTAAAATTGTATTTTTTCAATATGTACAATTTCTAAAATGCAATATTTGGAAAGTCCTGTATACAGGGTGTCCTTGATGATTATTTCGTTCATAACTTCGTACAAGTTCTTATAAAATTTTTCTTTAAAACTATCTTTTTCGTGGTACGGGATGTTCGAATTTTGAAGAGTAACTTTTAAAGCTTCTTAAATTAAAACTATAAATAAATAAGGCACTACCGTTAACAGAATATATGCTAATTCAATTTTTATTCATTTGACAGTGGCGGGGATTTTAGGATTGCGTGAGGTTTTTTTTGCCCCTAATTTTTATGACTAGAAAAATTGGCATTTTATAAGCACATTGTTTTCTACCCAAGAGGGTACTCATCATCATCAAAAGCGCTAACAATTGCTGAGATATCCTCAAAAAAAAACTGATTTTCTTTTTGACACCCTGTGTATCGAAAATAGTGCATTGTCTTTTTCTTACTATGAGCCAAAGAACCGCACCCTTAATTTTTCGACACATGTTTTGACACCTAGGCTTGTTTTTGCAGCAGTTGAAAACTGTTTGGAAACTGTCAGAAATATTCGACTAGTTAAGTTGAGAACGCGTTACCATTGAATTTGACGCAATAAATAGTTGGACGGACATTTCTGCTAGTTTCCAAACTGTTTTCAACTGCTGCTAAAACAAACCTACTACCTATGTATTTTAGCCTATTATGATAACAGTAAAGTTAAAAGAGTACTTATAGGTAAATAATTCCATAAAGATAAGCCTGATTAGAAAAAGTCAAAAGTAGAGATCTAAATATTTATAGAGGTCTTTTTAAAAAATTGATCGATATTTTATTATATACGCAATGAAAATATTTTTACCACTGGCGTTAAGGTTTATGGGGTATAAATGTGAATAAAATCTCACATCCTCATAATTACGCCATATCTTTAGCTGAGCGATGTTATTCATGTCAATACAGGGTGTTCCACCGGCAAATGCGTCGATCGTCCCGAAAGTACTGATCCGAAAATTTTGAAAATTTGGTAACATAGCAAAAGTCCCTGGAGCGAACACAACTAGACTATATAGAATTCTCCAGTACTTCCGGTTATACCGGAAATGGACACGTTCGTTATTTTAAATGGGTCACCCTGTATATTATTGAATTTCTAAATTCTATAGAAAATTTTAGAGTAGGTATTAGGTACCTAGCTTTGTATAACATTCCCTAAGTAGGAATTATAATTTTGTGATATTAATTTTATTTATATTTATTAATTTTATTCTTGACATTTTGACAGTTTCAAACAGCTATTATTTATTTTTTATTTCAAATATTCCCACAGACAACAATCCATCCAGTTCCTGGTGGGACACTCTGTATTAGTCTACTACAATTGCTCTGTATCAAATTAGAATAAAAAATATGTAGGTATTTAACACTTTCGGATATTCCAAAAATTCGTTAAGATAAAAACACTTTTTTAGATATCTCAAAATTCTGTACAGATCCAGCCTATTGTCATTGTTTAGTAGGTACAATGGTCGTCAGCTTAAAGTCACCAGTTCCATGGTCCATTCTTTTCTAGTGCCATTTATTATACACGGTGCTAGAAAGGGACAAAACATGGAAGTGGTGACTTTAAGCTGACGACCATTGTACATGCTTTTGCAATAATAATGACACTCCCTCAAAACAGTTTTTGAACTTCTGTAAGTTCTGAGTGGAAATTTCAATAAATCTCTATTGGAGACTGAAACAACTAAGGACTAATGTTAAAAGTTGAAAGTAGATTAAATTCCAAATACGTCAGCAGTACAAAAGAAATCGCAAAATTCAATTTAAAGAGTGTCATTATTATTGCAAACGATTGTACATACAACCACAGTCTATTATACGGCCCGGCGTCTTCACGTCGACTCCTTTGATGTTGAGGTCCCAGATTTCGTTTTTTTTAGACGACCAAAAGACGACTGCGCATTTAGCCGCGCACATTCACGCGCTCAAGGGACTCGGTGATTTGCCAAGAAATAGATTTTCTCCCACTTCGTCGTGTACAAATGACTTTCATTGGTGTTCGTGAGATGTAACTGGACTCGATTTATATGTAAAACTACATATGAAGGAACAGCCAGTTCAATTGTCGGTCATCTCACCTATGGCATACTGATGAGGGCTAACAAGCCCGAAACCGGTCTATGTCTGGTGGAGTGGCCGACAAGGGTTCTTGGCTGTTTCACACAGATACTGCAGGTATAATTCAATGCCGGTCGGGGCATTAGCCCGCGGAGTAGTTGTTTCCTGTAGTCTCATTTATAGGTTTCATTGGTGTTCATTGCGCATTTAGCCGCGATTTAGCCACACCCTATGGAACCTTCACTCGACGAACTGTATAAAATGTGGTACAACTTATCATATGCCAAAATTAAGGCACTTATATTCCGGACACCCTGCATGTATATACCATAATTAATGAAAAAAAAATAAAAATATATAAAAAATCTATAGATCTTGCGACCTTACAAAGAATTGAACGAAAATTCGTCTCTACAATGATTAAAATTTAAAAATTTTGATGTTTACAATATAAACTGAACCGTAACAGAAAATGATCCGAACAGATTGGTAAAAGGAAAGTACTCAATTAAATAATGGTCCGTCAGATTGTCAACTGTCAAGACTGTCAACACAAAATATAAACTGTCAAGCATACAATTGTCAAAACTTCTGTTTATTTATTTACGACAAAATATATTTATATTTATTTACATCCATATAAGTATATTGGTGTATTTAAAAGCATTTTATAAAGTGGTTTGTATTATTGGTGGTTTATTTATGTTAGTACATGATATCATCATTAACACAAGCTTAATCTTCATATAACCACATACGAATATAATTGGAAGAATTTACGTTTGCACTTATTTATTGTAGATAAATTACTGTAGCATTTGTATTTATAAATTTTTTATGTTCCTATAAAACTAATAAATGATATTCGATTAGCCAAGGACTAATGTCCAAAATCTATTGGCCGTCATGACTATGCATTTATTTATTTTTAACACAAAATGTATAATAGTTTTTTTTCCAGTTGCTGGCCATCAATATGAGTCAAGACGATATTAGAAAACACGTTTTAGAATTAATGAACCAAAAGGATAAGATAGAAAATGAAATAAAGGAATTAACATCTATTTTAACTCAGAATGGAGTTGGAATGCATGATCCTTTAGTAGACCCGGAGGGATTCCCCATAAATTCAATAGACATATACCAAGTAAGGAATGCCCGTCATAGAATAATTTGTCTACAAAACGATCACAAGAACCTTATGAAACAAATTGAGAATGGTTTACAAGGATATTACTCTACTTCCAGCGTGAGTAATACACAAGTTATCCCGATGGACACCGATCGACCAGAAATCGTGGTTCACAAAACACCCTTTGCCAGAGTTACTTTAGTTACTCCGGGATCTCCAGCTGCTTACGCAGGAATCGACACTAATGATGAAGTTGTCGAATTTGGATCGGTGAACTCAACGAATTTTAAAAATATTACGGACATTGCTACCGTTGTTCAACATTCGGAAGGCTCACAGATAAACGTTAAATTAAAAAGGGACGAACGATACCTCACCGTTCAACTAACGCCTAAGAAATGGGCTGGTAAAGGATTATTAGGGTGTACTATTGTTGGATTGTAATTTTGTTGATTTTTTTTTGTAAATATATGTAGGAAATATATAATTTATCTATTTATAAAATTTGTATTTTGATTTTTTTTTTTATATATAAATTAACACAATGTTTTAATTTGAAAATAAAAAAATACAATTTTTTTCTCAGTTGCTATTTGTTACCTGTAAAAAAGATGCATTAAGACTTGGGCCACAAGAAGGGGTTGTTTTTATGTAACTACAAAATTTGAACTGAAAAATGCAAGTATAAGAAATCTAATCACTTTAAAAATTTAATTTAATTCGTTTTCAACACGTTTTCTTTTAAGTAAATTAACGTAATTTCATATATTTTATTCTGTATTTTCAGAAACAATTTGTAATGCTTTTAACTGACAAGAAACTATTAAAACACACTTAAAGACTATTTTAGGGGCACAATCTCTTGTCAAAGAATTAAAAAATAACTTGAATTCTGCTCTATACAGGGTCTCGGGAACTTATTTAAAAATATTTTGGAATAAATGCGGCGTGAAAAAAGGAATCAATATTGTAAAATTTTTTGTTTGTAAAATCCTTAGTTTCTAAGAGAAAAATTATTGAAGTTCTAGTAGTTTCAATCTTTACATCACTGGACAATGGAGATTAGGTATAGCAACTCGCAGTTGATGGGTATCGTTTTAATTTATGGTGAAGGAAAAATGCTTTAGCAGAACGATTTCACGGTAAACATGTCAAATAATGCAGTATAGTGCAAATGCAACCGTAGCATGGGAAATTTGCAACCAAATCGTGGAAGATCCAAGGTGTCCGCGGTGTATTGCAGCAGTGTAGCCTATCATACACAAGGCTCAATTAGATCCGTACCATGTAAAGCATTAATACCAGGAGTTGGACGGGGAGGACCGGTACCATGGCCACCACAATCTCCCGACTGTAAATCATTTGAACTTATTTTTCTGGGCATATTTAAACAGGTAAGACGGGCCCAACTTTTTGTTGTAACATTAGGTATGTCAAACTATTTTAATAATTAAAAGCATTAACTCTATTAATAATCAATAACAATAGCAGCAAAAACAGTTGAATTTGCTGCATTAAAATAGGTGTTGTAAAATGTAATTTATTTCTTTCCTTGGGAATTTCTTTCAATTTTTTGTCCGGTCGCCGATTAACGCCTTATCAGGTTTTACAGTACATTTTTTTTTTTTAGATAAGTTCTGAATCACCCCCTGTATATGGTAGATTTCTATATTCCTCTTGAATTACCAACGATACACATTTTCAAACTGTTAAGAAACAAAATTGATTCAGATTACGACGATCTCTAACGTGAATTTGGATTGTCGAAGTCGTATGCATTGAAATTTACATGGCATATACAGGGTGTTTTGAAAAGACGTGGCAATGCTGTTAGAGCTGATGGAGCATTGAAAAATAAGTGGGGTTTGTTTAATAAATGTAGGTCCCAACCACTCATTTTTGAGATGACAGGGTGTGTAAGATGTTTTTGATGTCGAACATGCTGGCGTTATTATTTTTTTGTCCAAAGTAGAAGGCGCTAGTTGCTACCATTTCTGCCGACATTTTATTCTCCAATTTTTTTTTAGTTGGGGTTTTCCCATTCTAAGTCTCGTGATATAATATAAAATTTCATTTTACACAAAAAAGGTTGTTTTAAAACAGGTTTCACTCTGTATTTTAAGATAAAAGAAAAAATTATTGTCACAAAGAAATATTTCAAATTTCTAAAGGTGTGGGTTTGAAATAAGCACCTGTATAATAATTTTTTTTATAATTTTACAAAAATAAACAGAACCGGTCTAATAAACATATTTCTCTTAATAAATAAAATGTTAATATTTACAATAAATAAATTTACATCAACATCCTTTATTAAAAAACTGAAGTTGTGTATTATTAAAAATTGATTGATATGCTTATTTATATTTAAAAAATATTTAACTGTAATTACCTTTTTAATATTATTATATTACACTGCGGATTGATAAATAATTAATAGTAGCAATATTGAAAATCTAACGTCAAAAATACATAAATTAATGTATTAATAACACACAACTTTTTATTTTAGAACATCTACAATAAAAACATTTGTTTAACTCCACCACCACACATTCAAATGCTAAAATTGTCTTAAATTCTAAAGTATCTACCTCAAAACTGCTAGCTAATTAATAATTTAAGACTTGAAATTTCATTTACACAAAGAAAAGGATTAACATATAATCGATTAATTTTAGTCTGTACCAAACAAAAACCGAATTAAATATGAGCTTTCTACTGAACTGACAAACTTTCTTTCAATTTATCAATACGAATGATTAAAACACAATTATACTAAGCTAAAAACTTATTGAAAACTTTGGTTAAACCTACTACGAATAATCTTGCATTAAAATGGTGGTAACTGAGAGTAAACAATTTAAACTTAAAAATACAAAACAACAGTATATCTTTAATACAATGAGCCTTTCCAAGGCATTTTCGATGAGATGTTTTTTATTAATGGGTCTTAATGTGACGGCTTATATAATTACAATTAATCAACCAATTTAAATAAGACATGATACAATTCCAACGTATATTCCTCTTTCCGAAGGACATGAATTACGTAGTTGATTAACTATATTTATACAAACATTCCCAAAGCTGCGAGTTACGTCAATATATATATTTTTTTTTTAGACGTCAGACTTAAACAAGCTTCTCTATACAACTACCTAATTATCAAGCATGAATTAAATCCTTTTAAAAAATTAACAATTAGAAATAGGTCATTTGAATTATATATAAATCATCTGGACGTATAAGTTCTATCATCTATCACAAAATGCATTATAGTATGAAAATGACATATTACTTTCACAAATAATGTTTTCCGATTTAATTGCTAGTACACAGCCAATTCAACATATGCTTATTCAATTTTCATGTTTTTATTAATAAAAAAAATGGCAGTCTGTATGTTTTCGTCAGGATTTAGTAGCAAATAATTAAACTGCAGATGCAAAGATGTACAAGTTGACAGGAATGTAGAAAATTTAAATTCAAATTGGCAAATGTAAATTGGACCCAAACTAAATGTAAGAAAATCAATACATGATGGTTTTACGAGGAACTGTTGATTTAAAAATATTTGGCACCTTGTTTTGAATAAAAAAATACATAATTTAGACGTATACTTTAAAACATATTTCTCATTAAAAAATATATATTAAAACAAAGATGCTTAGCTTAAAAAAGTGAAAACTTTCCAAAGTACTTATTGTTCGAAACCTAAAGTTTCATAGGAAGACAAAAAATAATAAATGATGTGTTTATTACAATCCTCTAATACTCAACTTACCTTTGTCTTTGTTAAATTACGTAATAAATTTTATTAAATATTGACCATACCTGCAAAAAGATTTTAATTTACTGAAGAACCTAATTTTGGAAAACTATGTAAATGTTTAATTTATGACAAAGTTTTGACTGAATTAACTTTTTTATATAGAATAATGAGGAAATGTCAATGTTAAAGTTGTGAAATAAAAAAATCTATGAAAAGAAAACAACCTAAAACATATTACTGCATTCTACAATTACTTGACTCCAACGTTTATATTATGAGTCGCAGTTTGGTCTTGTGTCCATCCTGTATAGAGTATACATCATTTTTAACACAGGCACAATACCTAATTTTTTACCTGATATTTGATTTATATAAAACTGTCACTTTAAATGCTGTAACTTAATTATTATAAAAATTTGTTCAACACCGATAGTTCAAACAAGTGGCGCAATTTTTGCAAAATTTTGTTTTCGGTCATAATTTTTTTCTCACTTCAGTTTAGTAAGATTTTTTGTAAATTTTCAATGAGATACAAATCAGCGATGAAAACTGTTAACCAGACTACTATGGTGAAAATAATACAACTTTATTTTCACCCTAGTAACATGTATACCGTGTACGCAACAAATGACATTTAAGATGTGGAGTAGTATGGTAGCACCTCATGTATTTGACATCAATCGATTATTTCTGAAAAATTTATGGAGACAAATATTAAAAAAAAAATAAATATGTGTGAAGGTATATCAATATCAATACAATAAAAAAAAAACATCAAAAATATTGAATTATTTGATGAGAGTGATAATCAAGGGTCGTTTAATTGAGGTTCTACAGTACATGTAAATGCTGCAGCATCCAATAAAAGGCGAATTACCAACAATTTCAAAATCGTGTCCCGCCTAGAGTTTAAAGGCTACGTGATATTACCGAACACAATAATTAGGTAGTCTTATAAGTTTTACCTATTCTGTACCTTCATTAAAATCAGTTGCCGAGTCTGTATTGAAATCCGTGATGATAAACCAACTGGGAACCTGCCACAAATGGAAAACTCTGCTCTCCATGTTCTTCTCGTTTTCCTTCAACTGCAACAAGTCCTTCTGCAGTTTTTTATGTCTTTCATTGAGTTGCAGCAGCTGGCTGCATAAGGCCTCTTGTTGAGATTTTGATTCTTCCAAACGATTCTGCAATATGTTAATTTCCTTTTCTCTTTCTAAAACGTAACAAAAATAAAAACAAATTTAAAAAATATTTGTAAATGGAACTCACTGGAAACGATAGATGCTAAGTTGGCCATGGCATCGTAAACGTTAGAAACATTGGTATTAGTTTGACCGTCGGTAGTACTTTTTAAATTGGGCATACCATCGAGACTAGACTCATCTAAAGACGTACTGAACGAGACTGTACTTGTAGTCGCAACCCCTTCTATATCAGATCCAAGCTCCCTGGTGATATCACCAGCTACTGACTGCAAGTGCTGCTTGCCTTGCAAATGCTCGCGTTTATTATGAAGATTATGAAACCACTGGTCACATGTCCGGCAATACAGTTCCTCATTATCTTCCTCCTAAAAATAATTGTCAAGACATAATTAGTTATTAATTACATAAGGAACTTAACAAGTCTTTAATCCCGAATATAATTCAACGTTTTATCCAAAACATTACGTCCGTTACCAGAGAAAAAAAAAAAATGTGTACGAGAAGAAATTGATGGAATTCGATAACTGGCGAAAAAAGGGGCATAGGAGGACCAATTATGATAGTAGTGCTACTATCCTACTTTTTCAATGTAGAGAAACGGTTTGCCTCTTCGATGTGGACAAAATATTCCATGTTAAAACCAATGTTGAAAGTGCACAAAGGTAATGGTAAAGGTACTTCGAAGTACGATAAACTTACTTCATATTTGAAAGCAGAATCAAGAAATTATAAACCAAGTTGCAGGTGCTTGTCGATGCAATGAATTAACCTTCTTGGATATCACCCATGTCCAAGACAAAGGCAGTGACCTATATGTATTCATTCAGGATACGTAAGCAACTATTTTAAGAAGTTTCATGATCATGGCAGAAACCTTTTCAGTCAGTGCTGTAGAAATGTGTCGAAAATACATCAATCTGCGACCTAAAAATGTCGATGGGAGATTTTTCTTGCGACATGTGGCTGGAAAATGTAGGCATCAATACAATTTCCAAAACGTTTTCCAAAGTAGATGCATTTCTTGGGCTCCCTGATCCAGAAAGTTTTACCGGACATGAAATGAGGTCGGCAACATTACTGACCAATGCTGGGGATGATATAACCACTGTGAAGCGCCACAGTGGTTGGAAATCGACTACATTAGCTGAAAAAATCCAGGTCCTACCTGGCGAAGTTGTGAGCCCCTCCAGTCTTTCAGAAACTTCCTATCGACTGAATTTAAATAATCCCGGTCAAAATGACAAGATCGTTCTTGAGATAAATGTTAATGTTAATAATAATAATTCTAAATCAAATGCTATAAAATCAAAGTGTGGTTTTATGAGTTTTAATCGACTAGTGTGATAAAAGAACTTTAATCCACGGAAAACAGACGTATTAAACCTTAATATAGTGGTCCTGGATAAATAAATAAAGCTAAGTTGTTTTATTTTAAATCTGATATACTTACATCAAAGTCATCAGTAGCATCCATATCACTTTCAGACAGGACATTATTTTGCAACCTTTTTTTCCTTTTCTTGGTCAAATAAGCCCTATACGCATCAGACTGCCGGTACTGTTTTAATTCCTCTCTATATCGTTTCTTATCTTCTTCAGCCTTTTCTAAATAAGGTTTCTTCTCCTCCAATGTCAAACTGGACCAACGATTGCCTATAATTTTAGTGATTTCGTGAAATGCAAGGTTACTGTCTTTAAACAACTTTCTTTGTTCGTTAAGGTACAAATTGTAACCGGTAGCAGGAGCCTTTGGAGGAAGATTTAATAGCTCTGGTTTACGTTTCCTACCCTTAGGCCATCCCCCCCGGCCCTTCTTTGGCTTAATCACTTCTACTATATTTTTTGATATGATTGGATTAATTAAGTCCTCAGCATTGTGTGTTTTAATATTAGTGCTTACCGATTTATTTGTCATTTCACCATTAGTACAACCTAATTCTATAAGAGGAGCATCAATTTTTTCGGTAGTAATGCTACTAACATTATGAACAGTCTTTTCAAACGCTAGGTTACTTATTGAGACTATTTTAGGCCTATTGATAATACTCTGTATTTGGCCCTCACAGTTAAATATATTTGTATGAATATCATTTGACAAAGAAGAAAACGTTAAAAATGCTGATTGCACTCCAGAACCTGAAGTAGTGGTACTAAGGCTACTAATATCACTGCATTCACTTGAAAATCCATCACTATCACAATTTATACTTGTTTGAATTATTCTATCTTTACTTCCAGCTACATTTTGTTGTGATATTAGCTGAGCAGCCACATTTCGTAGGTCTTCCACAGATAAATTTAAGTCTGATGACAAAGCATCATTTAGTGACATGCAAATTAAACTAAAAATAAAAGTTTATTATACAATAAAGTGGACGTCATCGTCTATGAATATTTACCCTTTGCTTGTTTCAACCAAAATACCATTTCTAAGTAAGTTGTTTGCTTCATCCGCCGTTTCGCCATCCATATTATCAGTCTTAATTTTAATTTGTAAACCAGGTACATTCATTGTTAATAAGTTGAATCTTGAAGATTACTTCTGGAAAGTATTTATTTTTCATAATTTTAAAATATACACGATCAACAAAACCAAATGAACCACAAAAAGAACGGAAAAATGTCAACTGTCAACTAGATAATCTTCTTCCTCTTCTTCCTTCGTAAACCATGGCCATATGCAGGCGAGGTCCACCGCTAAAACCAGGAGACAATCAAATCACCGAAATGTACGATGTGGAATGCTCTTAGTTCCACTGCGCATCCATATAAAGAACTGAAATGTAATTTTATATTTATGACACGGATTTTTTAGTTTAATTTAAGAAATCCGTGTATTATGATGACTGGAATGCGCTAAAAGCTGCGCAAATGGATTACTCATGCATGATTATCATATTTGTTTTGTGCCTCTAGTAATGGCGGAGCAGTAGGGGCTTAGCTGATTCTGAATTGAAATGAAATTGAATTCTGAAATTATTGATATAATTCTCGTATATATAAAGCAGCTAAAAAGTTTCACGAACATTTTTAGCAAAATTATGAGATACATTTTTGCTATAATTCTTGTGTGTAAAACGGTTCTTAGGTATTTTAAATAAATCGAGCAATCCGTATCTTTTGTTCAACAGACAACCTTGGTCCAGAGTAGAGAAAATATACTTCATCCATAAAATGCGTTTACGCAAGCTTCATAATAGGAGCATAGATAAAGACTGTCAATACGAATAGACCAATAGTCTCCCAAACCAAGTCATCGTCAACTAAATCACAAAATGTTTCCCTTTGCTAAATCGCATCAGAGCGACCGTGCTTTATCCAAGGGCGACGCGATTTAGCAGAGGATGCTCAAACCAAATACTACAGATAACATTCAAATATACCAAACAAAAATAACTGGCAACCACCGAGTTCGAACATCTGCTACATCGCGTCACCTTCGCTGCTGCGATTTAGCCGACGATGATCGCAGCAGCCGCGCTTTACCGCGCGACGCGATTTAGCAAACGATGATTAGTGTTGCCTACAGCGCATTCGGCAGCAATCAGAGAGAAAGTTAGTCAGTTTCCGCTCGCCCCGCCATTGGTTTTATAAGTTTCGCTAGCAGCATGCTATGCCACAACATAAATAAATATTTATCTATTGCTATAGCAAGTGAGAGAAGCTTTGGCAACAACGAAACGCAAATATCGACCTAAAATCAGTGACTCAGTGAGATCACAAAATACAAAGGATGGCGCCAGGAGATGTGGTGCTGGTAATAATGAATAACTCAAATATGAATAACCTGTGGTTAGGTCTTAGGTCACAGACCAGAGATCTCCTTATCTACGAACATCGTCTGCGAAATCGCGTCGCCTTCCTTCTTTTTCTACTTTTTCCGACGTCGTATATGAATTGTTAAAATTTTCGGATGAAAATGAGCGGTAAAATATTTGAATGTATATTAACCAATAGGAACGCTTTCGGATCTTCGCATCGTCGGAATTCGGATGCATGGGACACAGGCCTTACAGCTGCTGCGATTTAGCCGCACGAGTGTAATCTGTGGATTTAGCAGATGATGGTCCGAAGATCGTTCCACTTGCCACAAACCATAAATATCAGATAACTTCCATAGAAATGTCTTTAATATGGAAGTAGAAGACGAAAGTCTTCTTTTATCTATGGTCTTATTTTAGGTTAGATTTCAAATTATTACAGATACAATTTTTTATAAAATGGATAATTAATTTATCTGAAACAATGGCTTTACGACTATTTACATCCAAATTTATACCAAGACTACTAACGGCATCAGCAATTCATAAATTTGTGCATAATAAACCTCCAGTTTACCAAATCCAGAATGCAGCATTAAATTTATTCAAATCGCATAGCACCAAACAGTCTCAAGCACTGGGAAAAATAGAAGGGAGACTGTTTTTACAATATACTTGTAAAGTTTGTACTACGCGAAATGAACATCATATTTCGAAAATTGCTTATGAAAAAGGAGTCGTCATTGTCACATGTACAGGTTGTCGTAACAACCACTTGATAGCAGATAATCTTAAATGGTTCTCAGATATGAATGGAAAGAGGAATATAGAAGATATTTTAGCAGAAAAAGGTGAAACACTGCGGACTGTTGGAATGGGAGAATTTATACAAGGATAGACGGAGAAATTTTGTGTAAAAATTGTGATAATAAACTAACATTAAGACTTAATATGTTTAATTTCTATACAAAATAACAATATTTAAGTAACATGGCAGTTAAGTTATTAAATAATGGAAGCAGTTTCTATAATAATTTTAAGTAGATAAAACATTTTTAAAATTGTTTTGTTACAAAAGTTTGTTACTAATTATACGTTATTGTAAAAAAACCATGATGGCACAATAAAATAATCTTTGGTCTTTATACAATAAAAATTAAATAGATACATTTTTGATATTAATTAATTTACATTGCAAAAGTGAAGATAAAAAAAGTAGTGATATTGTTTATATTTCTTATATTTATAACCTATATGAAAGACTTTGATGAGCACTCTTAAATGTATAATTTTTTTTAGTAAAATTAGCTTTACAACATACTTATAATGTTAATAACTGCTTTTAATGATGTTAGGTTTAAAGTTTTGCAATGAAGTGTTGGAATTGTTACATATACAGGTAGTGCTGTTTATACTTATGGTATACTGAATAAAAATTAATATATGAGAAAAATGAAGCTCACCCAAAAATGGCAGAAGTAAATTTAAAAATATTACCAAAAAAATATGTTAGCTATGGTTTAAGTATAATTTCATAACATATATTTTAATAACAACTTTTTTGGTATTTACTACTGAACTCATGATAGCAAGAAAACTAAGTATAAACGAAACACTGTATTGACAAAAAATATTCAGAAACCTTCTTCCTTCTTGCAAATACAATGAAGTGAAGATTTTAATTAATTAATTTATTCACAAAGCATATCGGAACAACCATTGAACATTATTCAATGAAACGAGCATGTGACTATGTGAGCAACATCAAAATATGAAATTCAGCAAAGAATTACTGTATTCTCTCATTGTTTAACTTCATACAAGATTAAGAAACATGCAGGTACTGATTAAAGAATATAATTTCGAGAAAGCATTATAATTTTATTCGCATTATTCTTGTTTTATGCTAACCTTTCTAAAAACATGATTTAACATCACGGGTACATTATAAAGTTAAATTAATATTTTACGATATTGAACAGAAATAATTAACTGGTAATGGTGATAACTTTTACGTTAATATTTGACATACATTTTCTATGCTATCCTTATGTCTATATATGTATATATTAAAGTACTTTATATAAGGCACATTTCTTGGCGACTAATCGTTTACACAAAATTCGTGGTGATTGGGGCAAATATCACAGAGCCATATTAACTAAGGAAGTAGAATTGATAAAATTACTATTTGATTGGAATTTTCTGATATAAAGAAGAAATTAACGGTAACAGCATAGATAAAATTTATCTTTTAGTCTGATTCCTACAGCAAAAAAAGTTATGAAGTTCTAGTTCAATAGTTTTTAAATTACCTAGTATAAGGGTAAAAATGTCAATCTTATATTACTGGAATGACGAAATTAATATTTACTCAATTTTACATTAACTAACTGTTTAAGCAATTACGCTTTCTATCGCCAAAACAAAACAAAATTATATTTGTATTTTTCTATACCCAAATGGCATTATAAAATTACAAATAAATAATTCAATGTTGCAGTTTCGATTTGGGGATTTATGAACAATAGAAGAATTCCGAACACTAAACTTAGAATTATTTTATAAAAAAATCGTCTTATTTTATTCTATCACAAACAGCCACAGATTTAAATTAAAATTGCAGTCTTGATATTTCTTTATCGAATGTAAATAAATTTTGAATAGTATAATACCTTTTCTATATTTCAATACTATCAATATCACGATAAAATTTTGGTGTATCCTGTAAAAATAAATTTTAGATTAATGGCAAAACTTTTCAAGTAACAGAAAGACGTCACAAACACTGAAGGAGAACGTACTGTATACATAATGCCTTACAGTGGCGTACGCAAGAGTACTTTGGGGGTGTGAGAACATCACCCTACCGTCCCCCCCCTTCGACAAGTAATTCATATTTTTTACTTACAATAATAATAAATCAGGGGAACGACTTTACTTTTTAAACAAAGCCCAACTTAAACCCTTTTCCCCAATTTCAAAATTATGTGTACGCCACTGGTGCTTCATTTCCCAAAAAAAATTAAATGTAAAATTATAATTCTGAAACAATAAATATGTTTTCAATTTTATTCGATATAATTATTAATTCTTAGAATTTATATACCTAGTTGCTTAACTGATCAATTTAGGAAACATACAGGGTGGGTCAATATTTCTAGGCCTGATAGAACATTGAAAAATAAATGAGGTTTGCTCAATGGAGGTATGTCCTAGAGCGACTCAGTTTTGAGATACTGGGCGTTAAAGGTAATTTTAGAAAATCAAGATTTTGATGTAGTTTTTCTAAAGAATAATAGATTTGATTCAAATTTGACAGGTACGTTTTTGGTGATGTTACACACGCTGGTGTTAATAGTTTTTTTGTACAAAACAGAGGGCGCTAGTTGTTAGCATTTTCACTGACATTTTATTTTCTAACATTTTAAAGTTGGGTTTTTCTAATTCTAAGTTTCCTGATATTAGTAAATTTTTTTGTTATATTTTTTATTTTCTGATTTGAATCGTAATTTGTTCTTTTAGTGATTATTTTAATCCCGTTAAAATTTGATTCTACTCTGTTTTTTACGTACCACTACATAATAATAATGAAAATTCATACTAACAGTACAGATGTTGTATTGTGGGGAAATGTATTAAGTGCCACTTAAGTTAAATGCTCTGTAAAAGTTTGTATACTTTTCAGTAATGGTATAGATGCAATTGTTATTCCTTTGGTATTCTCCACGCATTGTCTGCTAAATCACGTCGCCTTGGTAATACTTGTCTGTCGAATTTCAATCTACAATTCTGCAATGTGCTATAGTGTGTTAACACCTATGTGAGTATTTGGAAACATGCACATCAGGCCATAAATGCCAGAATTTGACATTTGATATTGAGGCTGAAATAACTTGTCTTTTAATAGAACCTACTTATTTAATTTGGTTTGTAAAAATTTATGTATTTTATATCTACTACTTTAAAACTTTAAAATATGCAACATTAATATCATTTCTGTACTCCACACAACGTATTTCTGTCCTAATATTGTTGATTGTTTAAAATACATACCCAATAATGGACTGCTACTTCACTTTCACCATGAAAAACACAATACTTAATTATTTTAAGTTATATCAATTTATAATTTTAACAATAATAACGTTAACATAAATGTACACTCAACAGATATTTGAAATTTGTCATAATTTTTAAGAAACGTCAAATTACTGATACAAACAGTTGACAACTATGACATATGTGCTGTAGAGTGCTGCCACACGCGGTGAGTCACTGCAAACGGGCAAAGGAACAGACTAGAAGAAGCGCGGCGGGTAGGCGATGTTCGAACACTTGAAGATGTAGTAATTATCTGTTGGGGAAATTTTATGTTATGCTAATGGTTGGATATTCCGAGAGCAAATCTAAAATATCTTGATACTTTTTATCAGTTCTAGCCAATCTAGGTCTATCAAAATTATTTTGTTTAGGTTTAACAACCTACTGAAATCTTTCTTATACAAAATATGATATATCAATGCGAGAGTTGGGGGTTTGACAGATACACTCTTGATAAATAAGTACTATTAGAGATTGGCTGGTCAACTTCACCACAATTTTTTGCATTTTCTTCAAAAGTATTATTGACAAATTTACTAAAATTAAATTTTACATATCACACCGTTATTTGTTAGTTTAAAAAAATTACTCCCAAAATCTTCACGCACCCTGTATCTCAAAAATGAGTGGCTCTAGAACATACCTACATTTATTAAGCAAACTCCAGTTAATTTTCAATGTTCTATCAGCCATATTTTTCTGGGACACCCTATATATTAAAGTCTGATGTCAACAAATTTTGTTGCCATACTCCACTGGTAGCTGTTTTAGGCGAAAATAAATCGATGTTGAACAAATTACCTTGGTAAAATTTTGTTTCCTTTAAAAATTACAACCTTCAAAAAAATTAAATACAAACTTATTTATTCCGAATATCACTATAAAAAATATGTAGTAAAAAATAAATGACTGTTTAAGATATTATTAGCACCCTCTACATTTTAGGTAATATTAAAAGATTCCCTGATAATTGGAGACATTTTCTGATATTTCCAGATTTATGAAATTTTCTAATGCAACCTATTTAAATTCATTTTTTTATCATAATTAACAGAGAATTTTGAAAATTCAACAATAAAAATATCCAAAGTCCTGTTGAATATTATGAATGGGAACGTTCCAACTGCAAACGAAAATTCTGCACATCATATCAAATAAAACTGACAAGTCATTCGAGAAAAGCGATAACACATGATTATAGCATTAGCACTGCTATGTTGATCTTGATGTGGCAACATCTATGCTTTTGCTTTCTAGTTCGGATCAGACTGAAAACTAAAGCATATTAAATTAATCTTTGAATAAGTTTATGCCAGCAGATTGAAAAGTTTCAATAAGAGGTAATAATTCTGGTGCAGTCATTGCACTTTGTAAATAAAAATCATATTATACAAAAAATATGAATTGTTTTGACTAGACTCGTTTTGGTTTACTAATTACCGCATAAGGCTCCTCGTTGTGAAACTGGTGACTTACTTTATCTTTTTCTTTCTTCTTTTTGTCATCGCTCACAGCTTCCTTCAGACCTTCTTTACTGGGATCTTTCCTTACTAAAGCGTATCCTAGATGAGAGTCGTCAGCCGACCTCACAGGTTCCATGTCCAGGCACTGAACCTCATCGTACTCATTAAACGAAGGTTGATAAGGAGTGGCAGCCACCGGTATAGGTAACACTTGCTTATATCCCGATTTAGTACTAAGTTTGCTGGTCGACCCGAAGAAATTTAATTTATCATAATACGAATCGTCCAAATCAGTTGAGGAACCCGTAATGATTTTAGGCGCCACTGGTTGAACGGGAGGTTTTATATTTTCCACTTCCCTTTTCAATTGTCCCCATGACATGTAGTCTTCTTGTTCATCGTCTTCGTTCACTTGCTCAGAATGGTTCGGTTCGTCCACTCCAAGAGTTCGCCAAGCATCACTTCTATATTCTATGGCATCATACTTACCCACAGTCTCGTAAACGTAGGGGTTTGACGGGGCTGGGCTGGTGAAAGGAGTTTTTGGGATCACACCTTTTCGGGGAGGCTTGGACGGTTTCGTTTTTTTCATGGCTTGGTTTAAGTCCGGCAGACTAAGCTGAGATTTGAAATTTGGATCTTGAATCAGCTGAGATGTTGGTGACGGTGGTAATGGAGTTCGTGATCTAGCTTCCATGCTTAGGGCTGCTTGAAGCTGTAAATCGCCGCAATCTAGCACGGGAGAAGTTTCTCCGGAAAGCATTTTTTTCATAGATTTCATTTTTGTTGCAAGACATCTAAAATAAATTGTACTTTCAGTACAGTACATTTCTTAGAATTTTTATGAAAAATAGTTAACAACATAAACATTTTAAAAGAGTCAATTTAGATGTGCTATGTGCTAGCAATAAGTGTACAAAATTAGAAAAAAATTGGACTCAAAAACATTAAAACAAATCCATTAAATTTTTTTGGTGTCCTTAAACCCGCTAATTTTGAGTTTTCGAAAAAATGTTATAAGGCTTTGTAGCATTAATTTTTCATGCAGAATCATCTCATGGAATATGCATCATTTCTAGACACCTTGTATAACTTTTGTAAAAAAAAGAAATATTATGGAAACGTGAATTTTTAATTTTCAATTGAATGTTAAAGTAGGAGAGAAAAAAGACAACTTATAAAACGTACCTAAATATTTCCTGTTGATTAGGATGTTCAAGAAAAAATGTTCCTTCGCCAGACTCGCACTTCCTGCCGGCTTCAAAAGTAAACTTTCCAGTCTTATAGCCATAACGTCGAATGTAACAGTAAGGCCACGTATACAATAATTTATCGTCTATAATGTTCCTTAATTGCAAGGAGGTTGGGGTTAACACTAAAGTATAATTTTTATTTTCTAACCCACACCTTTGAGATGCTGGTGAATGATGTAGTTTTACATTAAACAGACCTTCTCCAGAAGAACAATACAGATCATTGTCTTCCTCAATACTTGTAAGCCTTCCTTCGTCAGGAAAGGCAACAGATTGGATGGCATTCAGCCACTCGTTTAGGGACTGTTCTGATGCAGCACCGAATTCATGAGTTCCTGTCTTTGTCGTGATGCATAATAGCATAGGAGTTTTTGCATAAACTTTAATGCAGTTTTCAAGGGTGAGAATTTTTGATTCTTTTGAATCCACAGCATCGTACACTTCTAACCTTTCTATACCAAATTTGCTTGCCTTGAATAGCAAGCAGTGTTTCTGTTGCCATGATTTCTATAAAAAGTTATAATTGTTAGAAACGAGATAGGTGTAACAACAAATAAGTACCTTTAATAATTTTCCAACTGGTGGTACTAATAAAAACCCTTTGAATATTGGCTCTTCTAGTTCCATTTTAGGGAGGCGTGCCACTTTTTGTGCTACATGTAAACTTATTTTTATTTCGATTTATCAAAAAATACCACATCCACATAGCACTTATCAGCAGAAGTTAACACTTTTTTATCACATATCAACATTTCCTCGTGCTGCCTTTGTTGCCACGTTTAAAGCATTCTTTTCTTCATTAACCTCAATTTGTTTACGTACTTAATTAATTACCGACCGCAAATTTATTCAAAAATGTATAAAGAAATATCGGCTAATTCGGTTTCGAAATGTTCCAAATGATAATGAAGTTTTTTTTCTAATGGAGAATAATTTCTATAAAATTTGAAAATTCCTTATAATGTGGTTTTTGTCAAACTTGGCAACCTGGTTTATTTTTATTTAGTAGAGTGGGCGCTCCTTCGGAAATACCAAAGATGTAGATTTTGAATGTTTTTATAAAAATTCAAGAAAATTCCAATGTAATTTTCATCTACAGAAAGTACCTATATTTTCGATTACATACGTGATTTTTTTTAATATAAGATATTTTAGCTTAAAAATAGGCACCCACTGCCGTGAATTTCAAATAAAATATAAAATTAAAGTTGAACGCGATACGAATGAATTAAGAATTAAAATAATCGAAAATGTTGAGTTATTTAATTATTAATAAAATAAACAAACAAGTACGTAACAATCGACTTGATATTTTAGAAAATAATATTAGAGGTTAAGTAATTAGGTATCCATAATGTAAATCTATGTCTATAATCAATAATGAATATTGACAGTGGCGTATTTGGAGGGGTTATCAGGGAGTCTGGACTCAAAATACATAATGTAATTATAGGTTCTTTCCAAATATATAGCAGTAATTTCCACATTTCCAGTAATCGGACTATTAAGCATGCGCAGTAGCAAAATGTCTTTTTAACATGAAATAATTGCTTGTTTAGAATTACCATATATATAATACTACAACTGGTTGAACGGTAATTATTAGTAATATTTTGATTTTCAAGTGAAATTGAAAAAGCGCACTACTATAATTTATAATTTTGCTACTGCGCATGGCAAATAGTCCGATTACTGGAAATTACTGCTATTTGGAAAGAACCCTGACAACCTTTCTAATAAAAAAAAATCTGTTTCATTATAGTAAATTCATGTAGGCACTCAAATAGATACATATACAGAACGAATAAAATGATGTATTGTATATAATAATTTATCAGTACTTAGATATCAGTAGGTATAAACATTTTATGGTAAACTTTGTATAGTCGCGTCAAATTAGCATTTCACTTGCAACTTTTTGCGGAGAGGTCCGATTGAGATGCGGTTTTCTGCAAAATGTTCAGGGAATTGTTTATAACAAAAGGTACATCTAACCTCTGTACGCTCGCAAATTTTTAATTGTTTATTTAACAAATCACCCATTTTTGTTGAACATATATGGCATCACACACGATTCAACGAAAATGTCTGGAAAATGTTCTCTCGTGGGTTTTCGAGGTCCCTCTTTATCACTTTGGTGTTAGCTTTATTATTTATTGCTAAATTGTTGTAACTGGGCTAATTAACAAATTAAAAATTCCACCCCCGAAATCACTAGAGAACCGGAATTTTTTCCAGGATTTCTGGCTTATTAAGGCAAACCATCGGCACAAGATTTTTGCAAATATAATTGTTTATTGTTCGATTGTTGCAACCTCGCTAATTAACAAATTAAATAAAAATTTGCGAGCGTACAGAGGTTAGATGTACCTTTTGTTATAAACAATTCCCTGAACATTTTGCAGAAAACCGCATCTCAATCGGACTTCTCCGCAAAAAGTTGTCCATTTTCACTTTTTTCATGCTAATTTGACGCGACTAGTAAGGTTGTCAAGTGTCCGATAATAACCAAAATTTTTCAGGAACAATTGCCTATTTTTCCCAATTCTCAGATCTATATTTATCCCGCAATTTACGTTTATGTGTGTAGTTTTTTTTTCTCGAAAATGAGGCGCGCTAGATACAAAAAAAATAAGAAGCAAAAAAAGTTGTACCTATTTGTAGTAGATAAAGCTACTATTATAAAAAGGTAAAGGTCATGGACGCGAAATTCGTGATGATTCACGTGAATTATTTAAAGGGAAAAATGGAAAAATCTCAACTTTTTGCGAATTTGGCCAACTGCAAAATTTTCCATCATTTTCATCATAAAATTGTCATTAATTGTCATGATAGATTGTCAGAGGCTCAACTTTCTTTCAAGTTAAATTTACTAACCCCACATAATGATGAAAATAGGGATAATATTCCTGTTTCGCGAGAATTTTTGCGAATTTCGTGTTCCTGAGGACAAGGCTTTAAACTTTACTCTGTCTGGTCTCGAATCTCCGAGTTTTTTAACCATCTTCATCCATTCTAAACCTCTTCCATAATCATTCAAAATTTGCTCTCCGTTTTTATATCTTCTCATGTCCTTTCAATCGCGCAATAGATATGTTCTATCGTTTTTCTCTCTTACCTTCTTCTTTTACTTTCTTTTGTCCACCATGTATTCTATTTTTCCTCATTGCCGCACCTGCGTGAATATTGCTAACAATATCTTTACCTTCTTACTTGCCCTTTTTAAGTATCTCGGTATCTTCTCCGTCATCAACTTTTCATATTTTGCGTTATATCTTTTGAGTCTTTTATTTTTGTTCGTCTTTCTTGCCTGTCTATGTATTTGTCTCTTAGCTTTAATTATTTTCTCATCTGAGTGATTCCGATTGTTAAGCGTCCCATTATTTTTTCTTGGTATTTTACTGTTAAATACCTGCTTCACCCTCATGTTATTTCCCTTGTTTTTTTCTTCGACGATGTAGCCCGGAGTTTTTCTGTCTGTTCCTAGTATCCACATTAGATATTTCTCTTGTACTTTTTCTATTTCTTCAAATTCTCTTCATCCCCATACCTCGACCGTACAGGAATATGCTCCCCAACAGACTGTCGAATTAAAGCCTTCTAGTCTTTAAGTCAATCCACTGGCACCATTCTTTCTTTGTCCTTCCTTTTCCAAAAAATCATCAATTTTTTTTTCAACAGTCACTTGTAAATCTTTTTTCCCATAGATCAGATCTCATCTATTGTGGTTGAGTTTCCGACCCACAGTTTCCAAAGTGAACTTAAGTATATATAGAATGTTTAGTTAGCAAATTTAGCTAGATAAATATTTTATTTTAGATAATTATTGAATATAGTTTTGTCCATTGAATTATTCATTAGCTTACCTAGATGTTTGGTATCAGAGAGCATATATGACTTTATTGATAGGAATTGTAGGAGAAATGATTTATATTAGGTTAAATACCGTTACAATACAGTAAAAAAAATTTCAAAAGTTAATAATAATAAAGAATATGTGAGTGTAATTCAACACTGCGCAATACGCAATATAACAATATTTTTTTTTATATTTATACAATTTAATAAAAAAACGAATTAATAAGCAGACCGCTTAGTCTCGCGTAGGTAGATATATTACCAAAATCGACAATTACGATGTCAATCAAATGCCCTAAGCCAGCGCAAGGCAACGGCTAGAAAACAACCCTACTAAGGGTGGCAATCAATGGATACGTTTTAGTAGTTTAGTTTAGTGGTGGAAGTCACGAAGAACCGACGCCAATCCAATGTTCGATCCGGGGTAAACGCAAAATGCCGCACTTCTGGGACTTCGGCAAGAGCACGCCGAAGCACAGGAACCTGCAGGATGGACTCTTCCAGATCGCCTCGCAGACCTGCAGCTTACTGGTGCAAGTCAACAATACGAATAACATCAGTTATGGGAACAACTCCTCCAATATCCACCTCAACAACTTGTCGTCGGGGAGTCGGAACAGGTCTCCAGGTCCGGGGCCCGCTGATACGGCTGGGGACAGAGAACAACTCCTGGTTCTCATCCCGCCTGCGGAAAAGAGCTGCAAGTACAAACCTGGACTTCTCGGGAAGCCAAGATTGTCGGTAAGATACTAACTTGCTTTGGAAATGTGCGTTTACCTAATTAATTAATGGTGGTTATTATTTTTATTTTACTACTCTTCAAAGTAGTATTCTATTTGATGGTTTCAATCACATTAACATGACGTCCAATTTCATTAATTGTTATCATTAGCCTCGTTGGTCTTATGAAAAAGATGAATCTTGAATTGTCTTTGGCGGTAAAAAAAAACTATTTTGAACTTTCGAGGGAACTTCCTAAAATTGGGTGACTGTAAAGTACAAAGTCTAATTCAGTATTAATTATCAGATTTGGAAAATAAATAGAATATTTAAAAATATTCTTTGAAGAATCATTTTTAATTCAGAAACACCTATTATACTACTATAACTACTAGATACCCTTAAGAAAAAGTGTGATATACCTATTTCTATTCAAATTAATGACAAAATGTCAGAATATTCTCATTGAGAAAAATATTTTTAGTTTACCATACTATTGGTAATCTAATTTTCTCAAAAAAAATATATATATATATATATATATATATATATATATATATTCTAATGGCTTTAACCACTTATGAAAACTAGTGAAAGTATACGAGACCATAATAAGGACTAACATTGAAAAAATATAATAAGGCGGATTAATGACAAATTATTATGTTCTAAATATCATTTAAGATGTAAACACCTCTTTAAAAATTGCATTTATTATCCGATTTGATTCGGGTTTTTTAAAAAAGATAGAGAATTTAAAACTTTATTTTGGCTCACAATATGAATTTCCATTGTGTATAATCAAGGCCTACTTTGATATTTTCTATGTCAAATTTGGCAAATAAACAGTAATACTTTTGACATATAAAAAAACAAAGTAGACCTTGATTATAGACAATGGAATTTCATATTGTGAGTGGTAAATTTAAATTATCCATCTTTAAAAAAAACCCGAACCAAATCGGACAATAAATGCAATTTTTACAGGAACGTTTTAAGGTAAAATGTAAAACAATATTAATTTTACCGTTAATTAAAAAGATTCTTTTATGAAATTTGGTACATATCCATTTTAGGAGGTGCTGAATTCAAATTCAGATTTTAGAAACAACAATTTCGACATCGAAAGAACAATGTAGGTCTTGATTATAGACCATAGAATTTCATATTGTGAGCCAATATAAAGTTTTAAATTCAATTAAATGCAATTTTTACAGAGGTGTTTCCATCTTAAATGGGCCATACTGTATATAATTTTGCATAATATAGTCGTTGCATCTGAAGCACATATAGTAGATAGTAAATAGGAAAATGTTTTGAAAACGTATGTATAAAATTACTAACTATATCATTTACATGCAAATTTTAATTCTGAATAAAATTTATTCTACGTTTATTGATATATGATATAATTCTGTCTTATTTTATTATTTTTTGCTAGTTGATCTCACTGAATAAATTGCAACAATTTCTACTCTTTCCGCGATAGAATAAACCATTTCGAACACACGTTAATACTTTCAATAACGGCTGAAACTAACGATTTCTTGGTCACAAGCAAAAAACACCGACTTTTTTTTGTAGTACTGATTTTTTGTTATTTTGAAAAGGTCTGAATTCCTATAAACTTAAGTGTCTTCCACTAATAACTATTTTAGTATCTAGTTTTATTTGCTTCAGCTTTTTTATTTCATTTCTGACTTTTTTGTAAACTGATAGACACATCAATAACAATTAGGTAATGCCGTCATGTGTAGTAGATGAAACTTATTAGTGGTGGGCATTTGTGTAGAAATTACTACGCGTAAGTTGGTTTGTCATCTTTTCGTTTGTAACCAATAATTCTGTCAAATCTCAACCGATTTATAAAAACGGTACGTCACTATATTCGCAATGAAAAGGGCTTTAAAATGATGTACCACAAGTGGGGTAGTTGCATTTGAAATTTTTAAGTTGAGGTTGCTAGGCATTAGGGGGATATAAACATATCGAGTTGGCTTGACTGTCAAAAAAGCTCCCCCCAAGAAGAAAAATCGACGGGTCTCGGCGAATTTTGAAATAATATTCGGTTTTCCAATTATAGGGGGGGTCAAATTTTCGTTGGGATACCCTGTACAGTATGCGCCAAAAGTATGGAATAAATTCAATAAAAACGAAACAATTATTTTTTGGGAAAAATCCTCGGACAGGTCGATTTTTAATTTAAAAAATACATATTTTAGCGTAAAATGCGATTTTCAAATGTCATTTGTTTTCGAGTAATGACGTCATCGATTTTTTTTAAATGGCAACACCATATCTTTTCCTTGATTCTGAAAGATCGTTTAATTCTCTATCAGACAGTACTAACATTTTGCCCTCTTACATAGGAAAGTTTTCGAGTAAATGACGATTGAATGCTAAAAAACGTAAATTTTATCCATAAAAAGTAACAATTCTGAGGTATGTAAAATAAAATACAATTGATTAAATTTTATACTTAAATTAAATGTTCGAATTGCCATCCACCAACTTCTTGACAATGCGCAAGTCTGTGAAGAAATTCTTCTTGCACATTATGAATGATTTCTGGGGTAACTGCGTATTTCGTCCCGAATGCGATTTTGAAGTTCTTCTAAATTACGTGGTTTATTAATGTACACTTTTGACAATTCGAATATATATACTAATGCGTCTCTAACTTGTACACGATGTCGTTAATTTGGTACAGAGGTAAGAGTAGATTGTCGACGATAAAATAATAAAACTTACCTTACCTATAGTTCAAAAGTCAAAGTGTCTAAGTTTTAATTTAGAATTCAAAATTATTCTTAAAATGTGTAAAGTTCAAGCTTAATGAATTACTTTCAAAATATGCATGAAAGTTTTATTATTTCGCAACATAAAACTTCCATAAATATATGCAGTGAGAAAAAAATTGTTAACCAATTTTTGTCCAGCAAGGAAGTAATATGTAGCACCCTCTAGCGTTTAGAGCATTTTGTTGTCCCAGAAAACCTATACGAATCCAAATTTAGAATTTGAACCGGGAAAGTTTTTTAACTGGTATTCTGTATCTTTTGGACCAAAAGTAAGTTTGGCTGTATCGCATTATATTGCTCTGTGTGCCATTAATTTTAGAGCATTCTGTATTACGTATTTCTCCTTGGAAGTAATGAATGAAAACTTGAAAATTTGGCTGAATAAAAGTTTGCGATGTACCTATAGAAAGCAATCTAGGCAATTTTGTTTTTCCTCGATCTTATATTAAAGGTAAACCTTTTAAACCGCACTATCGATTTATTAATGGAGTTATATAAAAAGGTACGAAGCTTAATTCACTTCCCTTCGGCGTATCGTTACTTTTAAGTTTTGTTGTCAAAATATTTTGAAGCTTTCTGGCTTGTAATTCTATACTGAAATAATTTCTTGCTGTATTTACATAAGCCATAAGTTTATGTAATTTAAGAAACATTCATTGTGCTATATTAGATAGAGTATAATCCATTTTCAACCATTAGCTTTAACTGTAAATAAAAGAAATGAATTTCACAGCCAGCTAATTTGGTTTTTATGCAGGAATATATGCAAACTGGTACCATTTACGGATATTTCTGTAAAGCTTTTAAAGATAATGTAAAATATCACTTGAATGTCTTAAGCCAACTGTTTGTTGTTTTTTTTAATGCTCCAAACTTGAAACTTTCTATTTTGGATAACTTTATGTTCGTAGAAACAATTTGTCAATCAATATCTCTATTTGCACACCAAAGAAACTTTTTTTTATTTTGGTTTACCACAAAGAATTCAAATACTGTTAAGCAACTTTTGTTGTTAAAGAACAAAAATAATGAGAAACAACACAAAATATTTAACCGTCAACATTTTTGATGAACAAAACATTAACTAAAAGTTCTTCTATGTTGTCTCAGTGTGGACAAAGCTTTACAGGAACAACATAATTATTTTAATAAAAATATTTCTTATGCTGTAATTTTAGCACTCTGTATCTAACTTTTTTTTCAATGACTTAAGTCTTTGGAAGTCTTTGGTTATCGATTTGACCTACTTATTTGTAACACCCTGTACAGACTGCGCGGCATCATGTTCTGATTTCACTGATTCCAGAGTGAAAAAATGGAACAGACGTTTAATATAACATGTATCTATATAAACAGATTATGATAAAGTGCTCGTTGTTACGTTATATGCATATACAGGGTGGCCCACTTTTTTGTAGTAGGACTTTAACAGTCTCATTAAATTGACCTATTACAGATATTAGTTTTCAATTTTTTTCTTTCGCAATGGGTGCAGATACGAAAAAAATAAAAGGGTTAAAAAAGTTTCTAAACAGAACTGGGAAACGATTTTCTTTAACGGCCACGGTCAGTGGCGTACCACAAATAAAATTGGGGGTGGAAAGGGGTCGCGACCTTGAAAAAATAATCACGCGGTAGACTTTCACTATGTTTTGGCACACCTATCCAAGTAAACCCCAATAAATAACTAAACCCCAAAATTTGAACAAAATATCTCAAAAACTGTAGGCGCTAGAAAGAAAAAAATAAAAAATTCCTCACTTTTGAACACCCTATAGGTCCGTATCGAAACTTTTGCGGACTTATATTGATATAAACTTTTCTTCTTAAAATACGATTCTCTATCCCGTTAATGTCTTACTACAAAAAAGTGGGCCACCCTGTATATTTCATCGAACAACTAAATTATCTAATTAATTATTAACAAACAGGACAATAAGGTTGCCTACATTTTCGTCGACACGAACAAATGTGTCGCGTTTAGGAGTTTCGATGTTATCGGTTTAACTTGGGCATAACCATATTTTTTTCAAAGGAAATAAATTAAAATGGAGCTATATTCAGCTGTAAATTATGGGCTTTTATATTTAACGTTCGTTTCGCGTGAACTTTGACTGCTCGAAATTAAATGTACTTTTATTAAAAAAGTAATTTATTTATTTATTTAATCTATTACGATTTTCCGGGTTGACGCCAGTCGCAAAAGGAATGTGCACTTCCCTAGTTTTACCTGGAAATATCTGATCATGTTGTTCTCGGGCGAAAAACGAATATAAAAAAAAATTCTGGCATTCTAGAAAAAGTCGTCGCCTTTGGAAAAAATTATCTAACGAGATATGCCTCAAAATAGTTATGTTTATTCAACGTCAACACCCTGCATTGCGAAAACGAAACATTATTGGATCAAATTTTATTTGAACTACCTACTTGATTTTTTTTCGTAAAATTGAGTAACGGGGTTTTTTTTGGGTGAGAAATCATAATTTGGTTATCCAATTTTGTGCGAAAATTTTATACTTTGCAGAAGTTTGCAGAAGACAAGTATATTTTATCTAGGGACATTCCGTGTCGTCTGTGGCGTCGTCAACGCAGAGCAGTTCTGTTCAAAAGAACGTTTTGAAGTATTATCAACTGCTCTTAGATCTCTCGAAGGACATTTTATCATATGTGAATAGTTTTTAGTAAATTATTATTTATTTATAAACAAAACAAAAATACTTGTCCTTAATAATCATAAAAAACAAATAGATGCCTGCTTTGTTCTGTGAAGATGTCACTGTAAAGTTTTTCAAATATTTAAAAACATCTCATAAGTGACTTTATTTTTAGCATAACTTTATATATTGAATATCCTAAGATATAGTATTAAAGAAGTTTTATACAAGTTGCATAAAATACATATATAGGTACGGCTCCTACATTTTAAAATTGTCTATAATCCTCGCATGTTTACTGGGATATTTATTTAAAATCTACCAACTCAAGCTTCACGCACAATTCTTGGACATATTTATTGATGTCTCAAAAATCAATAGTTCATGGAAACAGAGGTTCTTTGAAATGTTTACTATTTATGTATTTCACATTCATTGATGTATTATCCATTGATATATCCTCCTTGATAAATTTATGGGAATAAAATAAAAGGTTTTTCTACATATCCATAAAATATAAAAGCTTCAATTATTTCAAATATAAAATAAATATGAGAAGAAAATTTTGTATAAAACTGTACCTATATTTATGCACGTATTATGCATATTATACTAAAATGACACATAGAACAGGAACACTTGAAGTATACCACATGTATGAGGAATTTAACTTAGGTTTGAACTTTTTCATTGCTGACATTATCCAAAATAAAATCATTATCATTCGCGTTACAATTCACACGATTACAACTGAAAAATATTTAAGTAGGAGGCTCTCATGCTAATTTCTGTAACTTTCCTTCTTGTTACGGCACAATATTTCTGATATTCAAAAAATATTCACAGCATAGTTAACTTATTCATCATTAGTAAAATTATTAGTCATAATTTTTTCCAAGTTTTTCCGTAAAATATAAAATATTTAAGTAGCAAATCTAAGGAAGTACTCACAAAATATATAGACAGAAGTTAGCATCACATCCGCCTACTTACATATTTCTTAGCTGCAAGCTGCAATCGGTTAGTTTTAAATAAAAAAAATAAGAGAAGTAAAAGTTTTAAAATAAACTTGGCTATCTGATAAGTATTTTTGAATACCATTTGATAACCATTGAATTATACCGGTTTTCCTCCAAGCAGTCGTAGGCGTCCGCTCGGTCTGCCGTGAATGGTAACTGGCATTATCCATGACAATTACAGACCCCGGAGAATAAGATCCAACATCTGTGTAAAATACTCTTCGAAAACGTCTACGTTCATGTCTTCGTGATAGTCACCTGTATTTTTAGATTCAAATAAAAGTAAACCGCCATCTACAAAACCACTGGCACTACCTATATGTGTCACTATTAATTTTCGCCTTTTACCTGAAGGTGCTTTGAACAGTTGAAAGTCCATCCAAAAATGCTTGTCGAAAACTTTTTACATTTTTGTCTTGCCATACTTTTGTTGCAGTATATCCCTCGTTGACCCAAGTTTCGTCTAGATAATAAATATTCCTCCATTCGTCACGGAATTTTCTAATTGATCTTAAGTAGGATCTTCGCCAACAAATAATTTCATCTTTATCGATAAGAACTGACCTCCTGTTCTGCTTTTCCCAGCAAAAATTCAACTCTCGTAAGACGGCCCATAATTTGCTTCTACTGATTTTTGGCAAATCGTTGTTCTCTGAAAGTTCACTTAAAATTTTGTTTAGCGTTGGTATTTCTTTTTTAAAATAAAATGAGTGTACTTTTCTGAGAATCACATTTTTGAAGAAATCATCTATAACGACTTTTGACCTCCCTGTAGATGAATTTGGGAGAATTACAGTATCTTGTTCATTTTTTGTTTCCTTTAAGAGTCTGTAGATAGTCGATTTTTCAATTCCTGTCATTTTGGAACACTTTGCCACGATGTCGTCAACACTGTTGGTAGGATTTTGGTGTTTCAATGCATTAAATACATTTAATATAATAATCTTCTCATTCTGAGACAGCGCACATCTTTTCACGCGTTTAGCAGGTACGTAATCTGATAAGCTCGACATTTTACCCAAACAATATTATATCCACTGGCACAATAGTCACTAAACACAAGTGGAATTTTACTCTACTGCACTAGCACGTCTTCGTATATTCAGCTCTAAGACTGGATTGATATGTCACAATACACTGGCTCCTGCCCTAAGATGTATCCAGTAAAATATACTAATGTACACCCATTACCTGTTAGCATTAGTGTTACCCGATAATTACCTGAAACGAAATATTACCACGCCCATGGCCGGTTCTTATCTCGGGGTTTTATTACTCTCTTTCATTTCCAAACAGACTATAGGAGAAAATTTGTGTAAAAAATGAGTATTATACCTTTTTTGGTTTTCAAATTACCACAGCTATTCTATATTTTTTTGGAAAGTTTGAAGGGCTGCATCTGCTAAGGGGCGATCATTTAAATTTTAAGGGCATTGTTATGCAAACGTGTTCTTCTTAGCTGTAAATCGCAGGTACCATTTGTGCTACTTCTTTTTGAAAACCTGATAAAGAGGTGTCCTATGTTTTCATTAACTAAAATTCATTAGTATCGTTTATAATCGTACATATTTGCTTTTACGTCAAAATAAGTGTATCGTAATCTCGTACTGTATATTTATACAGTAAGACTTTCAATAATAGATCATACGGAAAAAATCATCCTCGCATGCCCGGTTGGTGCTGCACTCGCGTGTCCCTCAATAATAAGGCGTTATTCCACAGACTTAATTTATACCTTGCATTATGTAATCAACTTAGATCAGAGCCAGAACTACACCATAAAGTACCCTGCGCCTGACCCAAGCCCACGAGGGTTGTTTCAAAGGCAATTTCATGGAAGTTGTGGCACTACGTTTTCCCTTATCGCAACCTAGCCTATTTGAATTTCAAAGAAACGTTCATATCGATCAAATAAACGTCGCAAATGCGAATTGATATTCGTTCGGAGCTAATAAGTCACTTTTGTTAGTCAATCCATCAGACATCTGGAAATCCTTAGGAAATATTACAGCGAATTTTAGTACTGCGTACTTTTTTTCAGTGGCGGCTGGTGAAATTTCAGGTATGCCATATCTTAATAACCAGAGATGGGACCCAAGACCCAAACCAAACTTTAGTATATGTATCTATACTGTGGCCTTATAGAGAACTTCAGTAGAAGGAGAACGATTTTGCAGTTTGCGAAAAATAGTTAAAAAAAACGTGGGTCTCACCCAAGATTTCCAAATTGGCTTGTTTAAATTTCGAAACATTTTTTTTTCATAAACTAGACGTAATTTTACCGATATGTTTCAGATTTTATTAAAAAATTTTAATTTTTGTTAAAGTTACAGCAGTTTGAAATTTTATAATGTATCACAAATACAATTTACTTTTCCACACAGATGGGTAGAAAGGGCCGGACCAGTTTTATGGCTTCCAAGATCGCCTGATCTGAACCCTATAAATTTCTTTGTCTGGGGATGTTTGAAGACATTGGTGTATGGTACTCCTGTAAACAGCCTGGAAGAGCTGCAGCTATGGATTAATCAAAAGCGTCAAGAAATCCAAACCAAGGAGGGTGTTTTCGAAAGAGTTCGAATATCGTTGAGACGAAGATGTCGTGCCTGCTTGGAAATGGACGGAGGGCACTTTGAACATCTTCTGTAACTTTGTTTTTTGTTTGTTAAAAGCTTCCTTTGTCAGTTTATTCCTAATAAAATAAAATGTTTGAAAAACGAATAGTGGTCCATATCTCCGCAACCGTTACTTTGCGGACCCGTGTTTATTAAGACTTTTCTGCTTATTTTGGTTCATACTATTATCTCTTGAAATATTTTACACTCCTTTTTTAACACCCTGTATAGCCACAGTATATACTCGTATATACTAAAGTTTGGTTTGGACCCCATGTCTGGTTATTAAGATATGACATACCTGAAATTTCATTAGCCGCCACTGCTTCTTTCTATATATATGTATATTTAACTATATCTATACATATTTTAATTTGGCTCGTAAGTCTCCAGGCTTTAATCAGATGGATGGACACATCGATTGTATGTATAATAAAATGGTTCGCTAAGTACCTACATACATAATGTATAATAGGCAGCTACTCCATTATTAATGTTTATTGTGGCTTTCTCCTAAAATTATACCTAAAATAATACTAGAATTCAACAAAGTAATGCAGAAGCAGTAATACTACGTTGAATTATTCTGAATTAAAAAAAAATCTTGTTACTTTTGATACATACAATTTCGTAAGGTTTGAAACATTTACAAAACCCAAATATTTGATAGTTGGTTACAAAATTCGATGCGACATAATTTTTTTACATGGTAGATTATTTGGAATTCAAACAATAGTAACAATTCACTGCAAAATCAGTGCAGATATTTTTGCGTATGGTATATACAGATTCGGAAATTGCGGGTCTTTACAGAGAGAGTAGAAATTGCCGCTCCATCCCAGAGAAGGTACGAACTTTAAGAGGGGCGGCGACGTGCATTGGTCTAGCATTCTCCACTACTACGGTAATCGGTTCCGTATCGCCAACGCCAATTCGCCATTGCAAATCTAACTGTCCGGTCAACTGATGCCAGTGTTGTCAGATCTCATGCATTCCGAGGAAATCTCATTCTCTCATATTTTGATTACAAAATCTCATGCTTTTTAATAGGCACAAAAAGAAATAATAAAATTATTAAAATTACTCTTTGAAATCTACCAAAACAAAGACCTAACGAGAAATAAAGGCAAAATCGAGGGCAAAATTGAATAGATAGAGGTAGGTATCTACAATATTTGGGGACTTGAAATGTCCTTTATTGTAGACTGCTCTCTTAATAATTAGCAATGAATACATAAACGGGTATGACAGTCTACGGATATGCGGTGTGTGTGCTGTATTCACGCTGTATTGCAGTGATTCTTAACTCTATTCCGTAAGGGTACCTACATTTTCAGGAAACAATAGATTTTACGACCCGTGAGTCACCCTGCGTCACGTCAACTGCGCCTCAACGTTCGCCCGGCCTAACAATAAAATAAATTAGTAAGGTTACGTGGTTAATAACTTTTAAGTAAGTACCTGTAACTACCTACTTACAATGTAATATTATGATAAAATAGCAGAACATAATGCTTTTTAATTAAATAAAATTGGCATTACAAAAGTAATTAAAAATTAAGCTGTGTCAAGAGGTGTTTTTTGATAAATTAAGCCATCTCATGCTTTTTTCTCCAAACCTCATCCTTCTTTGAAATTATTCTCATGCACTGAATTTTTCCCACCTGGCAACACTGCTTGATGCGAACACGCTGTGGTCGAAGTATGCGTGTAGCATGACACAAATACACGCAAGCGGCAAAATACAATTCACCACCAAGATCCTCACTTTCCAAATCTGTATAAGACCATACAACTATTATAGTCGATGCCCAAAATAATAGTGATTAATTCACAGTAATTATAGGAGCACGGGAAGTGCGGGTTGCAGGGAACATTATTCCATAGGCGTGCCACTTGAGAAGGGTTCAAAGAATACAACATTACCAAAAATAAGTTGACGTTGAGTGAATCTAGCACTTTATTAGTTTACTTTAAAAATACTCACTGGTAGAATGCCGTCCTCTTAAACGACGATGGCCTACCACCTACCTGATGTGCACTTCGTTAATATCATATAATACACTATTTACATACACAGTATACACTAATGTTTACTAGCATTGTCCCTATAACAGTTACACATTAACATTATCGTCGACGATAAAGCAGTTTCCAACCATCAGACGCACGCACAATGCGTTTATAATGCCCACATAAAATTGAACATGCTTTGTTTCAGATACAGTGCGCATGCTTCTGACGGTTGAAAACTGATTCTATGAACAAAGCTATTATAGGGTGCATTATCCAGCATACAACCACGACAGTACCAGGTTCCATATGTGGCAAGGCAAAACACTGTCACAATTTTATCATCGTATAGCCTTCATTTATCCATGTTTCGTCAGTGTTACTATACAGATCGTCCGTAAAAGGTCTTTACAACGCTCCACCAGATACAGTGCGGCTCAAAATAAGTCGGTTTAGCTAAACTTACGTTAGTTCAAAGTTGCTTCGTTTGGGCGCTATACGATCCTGAATTTGCAATTTTGAAATCGTTTTTTTTTTATAAATTTAAAACGCCTATGCGATTTTGCTAAAATTTGGTAAGTAGACCCTGCTCTATAGGACAATAAACCCCAATACCAAAATTATTATTATCAAAGGTGTAATTACTAAAAAACCGAATTTGATATGGGGTTTATTGTCCTATAGAGCACGGCCAACTTACCAAATTTTAGCAAAATCGCATAAGGCGTTTTAAATTTATAAAAAAACGATTTCAAAATTGCAACTTCTAGGTCGTATAGCGCCTAAACGAAGCAACTTTGAACTAAGGTAAGTTTAGCTAAATCGACTTATTTTGGGCCGTTGAATTACACCCACAATATCTACTACTATATATTCTTTACTATTAGCTTTTGTAATATTTTTTACTGTTTAAGAAAGGTATTTTAAGCTAATATATATCAAATCTCCTACAATTCCTATCAATGAAGTCCTATGTATGTTCTCTGATACCAAACATCTAGGTATGCTAATGAACAATTCCACAGACAAAGCTCTATTCAATAATTATCTAAAGAAATTAATCTATCTAAATTTACTAACCTGGTTTAATGGAAACACTCTATAGATATTAACCTCTGAGAGTGGGAACTCGAAATTCAACCACAATAAATGAGATCTGACCTATTTCTGCATTTTTAGGATTACTTCATCAGGTGGCCTCCTTTAAGTTGAGGCAAATATCTAACTCGCAAAATCATCTTTCTAGATTCAGTCAAGGTTTTTATTGTCGGATGCTCATTTTTAAACTACCATCCATGAATTGCTCACGTACTTTGTATCATCAACCTCTATCTCTTCTTTCTGCGAATTTCCACTATTTTCCGTTTCGCAGTTGTTTCTCTTTCACCACTTTTTATTGCACTATACACTACACTACTCACGGACATTCTTGATAATGAGCTAACATATTTCAGCCGCACCACTTACACTCATATTTTGATCTCGCGCCCTAATCCCTTCATATACATCATTATCTGATATTGCCCACTTGTTAGATTAGGACGTTTACGATTTTGATAATACGCCGTAAGCCTGAATTATTATCCATTCTTAAGAAACACAAAATCACATTCACAATTAAATTAGCGGTGTGGGCGTGGTGGGATCTGTCACATGATTACCAATAGAAATCCAGCATTCCGATATGGCGCATGCGTATTTGCTGCAGCAGAAACTGTGTAATCGGATATGCTCTCAGAGGTATGCGGCACTTAAATTTTATATGATAAATATAGGAATATAGGGCTACCTATATGTATCACTTTCTATTATTTTCGACCACGAGTATATATAGTAATTTTATTGCTCATATTGTTATATAATAGGTACATCGGTCACACAGGTTTACCTTGATAAAGAAATTTGAGCGTTGTTTTATTTAAATACTTGAATTCATAATTATGTGGGACTTAGTGCTTTTAGAGGCTGATATAACTTAATGTCTAAATTTAGGTAGAAATTCTGTAAAATATTTCGTCGCGGAACTGGCAGGTGAATAATCAATAATTTTAATAGCAGCACTAATAGGGAGCAGCCCTAATACAGGGGGTTAAACTATTGCACTTTGACGTCACATATCATGTGCGTTCGTAACGTGAAGTAGACACTAATTCTTCTCAAAAATGAAAAAATACTAAGACATTTTTAAACACCACTGAATCACAAAAGAAGACACAAAACGTTTAAGAAACCAGTGGCGTATGTAAGTTTAAAAATATTATACAGGATGTTTCTGATATAAAGGCGCTGTTCCTTCGAAGGTGATATTCAGTACGTGAAAATAGACTATTTTCATTGAGCAACTTGTTCCAGAAAATTAATCAAGAATTATTACCTACGCGATATGTAGGTCGACCCCGCATCGCTCTTCATATTTCGGTGGAGTACTGGGTCAAGTTCACTTTGAGTCTGGGTAATGGCACAAGAATGTCTCGCCGATTGTAAACTGATTGTTGCTAGTTGCTATATTTAAAAATACCTTATTCAGGTCAAGAATAAGCAGATATGGTATATGCGTGTGTGTGTTCCACTTATTGACGACACCGTCGATGTTCAACAGAGTATTTTTACAGCAGCTGATGATATTGGATAGCATACTTATTAAACTTGTGGAAATAATTTCAATTAATTTTTTTAGAATTACCTAATCGATTTATTGTATAAAGTAGTTTATTTCTATAATTTTAATCTCAGCGGTATTCCAATATATTTTCTAACCTAAAAATGTACTAAATATTAACGAAAATTGTTTATATTAACGTCGTCTGTTGGACCTTTGAAGAAACGCCTTTGATGGTGACATATGAGACACACACTATCTTATTAATAGTTTTATATCAAATTATTAACCGGTCTATGAGTAAAATAAAAATAATATTTTCAATTCCTTAATACAGGATGTTAATGATAAGACTTGTGAAACTTCACCCTGTAACTCCCTTATTAAGCTTTCAATCAAAAACTCCAATTACTTTCAACCACAGAATATGTGCGAAGCTAGCCAAGTTTATCGTTAACACCCTGTCAGAATTTCGCAGACTTTGATTTAAATTATTAATGGCGGGGAAAGTGTCAACTTTTCGCAAATTTCGCAAAACAGGGATATTATCGCTATTTTCATCGTTATGAGAGATTAATAAGTTTAACTTGAGTTTATGCCAATCTACCATGACAGTCAATGACAGTTTTATAATGAAAATGATAGCAAATATTGCAGTCGGCAAAATTAGCTAAATGATGAGACTAAATAATTCGCGCAAATTTGACATCCAAGAGGACCCATCTGAAGACAGGTATTAAGGTATTGGCGAAAATATATAAAGTGGCTGACATCTGTTGATAGATTTCGGAACTGCTGTAGGGAGTAAACAAAAATTACTTGCGTAATAGAAGTGTGAAGTTTTGTGAGTTTTTTTAATATTTTTATAATTCTTTCATGCATAAATCGTACCAAAACTGTTTGAAAATAGTATATTTTTATCTTGATTCAAGAAAAGTGGTAGAATCTGCATAAGACAATTTGTAATAACAAACGGTTTTATACCTGTAGGTGTAGTGGAAATTTATCACAGAATGACTAACCAGTTCCATGTTTCCATCTTGTATTGCACATTGCATTGAAAATACTAATAATAACAGGTTTCTATAATTCTACATAAATATTTCCCATATCTATTTTTAACACAATATATTTGTTGCATATACTATAAATTATTCAACGACGAAACATCTGTTACATTTATATTTTCTCATAAATTAAATATATGAATACATAATGCATATTTTATCTCTTATTAAGGTATGTGTGTCTGCGTTTGCAATATTTTAAGAGTGCTCATAGTGCTCTACACCAGTTGCATAGATCATCAACACATCTGTTGAATTGTATTTTTTGTAGCATATTTCTTTAAATATATTGTAGTCAAAGCTTACAGCATGGTGGCAGCTCCTCTCGGCGTGGTAACTCAAATATTAAGAAATTTCAAATTTACAAAATAATACCTACGGTTTTTTTGGAAACATTTTATAGGAAAAATTATTTATTTTTGTATCAGACAGAGTGGAAAGTTGGTCACTTTGATCTGGACAAAAAACATTTTTTACAAACATATTAATAATTGTTTTACATAAAGTGGATAACTTTCCACTGTGTAAACTATAATTTTAAAGCTACTTGCCAAAAATAGGCTAATTAGAACAAGTATGCAGCTCAAAATTAGTAATTTATTAATTTCAATATGGCGGCCTAACTACAGAACGATGTAAGGTTTAATATATAGATATGTATTTTAATTTTAAATAATATGGGCCCGTTAGAAGGTATGTGGCCAGAAACAAGCTAAAATAAATTCTGAGTTCACTCTAAAGCTGTGTTCACAAAACAGTTTTGTCACGAAATCGACATTGCTTATGAGACGCGATCGCTTTCCTTAAGGTTGGTTGTCTCACTGAAATGTACGATATGGAATGCGTAAAGTCCATTGCGCATCCAAATAAAGGTACCAAACCTAGGAGCAGACAAAAGGAGGCACATGAAACTCAGCAACTACATACTTCATTGGTTATGTATGTGGGAGCGAGAGAGACAACCATCTGCACGTATGATATGAATTGTGTTCTTAATTTGCCATTATTTTGTTTGTAAACACGTCATTGGCGTACAGTGTGGTTTCTTCTTTTAGCTTGTATCTCGTTAGTGTTATTCTTTGTGTATTTTTGTGGGTGTTATTGTTGGAACATGTCATGTTTTATAAAATTAACCAGCATATACCACGAAATAATTCAGAATTCAATTTCATTTCAATTCAAGAATCTAAGCTAAGCCCCTACTGCTCCGCCATGGTAGAGGCACAAAACAAAATATGGCGCTGATCATGAATAATCCATTCGCGCAGCTTTTAGCGCATTCCAGTCATGTATAAAATTACATTTCAGTGGGTTGCCTACAGAAGAATAATAAAGATTTTTTATCAAGGCTATCTAATTTATCAAATTTAATACATATATTCGATGATGGTTGAATAAGGTTGCATATATGTAGGTATAAATATAACAGTGCTACATCAAATCAAGGTGGCTACATTCCTTACTGCGTAGAATCATCACATTTCATAATAATATTTATTATTTTTGAAATAATATTATAAAAAATATGAATTATGTTACATACAAATTATAAAATTACAAAAATGTATAATCAGATCATGCTGATCCCTTTAATTTAATAGCTGAAAAGAATGTGACTAAAAATCATGTGAATGGAAAGCTATCATTAGTACTTACGAGAAGGATAGATTTAAGAAATGAAAATTATGAAATAAGAATTATATAAAACGAAAACAATAATAAAATAACAAAATATTTATGTGACAAATGTCAAGTTTTCAAACAAATAATTAAACAAATATATATTATTTAAAAACATTTAGATTAAGCCTACTTTTTAACTTAACACTAAATGGAACAAAATGAAAATTAAATTATTATATTCTTCCAACAAACCGGTAAAAATACAGAAAAAATTATATAATTAGGTTTATTATTTTGCATAAGATTCCTTTGTTACAAACTTTCTCTAGAGTTTTAAGTATAGTAATATTTTTATAGAGATAATACATATTAGCTAAATAAAAATACTATATCTGAATAATTTCTTAATTTCAGACGGTATTGGAGTCTTCTCCTATCCAAAACGATGATGAAAATGATGTATGGGGCCACGGGTTTATGATTCCATCTGATGCAGACAGTCCTCCAACTAGGTATTATGGAAAGTTGCTTTTCTCTTCCACTTAATTATTAATTCCATAATTTTCAGATGGAGGGACAAAAATAAGTGGTGTCGTCCATCATGTATACCAATCTCAATAATTTGTATTTTGATCTTCCTTGTAGTTCTGTTACCACTTTTAGATCATGCTGCGGAGAAAGCATTATTAGAGTTAAATTCTATAGACACCTGTAATAATACATGCAAGTGGGTATATTATATTATTAATTTAAAGATAATTACCTACATATGTAGATTTAACTGGAGTCAGTGAACTTAGTTTATAATTTTTTTAGATTGTCATTAACCGAGAGCATCCCAGAGGGTTTGGTTTATTCAAACGATTCAATAATTTATCCTTCCACTTTTGATACATGGTTAGGCTTAATAAATTCCGCTCAGGAGTCGATCGATATCGCCTCGTTGTATTGGACTCTTCGCCAGTCGGAAGTCTACCCAGATCCATCCTCCGATAAGGTAACTATCATATTCCAAACAAATTTTATAAATGTTTTGAAAGTAAATTTTCTATTTAGGGAGAAAAAATATTTCAGTCTCTTCTGAGAGCAGGGTTAGATAGAGGAATAAAAATTAGAATAGCTCAAAACGCTCCATCGCAGAATTTTCCTAACATAGACACCGAATTGCTGACAAAACGTAAAGCGGCGGAGGTCAGAAGTTTAAACTTCGCGAAACTACTAGGCGGTGGTGTATTGCACACTAAATTATGGATAATTGACAGGAGACATGTCTACCTTGGTAGCGCAAATATGGACTGGAGGGCTCTGACACAGGTATACGTTGCATTTGCATGCATGTTTCTAATATAACCTTGTCTACATTTCCGAGGATATTTGTTCTAAATATACCTTTAATTTACAAATTAGACCAAGGACACGGTCTGAAATCTATATTTAATTCTCATATTTTAATAAAGTCTAGTTTTTGCCGTTATTTATAATGTGTACCTTGACACGTGTAAATTGAATAATCAATATTTTTAAAGCTGGATATTCTATTATACTGTCGAGAAACAATGTCTGGTACTCATTAATATTTACCTAATATGTTCTTACAAACAAATGGTATTTTAAAAATTACATTTTCAGGTGAAAGAGATGGGAATAGCCATACATAATTGTACTTGTTTAGCTGAGGATGTACAGAAGATATTTGAAGTGAGTTTTTAGTATACAATCTTTAATTAATAATACAAGACGTTCTATAATCAAATTAAATTACTTGTTTGTATGCTAAAATTACATTATAGGTAGGTTACTCAATAATTGAAATAAAAAATAATTCTGTTTTGCCCAAAGTGCAAATTAGGTATTTAACAGATTTAACAGATTATTTATTTGAACATTTGAAATATTATTTAAACATTTTAATATCTTATAACTACAGGGTGAGTCAGTCATAATGTCATTAATTTTAAGAGGAGATAGGGAATAATGATATTTTATGAAAAAAATTATTCTTGACTGTTATTTTTATACCCGCATATTTTATTTAAATATGTCTTAACTGCTTGTTTGTCATACCAAAACAATTATTGAGACGTCACTGATATCTCAAATTATTAATATTTCACGCTTTTAAAAGTCATACGTACAGTTAATGATTGTGACATAGAAACTATTAATTTAATTGTTATTATTACTATACTTTCGACAAGAATTCAGATGACTTACGTTATAAGAACAAATGAATAATTTGTTATATTTTCATCAAACTATTTAAGAAACTGCAACTGATAGTAATAAAACTATATACTACACTAAAAGTTTGCATTATATTTTGCACTAAATTGCAAAAAATAATGTTTTTAACGTGACCAAATATCGAAAATTACGTTGACAATAAAAATAAATGTGTAACGTAAGACGATTCTTGACGCGAGTATACAAACTTCTCTGTATTAGCATTGATAATTTACGTCTTGAGATCAACATTAAATCTAGGATGCGCTGACAAACCAATGAATTTTTTATAGCAAATGTCAAAACGCTAGTTACAATTTAAAACTACGGTCAGATATCCAATATTATCCATCTACCGTTACAAAATAAACAAATAAATTGTAATTTAATTTTGCAAATCATAAAACATTTATTATTCTTTCTCGTAACTGATGTTGAATGTTGAATATTTCTATTTGGATGTCAGTTATTAAAAATCACTGTCGCTTCTCGATGAGTTTTATAATTATCTACCACTATCAAAATTATTTCAAGTTTTTCCTCAGAAGATAAGAGCTGCTGCCATTTCTTGTATTTTATAAATTGTAACAAGCATTTTGACGTTTGCTGTCAAAAATTCATTGGTTTGTCAGTGCATCCTAGATTTAATGTCGATCTCTAGACGTAAATTATCAATGCTAATACAGAGAATATCTGAATCTGAATATAATAATGCTTAAAATTTTGTTATATGTGGCAAGGGAAAAGTTATAGGAAAAATCAATTTTAGAGTTTTTGGTAAAGCGCCTCTATTATTATTATTATTGGACAAGCATTATGTAAATTGTTCCAAAAATACATATTGAACTTTGAAGAATTGCTACTGGGAGTTTCTTGAAGTATTTACGAATCACCTAAATAATAATACCAAATACAATTGTCTCAAAATAAATGCAACAGAGCAAGAGTAGATCCTTGACGACAAAATAATGCCATGTTGCCAAACTTACCTGTCCAAAATAGATGGTTAAAAATTCAGGGTGTCAAAGTTAAAATTTTATTTTCCATATTTGTAAAAAAAAAAAACAAATATATGCATATATTTTAGAGATTGGGGTTTTTAGGGGCTAGAAATTCAAATTTGTTGTTACATCATGTTTCTTTTAAATGACTTTTTGTGGCTTAGTGTATTCATCTGACTATACAAGTCGATTCTCCTACTTTTTTATCTGGAAAGGGTATACCTTATTGACCTCGTTAGAAGTAACCGTTTTTGAATAATCCCATTTGAAATATTCAGTGCACCGAGTAGAAACTGTTTTGTTTTCAGGTAAAGAGCCTTTCCCGCTGAAAATACAGCAAAATGTTACTTGAAAAAGTTATTCATAATGGTAAATTATGACGACGTGCAAAATTACAAGAAGATCGGCCTGCTTTGATGAAATCTTTGTGCTTCGATGAAACCATTGGTGAAAATTCGATTCAAACCTTCTGAATAATTTTTTCAAGTGACATTTTGCTGTATTTTCAGCGGAAAAGGCGCTTTACCTGAGACCAAAACTGTTTCTACTCGGTGCACTAAATATTTCAAATAGAATTTTTCAAAAACGGTTTCTCCCAACGACTTCAACAAGGTATGAGAAGGGTTTCAGATAAAAAGGTATGAGAAGTGACTGGTTCTATAATCAGATGGATATACAAAGCCGTAAAAAGTTCTGTCATTTAAAAGAAGCATGATGTGCCCTAAGTGGCACCCTACTAGTGACATCAAAATTAGAAACAAATTTGCAAAACCCCTGATACCCAAAATGTATGCAAATATTTTAAAGTTATTTACAAAATATAAAATTTTAATTTTGACACGCAGCTTTTAATCAACTTTTGACTAAGGTAAGTTTGGCAACATTGCATTACTTTGTTGTAAAGGATCTACTCTTGCTCTATGTTGCATTTATTTTTGGACACCCTGTATACATTTGGTATTGTAGCAATTGAAATATACATAATTTTTTGATAAGAATTTAAGAAAGCTTTTAAAATTAATTTGCATGAGTTTAAAAACTATAAAATACAATAAAAAACCTAATAACTGCAGTAGTTATTTACAAGTTTTAGGATTTATTTTTTTGAACATTTTGTTTTCTAGATTTATTGGACACTAGGCGTAGATGGCGCTAAAATCCCTTCCAATTGGCCAGCGATTTTTTCAACTAAGTTTAACATGAAAACCCCTATGGACTTAATAAATGGAAATGAGACGTTTCAAACCTATTTTTCTGTAAGTTGCAAACAAATACTACAAATAGCTACCCTTACTGTAATAAAATAGACATCTGTGACAATATTTACTACTATATTTTAGAGTTCTCCTCCCCCATTTAACCCAGTCGGTCGCACAAACGACATAGACGCCCTGACCAACGTTATAAATCACGCTGAAAAATTCGTATACATCTCAGTGATGGACTACTTCCCCCTCATGATTTACACTGCCAAAATTAAGTTTTGGCCGGTCATAGACGATGCTATTAAAACGGCTGCCATAGACCACAAGGTTAAAATTAAGATGTTGATAAGTTGGTGGAACCACTCGAGGCCTTCAGAAGACTACTTTTTGAGATCGTTAGCTACTATTAATAAGGCCTATCCCGGCGTATCGATAGAAGTGGTGAGTAAGAATTTGACGACATGTAGTACCTATTTTTTAATTAGACAAAAGTAACAAATAGAAGTATTTAAAGTAAATGATAAATTTTGATAAATAATTAACTTTAGCAGCTAAATGATAACAGCGATAAAACTCCAAATATTATTTTGATAACAAGAACATATACCTAACAATAAGAGTGATAATATTTTTCATGTTTATTGTTATTAAATTTATGTTTTGTGCCAGTGCAAATGTTTAGCAATTTATAACTACACAAAATCTAGAAATTATTATTTCTCTTTGTAATTCCTTTTCAACAATGACATCATTCCATAGTATTAAATAAATAATCAAAAATAATATTCATTAAAATCATTTTCTTACCTTTGTGTAATGAAAATTTTATATTATTTATTCAACAAAACTCAAAACATATAAATACAAAATGAAATCAATTATTTTATAAGTTAAATTATTTACTTACCATTTAACAGTAACAAAAGATGAACATCAGGGGATTCCCCTGCAAGATTTATAGGTTATGTATAAAAAAATTACAAAAAAATAATTCACTTATGTATGTACGTATATACTTGTTTCTATATATTTTACTTAATATTTTGGATTAATATTTAGTATTATTTCAATCCAATATTGAATGATTTCAACAGTTATTCTAAGAATGCCTAAATTATTGACTCTTCAGAAGCACTTTAATCAGAATGAATTGTCAAAAACCACAAGAGTGTTTTGTTTATGCATATTCATATCTATTTGAAGGCCAACTACTTTGGCCAAATTTATCAATGCAGATAAATTGTTAGAGATAATGTGGTAACAATTACATTTAAATATTCTGTATACTTAACACCTACTATTTTGTATACAGGGTGAGCCAGAAGTAGATGTAAAAAATTTAACTGAATATTCTATTTGCCAAAACAGTTTTTATCCAAATAATTTTTTGAAGTTATACTTCTTTGCGCCCGTTAGACACATTGGGATGGGATGTTGGTCGAGAAACCGCGTCACGCTCAAAAGGAAGAACAAATTTGGAAGAACAAATTTTTAAGAACAAATTTTTAAGAACTAATATAATAATAATAATATATATATATATATTTTTTTAAGAATTTTTTTTTTACGTACGTTTTTTTTTAAGAAATTTTTTTTTAAGATTTTTTTTTTTTAGATTTTTTTTTGTACGTACCTACGAGTGTTTTTTTTTAAGAATTTTTTTTTTTTTTTGTACGCACGAGTGGGTGTATGAGAATGGCCAAAGAAGTATAACTTCCACCGTCTGGTCCAACGCAGACAATTTTTTTTTTCTAAAATATCTACAAAGATATGGGGTGTAGAAATTTAAGAAAAAGTTTTTTTTTTCGCGTATCTCCTAAACAGATGGAAGGATTATTTTGATATTTGGTGTAGAGAATGTAACTATTAATAGCTATTATTCAGTGTAGCTATTTTAAGAAAATTATATTTCCTTATAATACTTTTTAGCGACGTTTTATTGTGCCTGCAAACAAGGAACAACAAAAGATCCCTTATGCAAGAGTGAATCACAACAAATATATGGTGACTGATAATACGGCTTACATAGGAACCTCCAACTGGTCTGGAGACTATTTCACCGACACAGCCGGCATAGCTTTCGTATTACACGATCCAGTTTTCGATAGAAACTCTAGTCATACTACAATACGCAGTCAGTTGCAAGGCGTCTTCGAAAGGGATTGGAATTCTGAGTACTCTTATCCCTTGAATCTTACAGAATTTATACTTTTATTCTGAAATAATTTTATTATGTATTTAATTTAGAAACATTTTTTAGATTACCATATTTCTATTTTAAAATGTGGGTTCATTCATTTGGCATCTGTATACAATTTATTCATCTTGTTTGTCAAAATATTTTGTATTTGAATGTGGAATTATAACATTTATTTGTTACGCTTTTCATGTACAAAAATTCAATATATCTTTTTTTCAAGCCCATTGTAAGCATTATTGTGTACTTAATTTTTGAGAACTTTTTATTTATCAATTTGAATGTTAGGAAGTTTTTTGTGAAAGTGAAAAATTATTAATGATTGCTCATAATAGAATATTTAAAAAAATATATTATTTAACATTCTTTTCACAGTTTGATTTAAAAACGTGATTGTAATCATTATAAAACTATATGTGATGGATAGGTACCAACAATGGTGATTTTAGCTTGTAATATTTTAATTAAATCTTAAGTATGTGATAGGAAGTAATTTTTGGTGGTAGGAAAAATGTATTTGAGTATATCTATGTCAGATTTCAAGTTTTGTCTTTTATATCCACCTTTAATAGCTGTTAAACAACTAGTTGATCCAATAAAAGAATAAAAAAATAACTGGTAGGAATAATTTAAATGTTACGTTGCAAATTTCACACCTCTATTTTGTAGTTCATCTGAATATTATTTAAAACATTACGTAAAAATAACAACGAATCAAAATGGATAATAAACACAATTTTTACAGAGGTGTTTCTATCTTAAGTGGGCTACACTGTTAAACAGTCAAGATATGTCTGTTTTATCGACGGTTAAGTTATGACTATCAGAATTTGCAGAAAAAAATTCTTTTTTTTTTGTTCAATAGATTTTTTTTCGCGAACTTGTTTTTACTTTTTTCTGGTACTTATTACGTAGTTACCAATTTTAATTGTTCACGTAAACGAGATTTCTCACATGTACAGTAAGAAAAGTTGAGGATTTTTATTATTATAGGCCAAAATAATTTAAACATTTCTATCGTATCATATCACATCATAAATGTCGTTACATAAATCTTTCAATAATTCGACATCAAAATTTTCATTTCATTAACAAAGGAGGTGTGACATTTTCTTGATGATTAGGTAACACGTGTGTTCAGTTATTCCTAATTTTTTTTTATAATTTGTGATTCCGAAAAAATCACTGGAAATAATTTAAGCGTTAGTGATGTTATAAGTAATAATTTTTTTATATCAAGAATGTTATTATTGTACATTATTTGAAGGTGTTTCATATAGAAAAAAGTAAAACTGTATAAATAAGTGTAATGCACATTTACGTTTATACTTAGTTTTTGAATTAACATGTAAGTAGGATGGATATTTAATTAGGTATATTTTAGGAAACGGAGGGCCTGTAATTTATCTAAATTTGCACAAAAATTGACAAAATTTGATTTATATTAATGTGTGCCTTATATGTAAATAAATTATATTAATACCAATGTGTATTTTGTTAATGATGAAAATGAATACAATGTTTTTTTTTTAAATCATAGTAACTGAACAATTTTTATTTCAAAAAAATTACTTTTGTGGTACACAGCACTAACATGTTTTTATGTATTAAAAATTCAATGAAATATAAAATAAATATAAAAATATATTTTTCAATACACGATTTCAAAGAAAAAATCTTAGCAAAAACTGACAGTAAACCTATGATTGTTTAATCGTTTTTAAACATTTAAGCCAATCAATATATAAAAAAATCACGTCATAATAACTTACTATTCTTTTTATCATAATTTCTTAAATGTAGACGACAATTAGGTACCATATATCATTATGATATTGTTCGACTAATGAATTAGGCGTAACAAAATCATATTATTATGATACATTTTGAAAGTAAGTAATTTTTAATTTTATAGTCGACTTTCGACTGCCTGTGCTATTGTATTTTAAAAAAATGTCCGAAATCAACTTCCATATACCTACTTTAAAATCTAACTAGCCTTTTATATGATGCATCTGACTTAAAAATCTCAAAAAACCCTTAGGGAAATATATAACATCCCCCCATTATATTAAAAAGCTGTAGCAAACCAAGTGCAAAATAAATACAAATTTATAAAAAGGAAAACATTGCAACTTTAGAATCTTTGCATTTTATCAGTTTATAGACTATCTACTTACCATGAATGGCATCGAAGTTCTTAAAAAAAAAATGGAAAAATTTATGAACCTTGGAATTATTTTATTCCTTCATGTAGACACTTGGAAAACACTTATTTAGCACATACAAGTTGAAATGTTTAAATTCAAATTCGTTAATTGGTACCTGCGCGTAACCTATATCTTATAAATAAGAAATTCGGACCAATTTAGCACTAAATACATATCTCACCTACCGAAGGGCTATAACTACTTAAAATTTCATTTTATAACACAATCAAAATTATAATTGAATTGCCACTGAAATTGTTCTAACATGCGCGCGTCGATTTCATTCTAACTGCAACACAAATTCGAAATCGAAATTCTAACCTCAATTGTAAAACTATGACGTCACGACGCGATTTTTTATTAGCTTCCTAAAAATTTGCTCAAAACTAATTGATACAAAATTTATTAAAAAAAAAGTTTTGCAGTATTCTACAGTCAAAAATTGTATCAAGTGATTCCTATTATAAGAAAAAATGCTTCATACCTACTTACACGGTGAACATTTTTTTTTTTCAAATTGTAGTTAGGTATTCTTAATAATTTCTGTTCTGTTACTTTCATCCATCATGATCAGCTAAATAGCAGCAGCCGTGCTTTATCAAGGCGAAAGGCGATGCGATTTAGCAAACGATACACACTTCTGCTGTAGTATTATATAGGTAGTTACGCATGCACGCATACAGTATACCAGAATGCTCAATTTCTATTGGTAGAGACTCCTTAACATATCCAGTTGTTCCCTGCGGTTGTTCCATCTACAGCACCATGATGAGTGTGCGTGTGGGAAAATTTGGGGTATATCTCTTCACTAATTTAATTGTGATTGCAATTAATTTATTAGTGATTTTGTGTTCTTAGGAATGGATAATTTAAACTGTACAGTGTGTTCTTAAAATCGTACACGCCCTAATCTAAAAATGCGGAATATAGGATGATAAAAAAATTGTATGAAGGATTTAGAGCTCGAGACCAAAATATGAGTGTTAAGTGATGCAGTTGAAATATATAGTTCATTAACAAAAGTGTCTGTGAGTAGTGTACATCATGAAATAAAGAATGGCAAAGAATATACAACTGCGAACTGGAAATTCACGAAAGGAAGAAGATAGAGGTTGATGATACAAAACACACCTACAATTCCATGGACGATATTTTAAAAATAAGCTTCCGATGATAAAAAAATTCAGGTTGCTATCTCACAAAATGAAATTTTGCCTAGAATACCTATATTCTATTTTTAAACAAACAGGAGTAAATGAAGACGTCGTCATGTACACAGTGAAAAAAACTATTAGAAAATATAAGTTGATTATTTTGGCGGTAAATTTGATAAAAAAAAACAAAAAAAATTCACAAAAAAGGAATACAATTCGTTGCTGAGTTATGAAAAGATCTATTTTATTTGCTTTTGGATTAACAAAACGGATGAATAAAACACAAAATAAATCGAAATAGCAACATTAATTTTACACTAATATAACTGAGATTTTAAACGTTAGTAGTTGACGGTGTCGACATTGAAAACAAACATGAATGTATGTGGGGCTATGTAAATTTGGCGACAAATTAACCAAAGACAAGCTATAATAGTGTTTAAGTGTGAGATATTTGACTGCTCTCACTGATCTTAGTTTTGTAAATTATGTGATATAATTTTTTTTTTATAAAATGAAATTGACAGTATGCTGATACAAAATGAGGAAATAGTAATATGGCATAAACTATTTAAGACAAATATTAGTTCCAAATTTGTACACCAGTCCGTTTCCAACCATCAGAAGCATATACTATCGTTTGCAATATTAATGACACTTACTAAAATTAATTTTGCAATTTCTTTTGAACTTCTGACGTATTCATATTGAAATCTGCTTTAAATTTTTAACATTAGTTATTAGTTGTTTCACTTACCAAGAAAGATTTAATGAAATTTCTATTCAGAACTTCCAGAAGTTCAAAAACTGTTTTAAGAGAGTGTCATTATTATTGAAAACGATTGTACACAGCATCTGTGCGTCAGTCTAATAGCTGACGATAATAATAATAATATCTTTACCCCTCATTCTAATCACGAGGATTAGCCCAGAAGTCGAAGACTTGTGCGGGAGAGGGGGCGGCATATTATTATTAAGCAGGCCGCATCTGCGCCCAGGAACAACTTACGTTGGTAGGCCCTAACCACCATTCAGTGCAGGAATGAGGGAAACCTCATTAATTAGGGGGGTAGTCAAATGTCAACCGGTGTCAACCTCTCACATTGACCCAAGCCAACATTCTTCCACCCTACCATACCCGCAGAGAGGGTGCCAATCTCTCCACAAATATAGCTTATATACGGTCTACCGGCTGCAGGGGTCGAACCCACAGCGATCCAATCACCTCGATTCAAGTATTGACGCCTTAAACCGCGCGACCACTGATCGATACGATAAATGTTAACGTGTGACATTTATAGTGACAGTGCTAGTAACGAGTGGTGTATGTAAATAGTACACTGAATTGTGTTAAAGTGTGATATCTGTGAAGTACGCATCAGGTACGTGTAAGTGGGTGGTGGTAAATTATAGCTGTGTAAAAGAACGGTATTCTACAGGTAAGTATAAACTTTTTAAAGTAAACTATTAAAGTGCTAGGTTCACTCAATGTCAGCTTACATTTTGTAACTTTGCATTTGTTAAACCCTTCTCAAGTGACACGCCTATGGAATCTTGTCCCCTGCAACCCTCACGTTCCGTACTCTTTTAAGTGCTGTAAATGAATCACGGGTCACTATTTCAAAACCCAACTATAGTACTTACCATAATATATTTTGAATGCTATTTATCTCCACAATTGTAAAAAACCATCGACAAAATTAAATACTTTTTATTTATAAAAGTAACACATACAATAGACTTTAAAATTAATGTTAAAACTTAAAACGAATTCAAAGAATCGATTAGTCCTAAAACGACTCTAGCCATGCGTCTGATCGTCCTCCACAAAATCTCTCGCCACCTCTCTACTAACGCACTCTACGTGACTCACCTTATTCCTGAATTTGACTCCGTAAAACTTATGGGCGTGTTCTAGTAATTCCGGTCGGAAGGTGGTCGTGATAAATTGCGCTTCACTGGACAATTCGTGGATCATATTGGCTACTGCTTTCCTATGCTGAGCGTCCAGAGCCTGATCGATTTCATCGAACAAGTAGAAGGGAGCGGGGTCACATTTTTGGATAGCAAAGATAAGTGCCAAGGCGACGAGCGACTTTTGTCCTCCCGACAGCTGGTTCATTTCCTTCATCTCGGCGTCGGCTTCGGTAAAGGAGATTTTGATGCCGATGCCGGTGAAATTGTCCGCGTTGGTGTCTTCCGGTCCTATTTCCCGACCTTCTTCGTTGTCCACCGTTTTCATCACGAGTTTGGCCCGACCAGCAGGTACTAATTTCTTGAACACTTCCGAGAAGTACTTGGAGACCTGTTTGAACGTAAACTGTATCGCTTCCATCTTTCTCTGCTCTAGCATTGAGATCAGTTCTTTAATTTTTTCATCCCTGAAAAATAAAATTTTTTTGAATATTCAAACACACTGCATCGGTTTTAGTGATTACCCTCTATCTAGCTCCTCTTTTCTCTTCTGTAGTTTCTCCTTCTGATCGGAGAAACTCATAAACTGATCCAAAGCCTTTTTGTTTACGTGACTGAACTTTTTCAACTGGTTATTCGTCTTCTCTAATTCTTTAAACAGCTGTAACATTGAAAAATAAATATAATTTCATTTTTTTTTCAAGAACTTTTAGTGACTTACAGATCTTGAAGACATTTTAACGTAGTGGGAGTACAAGTCTTGTGCAGGTAAAGCACCTAATTGATTGATTTTTTCTACAGACTCAGCTATTTTCTGTTCTAGAAGGTTTTGCTTGGAAGCATATTTTTCTAGATGTTTGGCATCTTCATCAATTCTATCTTGGGCATCTTTTTCCTTCTTTTTCCAGTTCTCCAGTTCAATTTGTTCAGTTTTCAACTAATTAAATTAATATATCAATAAAAACGTCAAAAGATGTACAAGGTTATTATAAATTGAAAAGGACATCAATTCAAATCATTAGATAAATATAAAGGTAGTAATATGTTTATATGACAGAACAGAATTGATTTTTAAAAATCAAATTTTGAAAGATGAATACATGAATAGATTTTATCAAAAGCGTATTATTAAATAATCAATATCTAGAAAGATTTGTTGATAAAATTTTTGAAAAAATGAAAGCAATATGCCTAAACAACAACAGCAGCAACAACAAAATATACATACAGTAAAAATACTTTATATACAAGGTCTGTTTGATAGATTAAAAATAATTGGTAATAGGACAGTTCAAACTAGTAATATATTAAAAACAATTTTATCAAAACCAAATAATGAAATACAAAATTAAAAAGCTGCAACAGCAACATACTATGCAAATACATTAAACATTATATTGGGGCGAGACAAATTTTTCGTTCGCAAGAATACCCAATTAAACAAAAAAAAGCCACAAATAAATAATTACAATGTCTATTTCAAAATATTCGAATTATATCTACAAATTTCATTTGAGAAATATTAATAAATAACTAAAAAATGATCAAATCAAAAAAACTATTTCTTTATAACAATTAAGAATTTCGTGTATATTGCTTCCATTTTTTTTTAATTCTACAGTGTGTTCTTTAAACAGTTCAGACTAATATCTCTGACATCTACTGTGAAATTCGTTGTATTACAGCCTGTTAAGTAAATTATTTTGAACTTCAACTGCATGTATTTTTATTTCTGTATTTAATGCAATACCTCAATATTGTCACAAGATTTGTCCACAATACCCATACTGTGGTATCTGTTGACAAGAGATTTGCTCCTAATTATCCCTAGTGCCGGATTGGTTGACCCTATAATGTGACCTTGGGGATGCAACTTGTTACATTGAGAATATTATCATATCTAAGTAGTTTTATTGCGAGTTGGTTAGTAAAGTTTCTGATTAAGAATAATGATTTACCTGATGGCAATCCTGTAATTTACATTATTATAGAGTATATATTAAAAATTGATTATTTTCACGTTCCTTGTCGCTTTTACCCCTTTGAAGGTTACTCATTTGAGTAATTGACTGAATGAAATAAGTAAACAAAAATTAATAATTAATTAGTTACGTTAAAACCGTTAATATTTTGGTGTTCGGTATATTAAAAATCATTACTCATAATGGAATATGAAATTATGTTTATAATGGATTTTTGGTTTTTATTTTAGTGTATAGATAAGTTATGTCTTAAAAATAAAATTTCCCTATTATTGCACCTAAATTTACATCCTTTAGGATAAAATGTTTAACTGAATTTTTATTCTATTAACAATAAACAAGTTTGCAAATTATTTACATACAATGAATAAAAATATTGTTTTTACTCACCCGTTTTGTCATTTCTTTAACCTTGACCTCCATACTCGCCAACTCCTTATTAACCTTATCGATTTTCTTATCGATCTCCTCCATATCCGATTTGCAATTTGTAAGTTGCCTTTTCCTATCCTCTAAAGAAATCTCCTGAAGGGCATGTAATACTTCGTCTCTACGTCTGATCAAGTTGTTCGTCAACAGATTCTCCAATTTATTCTTCTCGGCCTCGAGCTTCATTCGAATACTGAATGCCTCCTTATTCTCTTTCTGCAGCCTCTGGATATCGTCATTCAACGAGTCGACTTGCGCTTGATCGTGAACGGACAACTGAGAGAGTAGTTCTTGGTGTAATTCGGATTCCAATCCTTCTTTGGTTGTTTGCATGGCTTCTAAACTCGATTTACACTGAGCCAGTGAACGTTCCTTTGGTCCCCGGAAACGTTCAATGTTCGATAGTTCTTCACGCATCAACCGCAATTCGCCTTTCACTTTATCGTAGATGCCCTTCGCTTTGCTGTTTTTAGTCTCAGTTTTTTGCATTTCCGACACTATGCTGTTGATGGACGACTCAGTTTTGGCGAGTTCCGCCCTCAAGGACTTCAACTCTTGCTCGCACTGTTGTATCTGCGTGATGGTCTCGCTGCGATTCTTTTGCATCTCTAAGCGAGATCTGGAGGAATTGAAGTAGCCCCCTGTAAGGGATCCTTTGGAAGATACTTGATCACCGTCTAATGTGACGCAGTCTAGACCTGTGGTCCTAGCTAGTTTTGTAGCTACGTCTAGGTTTCGGCAAATGAGGGTTTTTCCAAACAGATACCTCATGGCCTTGTCATACTTTGGGTCGTAATGTAATTTAGACACCATTGGAATGGCATCCTATAAACATTGAACATACATAGTGTTGAAAAATAGAAAAAATGCAATTTAAATGAAAGTGCCATGGATGAGTTGATTTAACATTTCCAATGTATTTCCTTAGAAATTAAACGTTAAATTTACTGCTAGTAAACATAAGACAGTAAAGCAAAAAAATATTTTTTTTATATCCAGCACAGAGAAAATCTTAATTTTGGAAAAAAACCGAATGTTTCTAATAGTTGTTTTAACTAAAAAAAATTTTTAATTCATGAATTAATAGGTGTGTTCAAACAAGGGTTATATGTACAGGCTTTAAATTGTCAAAAATATTTCACCAGTTTGAAATTAATCCGCAAATACTGCGTAAACAAATCTAAATTATGAAGTGGCTTAATGAAGATATTGGCAAGTGTATTGCACGAAATTTATTGCCAATTAAATCCATGAATTTATGATGTTATCACTTGCATTTTTGCAAATTAATAGCAAAATTATAAGATCAGACAAATCAAGAAAACTTACTCATTCCCTTTCTAAACCAGAAATTAGATTAAATTTAAAACAATTGGTTTGAAAAAGTGGGAGAAAGGATAAAAATTGGCGGGAGGGTAAATTTAAAACTCTCTGGTCTCTGATTGGTCAATACAGGACTCTCTATCCTTTGATTGGCCGATACAGAAAACTTGATCCTTTGATTGGCTGAAAACCAGTTTGTGGGTGGAGCTACAGAATATGGCAAGGAGGGTAAATTTAGGACTTTTAGGTTTTAGTTTCAAATATTTCAGCAATTTTTAACAAGAAAATTTTTGGACCCATAATGCTAAGACTATAAATTTTTCCAAGTTATTTAATAAAACATAATTTATTCAAGAAAATGTATTCATTTTCTATTTGCTGTGAGATGTACAATTTGATATTAATTTTTATTTCAAGAAAATTAGAAGTTTAGAATAGCGTCACTGTAATTGTAATGTAATTTCCTCTTATCTGCATTGTGAAACTTTGACTTTAATATAATTCAGTTTAAAATATGGAAGGGTTACCAAATTTGGCAAACATCAAATGTGGCACCTCAAATTATTGACAAATGGACAGGTATTGGACAAATCTGTATGTGTTCACCTCGGTGTTCACTTACCGAGTCATTCGGGTAATCCTGATCCCTCACATTCAACCGATTCAGAGGCATGAAGGTAACTTCGCCCGGCAACTTCTGCCTGTTCATTTCCTTGAGGATTTGCGTGCCAACTTTATCGGAATCGATAACATGATGAAACAGCCTGTTACCAGCCGTTACTTCAACGGCAGTGTAAATGCTTTTTTCGCAATCAAAATTTTCTATAACTGGTCCGTAGTACGAACGAGCAATTTCAGCTTCTCTCCCGCCACGGTTTATGAAAGTGTCTAACACTTTTCGAACACTATCACGACCGTTAAGAATAGGTTTTCCCGCCATAGATCTAAGTTGCTGATCGGCTTTTGCCAAATCTTCCTTCAGCGACGAGAGATTTTGCTGGACGTTGTTCTCCTTACGCCACAATTCACTGAAGTTTTAAAAGTAATTAATTATTATTAAAAGAATTTATAAGTGAACACTTACTTTCTAGTGGCTTGGTACTGGTCCTTATTCTTTTTTAATTCGTAACACTGCTTGTTGTGTTCGTCGATGCAGTTTTTCTGTCGTTCTAATTCCTGAGACTGTTCTTCAATTTTCTTTGTCAGTTCCACAGCTTTAGTAGCATCTCTTTTCAAGTCAGCTTCGAGTTTATCCCGGTGCTCCTTTTTATCTTTCAGCTGCTTATTCAGTGACTTCAGTTCTTGCTGAATCCACCTGTCACGATCGTCTTTTGATGTAAACTGGCTTCCTCTGCCTTGTTTGGCATACAATTCTTTTCTTTTCTGTTCTTTTAATGCCAGCTCTCTGCTGCACTCTTCCTCACGTTTTTTCATAGCTTCGTATTGAGGTTTCACCTATAATAAAAATTTAATAACACCACAATAAATTAATTTTCATTAAATCTTAAAAATATTTCGTTACTGCGTAGAGAAGAAAGTCGTCTTTTCTTCATCTAGAAAAGCTTTTCCTGCACACTTTAAATATCTTAGTAGCAATTAATTTTGTTTAAAAAAATCAATAAAGTAGAATAAATTGATATGATGTGATGGTACTTTTTACTTGTCAATGCCAAAAACTAATATTAGGAGTTATTCACTTTTTGTTTGTTTTGTATCTTGCCTCTGTTTAGAACTTTCTTTTATATTTCTTACCTATTGTTTGTATTTTTACTGTACGTTTTCTCTTTTTCTTTGCATTTGTATTTTTTTCTTTTTTTATTTTGTATGTGATTCCCACTCTATAATTGGATATTTATGTTTAAATGGAGTAAAATAAAATAAAATAGACTCATTTCTAGAAAGCAAATTAAAAAATCCAATTGATTCCCTTATTTGTCACATGTATTTCTGCTCTACTATAATGAATTCGGCTATGACAAATACCTGCTTATAACGAGTACTAATTATATTCGAGTACCAAGTATAGAGTACCCCAAATGTACTAGAATCAAGTACTTGTACTCGTATACTAGCATAGACCTTATAAATCATGGACCGGCCCTAGAAAGAGAGGTCCGATGTCCTGATGTGTACAAGAGGGATGAAGCTAGTTCGGGCAAAAACAGATGTTCTATGACAGAAAAATAAATAAACATAACCTGACAAAACCTTTCCTAAATAGGAAAACCTTCCTTACAAATTGTTATTATCAAAATGTAATTATAAATTAAATTTCTGAATAAATGAGTAAATATCCAATATAATTCGGTCTGTCACATGTCTGTCATACTTCTGTCATTTACGGTTTTTGCCCGGACTAGCTATATCTTTGTCGCACACATCTGAGCATCAACGATTTGTATAGGCAGAAAACGGTATCGGACGCGTCCATGATTTATAAGGTCTATATATACTAGGCAACTCTGTTCATACCAACTTAAAGGAGGCCACTTGAAGAAGCAATCCTAAAATTGCAGAAATAGGTCAGATCTCATCTATTGTGGTTGAATTTTCGAGTTCCCACTGTCAAAAGTGAAAGTTAGATATTTATAGTGTTTTCATTAAACCAGGTTAGTAAATTTAGATAGATTAATTTCTTTAGAATTTAGATAATTATTCAATAATTTGAGAGCTTTGTCTGTGGAATTGTTCATTAGCATACCTAGATGTTTGCTATAAGAGAACATACATATGACTTCATTGATAGGAATTGTAGGAAATTTGATTTATATTAGCTTAAAATACCTTTCTAATACAGTAAAAAACGATGCTTTGTGGTTTCACGTTATTTCTGATATTTACATTTATATTAAAAATGTACATTTCAGAAGAAAATTTAGATAAAACTCCCAACAAAATACTACATTAAGTAACAAAAGTGCTGAATTACTGCTACAAAACTTTAAAGGAAGATGCAAAAATCAATATCGGCAATTTTGCGGAATGACACAAAGACACATTAAAAGTGGTAATGATGGTCTACTTTATGAAGCTGATTTTCAATAATAAAAACTGTCTAGCTCTAAAAGAAATTATGCATTTCTGAAAACTGCTGTATTTTTTATAGAAATTATTTATTGTCTAATTATAATATTAGTGGCGTAAGAAAATATTTTGTTGAATATTTGAATTTTGAAAATCCTGAACTCGATGAGCTTCAGATAATTTTTAGCCTCCATATCAGTCGAAGGTGAACCATAAATCACGTCAAACTTTCTACTCCAACATTCGCTATGAAGAATATCGTAAAATGCCGTATAAAAAGTTGCTTAAAGACTTGCACACTTGCTTTCATAATTTTGGTCTTGTTTAATAATAAATACATTTTAGTAATTTGTTGAATCTACTTATGCTACTTTTGTGTTGTTTTCAAAGATGTATAAAGAAAAATATCGCCCATAAACTGCTCTATCCATATTTGCATACTTTCCTACGTATGCACGGGAGAAACCTAATTCTAAAACTTACTAAATATACTATTACCAACTTACCTTTTCCAATTCTGCTTCTTTTTCCTTAATAGACTGTGTTAGTCGAGCTAATTCATTCTCCGCTCGCTCCTTAGATTTGTTATCACCCTGTACCTCCTCAGACAAATCCTTTATAGTCAAATCAAGCTTGGCTTTTTCTTTGATTAAATGCTGATTATCATTATTCAAATGATCACGTTCTTCCTTTAAAGCATTCAATTCTTTTCTGGTTTCTTTAGTCTTTTTAGACAAAGTTTTTATATTATCTTGAGCCTTTTTCAGATTACCAGCAAGTTTTTCTTGCTCTGTACCGGATTCGTTTCTCTGCTTCTCTAACTAAAAAAAAATAAAAACAATACATTCTATTAACAAAATTAATAATTATTACTTACATCAGCAAGCTTCTTCTTATTTTCATTTAATTCAACTTCGTGTATAATATATTCTAATGCCCTACGAATCTTATCGTAATGTTGATACTGTTTTAATTCTTCCTTTTCCTCTTCTAAAGTGCTCAAACGCTCTTCGATAGTGTGAAGAAACTCTTCAATTTTTTGAATTTTTACTTCCGTTTCTCTCAAAATTGCCATGGACTCATCACGTCTCTCATCATATACTCTTGTACCTGCTACCTCACGAAGTAATTTCAAACGATGTGCATCTGGGGCAGTAGCCATTTGGTTAATCTAAAACAACATATTTTAGTATTTGTTTAATGAATACAACTTTTGATTTACTCACTTTTCCCTGCTTTACAATGTAGTAAGGATTGGAGTTTGAAAAACCAGCGGATTCGAGAAGGTTCATAACTTCGCTTCTAGGCACTACCTTTTTATTCAAGAAGTATTGGTCTTTTTTAGCTCCTATCACACGGCGCAGGTATATCTCTTCTTGTTCAATCTAAAAAACAGGCTTTTTTGTTTCCTTACAAAAATTACGCACACATGCTACTTACTGGAACTCTAGCATCAGAATTGTCAAATATAATTTCAACATATGCCGAAACAACTCGTGGTCCTGTACCTTCATGAAGCAGAGACTGCCTCTGCTCCGGTCTAAGATGGGAGTATTCATCGCTGAGAACAAATTGTATGGCTAAAAATTGCAAGTAGGTTAAATTACTGTTTGACTAATTAATTACACATAAATACTTACCGTAGAAGAAATTACTCTTTCCTGAACCATTACGGCCTACAACTACATTGTGCCGTTTATCAAAGGGCTCTACAACTGTTTGATCTCGATAACTTTTAAATCCTTGTATGATAACCTGCATTGATGTAAACAATTTATGAAAAATCTAGGTAATATTTATTTGTTACATACCTGTTTTATATGCATGCTTAATAAAATTATTTACAATCATTTATATGTATATTACACTTAACATAGATACTTTTAGTCACTTATATTTATAAAAACTGTGGAATAAAACAAGATTTCCGCAAATAAACTTTGCGCTTGCCTCATGTGACGTCAAAAATTTGAGTAAACGGACAAATTTCTTCTTCTTCTTCTACTTTCGGTTTAAAGCATCAAAAAGTAAAAACCAAAGCACTCGGTCAACACCATAAACCAAAATTTATCATTCAACGATCATTGTTTTCACTTTTCATATTTCACAATAGTCAACTTCTCTTTTTCTATGTTACATACTCACTGAAATGTAATTTTATATTATAATAATGACTGGAATAGTGGAATGCGCTAAAAGCTGCGCGAATAGATTATTCATGATCAGCGCCATATTTTGTTTTGTGCCTCTAGCAATAGCGGAGCAGTAGGGGCTTAGCTGATTCTGAATTGAAATGAAATTGAATTCTGGATACGAAGAATTATTTCGTGCTATATATGCTGGTTAATTTTACAGTCCCGTATAAAACATGACATGTTCCAACAATAACACCGACATATACACAAAGAATAACACTACCGAGATACAAGATAAAAGAAAAAACCACACTGTACGCCAATGACGTGTATATAAACAAAATAATGGGAAATTAAGAACACAATTCATATCGTACGTGCAGATGGTTGTCTCTCTCACACCCACATACATAACCAATGAGGTATGTCTTTGCTGAGTTTCATGTGCCTCCTTTTGTCTGCTCCTAGGTTTGGTATCTTTATTTATGATTTGGATGCGCAATGGACTTTACGCATTTTCCATACACTGAAATGTACAATGGTCACCAGTTCCATGGTCCATTCTTTTCTAGTGCCATTTATTATACACGGTGCTAGAAAGGGACAAAACATGGAAGTGGTGACTTTAAGCTGACGACCATTGTACGATATGGAATGCGTTTAGTCTAGTGTATGTTCTGTGACTCATCGTTCCACGCATCTCTCTGCACGTAGCCTTATCTTTAGGAATTTTGTCCTTGACCCTTATTTCATAAATTGAAAAGTTGGGTTATCATTTGAATTTGAAATTTGGATATGGAAATTAATTAGAAAGTGGAAAGTGCCATGTAGAAGATAGTGTTGTTGAACATGAAATTATGTGGGTTTAATTATTTTGGCATATCTGCATATTTTATAATAGAAAAGGTTAAAGATATTTTTATTTTTACTATATTACCTTTTATATAATGAGAAAATTCTTGTGATTATTATTTAACTGAGACACTTGAAACACAGCTTACTGAAATATGTTATAAATTTATAAAAATGTTGCGAGGAAAACCATTATTAAAATACGGGTTAGCAGCAGGAATTGCAGGAGGTACTCTTTTAAGTTTACATGGCAATCAGTACCACCTAGATTCTATAGGAATCGTTAGACTTAGTAGAGCAGCATTCACAGTATTTCAGATTGGAGTTATTTACAAAAAAGATTTGTATAGCAAACACTTAGATAAATCATCTAAAGAATACAAGGAGTTAAAATCTATGTGTCATATGAGAAGTGCCCAGAAGCTGTTGGATTTATGTTGCACGAACAAGGGAGTTTATATTAAAGTAGGGCAGCACATAGCAGCGTTAGATTATTTGTTGCCCTCAGAATATGTCGACACTATGAAAGTGCTACACTGTCGAGCACCCACAAATAAAATTGAAGATGTCTATAAAGTTATAAAAGAGGATTTAAAGAAAGACGTAAGTTTTTTTAATATACGATTTTTTAGGGACTTATATGATGATTAATTATATCATGCTGAGCTTATCGTTTTTTTATAGCCTTCTGAAATATTTAACAGTATTGAACTTGAGCCCCTAGGGACAGCTTCTTTGGCTCAAGTCCACAAAGCTACTTTAAAGGATGGCTCGGTAGTAGCTGTCAAGGTACAACATCCCTACGTACAAGGAAATGCCAAAGTGGATATGAAAACTATGGAATACTTAGTAAAATTGATGAGTAAAGTTTTTCCAGAGTTTAAATTTCAATGGCTTGTAGATGAGTCTAAAAAAAACATACCGCAGGAACTGGATTTCGCCCTGGAAGGTCGAAATGCAGAGAAAATGGCAAAAATGTTTGAAAATGTAGAATGGCTGCATATTCCTAAGGTCAGGTAAGTTATATATTTAGCATATTTTTGTACAAAGAGCATTTAATAAATATTTTTTATAGATGGGATTTAACAACGTCAAGAGTCCTAACTATGGATTTTGTTGAAGGTGGGCAAGTTAACGATCTAAAATATATACAACAAAACAATATTGATCCACGAGAAGTATGCGATAAAATTGGTAAACTCTATTCAAGAATGATATTTTTACATGGCTTTGTGCATAGTGATCCTCATCCTGGTAATATTCTTATAAAGAAAAACAAAAAGGGACAGTGTGACATTATTTTGCTGGACCATGGATTGTATGCGGTAAGTTTTGAAAGCTTAATTTAGTGATTTGAAAATATATAACGATATTTTAGACCTTGAACGAAAACTTTCGAGTGGAATATGCAAATTTATGGTTGAGTATTTTAAATAGAGATCGGACGGCTATGCGGAATCACAGCAAGAATTTGGGAATAGAAGGGAATGCTTATGGTTTGTTCACATGCATGATTGCGGGGAGAACTTGGGATAGCATACAGAGGGGGATTGATAGGTAGGGGATAGGTGTTTATAATAAATATTTAGGCATTTCTTGACCTAATAAATAAATTAAAATTAAATAATTGATAAAGATTTTTAACGTTTTAATGCTTAAAATTATTTAATTATTAGTTTATTTAAGGTAGGTAAGCAAATAATAAATTTCCGTGCTATCTACAACTGCATGATTATAATTATAGGTATAAAAATCCGTATTATTTTTTTTATCGCCCATCAGTGGTAATTTGTGTAATATGTATCTTTGCATATACTTGCATAAAAAATAAACTTTCAATTGTACTGTCTGACAAACACGTTAGCTTTAAGTGAACGTTGCACTGTATATCGACTTTTAGATGATGCATTATTAAAATTCAAGTGACGAAGATTGAGATAATACTTAATATTTTTGACGTGAAGTGAAATATAAACAAACATCCATAGATGTGTTCACGGAGTTTCAAGATGTGTATAGATAAAATCCCTAACATATTTAGTTTGTTTCTCTGCAAAAATAGCTAATATTTAATACATTTTTATCTAAGATATACATAAATTTTTATTTTATATAAACGACAAAGCTGATTGTTTTATTACCACCTATTTTCTATTTTTTTTTACAAGTTGCCAAATATGATTTTAGTGATATATCTGAAAGCAAAATGTGGACTAAAATATTTCCCACTTTATTCTGCTTTGCATTCAGCCACAGTTCCCCAATACAAAATTGACATTGCAAGATACGTTTAAAATATTCGAAAATGTCTTTATCCAGTACATATTGAGGAATCTCAGAAACACTTAATATACAAATGAAGTTATAAAGAAATACCCAGTATGGAAATTGTAGTTTGCTATTTTCTTGTGATTGCGTTTTTAACAAATGCCTTTTATGAGGTTTCTCCTTTTTAACACTATCCAGAAAATCATTATATATTTTTATACATTGGTAGGATTTCCTTTTCTCAAAAAATGTTTTATTGTTTTGTGGGTAGCACGGAAAGTTTGCTTTATATCAGTCGTAAATTCTGTTTCTGGAACATTTCACTTTGGCATGAAATAATATTCTTCCAGGGAACAGTTTTCCAATAGCGAAAAGAAGTTTATGAAGCAGACCTTCACTGGAATCTTACCGCAAGTGTCGGAAATTTTACAAAATGTTAATCCACAAATGTTGCTGATTTTAAAGACTAACGATTTGGTGAGGAGTATCGAACACAAGTTAAGGACGGGCACTGGAACGGGATCATTCTGCATCATGTCCCAGTGCTGTGTAAAATCCGTTTATAACCAGAAATATTGCAACAGCCAAACGAAAATAGAAAAAATTAAAGTTTCTCTTGCAGAATTTTGGGCATTGTTAAAGATAAGGGTGTATTACATGTTGCTAAATTTTAGACAAATCTCTGTAAATATATTTAGTTGATGTTTAGTAAAATTTTAATATGGTTGTCTAGATTTATTAAATTATTTTTTTAAATAAAATGTGTCCTAAGTTAGAAGATATATAATTACAAAAAATGCATATTTTTGTTCTATTCAGATTATGCAAATAAATTGAATTGTTAATGACTTATCATAATGGTAAGTGGGTAAAAGGGAGAAGAAACGAAATTGTAATCTGAACTGCCTGTATTCACTACATATCTATTTAAAATCTACTAGGCTATCAAAAACTTACTATTAAAACCCTAATTTAACAAAATGAAACCTGCGATTTTTGGTTATCAAATTATCTATGCAAACTTGACGATATGTTTAAAGCAAAAAAAAAAATAAAAAATCAACATTAGAAGAGAATAAAACAAAAAATTTTCTATTTGATATTTTTGATAAGGCCAGTGGTGTAGCAAGCTGCTCTATTGGTTTCAATTTTCTTTTGTTTTCTATGGCAACTATGATTAACTTATATTATTAATAAAATCAAGTGACTTGGGTATATATCTCAATGAATTCATATTATTTGTACACTACATCCAAATTTTCAGTTTTTTTTTTTAATAGATAATAAGAATTATTCAATATAGCCCTAAACGACATATACATATGTATATAAAATTGTTAAGGTAATTAAATTAAATTTTCAAGTGTTTAATATGTACATGCTTTTGAAATAATAATGACACTACCTCAAAACAGATTTTGATCTTCTGAAAGTTCTAAGTAGAAATTTCATTATATCTATATTGATGAGTTAAACAACTAAGAACTAATTAGCAGTTCATAAGAAATCGCAAAATTCATTTTAAAGAGTCATTATTATTGCGAACGATTGTCCAGTGTGGGCAAATTTCGATGTTTTTATATATCTCGTTAACTGTAGGAGATAAAAAAAATGACCCCCTACTCTCCATCTCTTTTTTTAAGAGAAAATTGTTGGTCAAAACCAAAATGACCTATTGTCTTTTGTTTTCGAGTAATAAACAAAATTTCAAATTTTCCACTTTTCGATACATGTCTGTAACTTGGTTGTTTGTAAGGTTAGAAAAAAATAATTGATATGTTCACTTTTTTAAGTAGAGTCCAGTGGCGTTCCTAATTTTTTTTGTAACTATTAATTTTGAAGTTATAACCTAACGTTGTGTTTTTTTAAATACAAACCTGAGGTGGCCATGGGCCAGTTGAAATTATTTTTTTCTCTTTCCATTAATATATAATATGTGCGGTTAAATATGATTATTCACCATTTTACTGAGGGAACAGTTTATTCCAGAGTATCAATTTAATTTTTTTAATATTTTTGACAAGACATTTAGAAGAATTCATGAGAGAATGAGTTAGTAAACAAAATATTTAAAATGATATATTCGCAATAACATTAATCATTCTGAGAATGTATCCAAGAGGCAAATAAATTAATGTACGGAAAAGCTAAATAACATTGCTGATATGTAATAATTGAAAAGAAAATGTCAAAGATTAGTAACTGGCAATTATTTCAAATGACACACGCCTACTTCAAGAAAATGAAAGAAATAAAATGACAAATAATCATATTTAACCCTACATATTATATATTAACGGAAAGAGAAAAAAATAACGATTTCAACTAGCCCACAGCCACCTATGGTTTGTATTTAAAAAAGCACAACTTTAGGTTATAACTCAAAAATGAATAAAGTTACAAAAAAATTATGCCACTGGACTCTACTTAAAAAGCGTCACAAGCAGGTAGTAATTATTTTTTTCTAACTTTACAAACAACCAAGTTATAGACATGTATTGAAAAGAGGAAAATTTGAAATTTTGTTTATTACTTGATTTGACTATCAATTTTCTCTAAAAAAAAAGAGATCTTGAGTCATGTTTTTCTATATCCTATAGTTAACTATAAAAACATCGAAATTTGTCCACCCTGTACTTTGTATAAATATATCTATTAAATGTTACATCAAATTTTAGATATATCAATTTTAAGACACTTTAAACGGTTGTTACAATTTTTATTATTGTAGTTCTGTCTAAAATTATTATTTTTCTATTTTTATCTGACAGAGTTTAATATTTTTACAAAAATTTATAAAAAATATAAAAATGTCTATATGTGTATCTATGTGATATGCTCGTTTATGTAAATTTGTAATTTTCATATAACTGTTAATACATAAAATAGGTATTTATCACCAATTTGTTTATATCATTAAACTTGCTCCAAAATGTTAAATTTCAAGGATATCTGCTGTAGGTTTGAACTGAAGATAACGAAAGAATTATGTTAATGCAGATCAAGTAACATTAATAATATATTTTTTTAATTTGTCTGTACTTTTTTGGGTTGCTCCAGTTAAAGAAAACGACGTTTTGGTATTTTATTGTAGGTACCATTCTCCGGGCGCTACAAATTAGTTACAATTTATCAGTACTCTGTTTCTATAACATACCAAACAACTTACATTCAATTTATGGTTTTCTGTGACAGAATTATCCTAGATTTTCTCGTCCTCTTACATATCATATTGCGTGAAAGAAATTAAGAAAATAACTTTGTATGTACATATACATTAGGTATATGTAAATACATATAACTATATTACAAAATATGTAAATACATATACCTATATGTATAGGTTTTTCTTTGTTTAAATATACAGTGTGGAAGAAAAGTATGGAATAAATTATTCATTATTTCTAAAACAACAAAGTTTCATGAAATTTCCTCGGACCCGTCGATTTTGCTTTTTAAAAAGACTCTTTTTTTCCATACAAACGCATTTCCGACGGTCATTTGTTTTCGCGTGATGACGTCATCGGATATTTTTTTAAATAGAACCCCTATATTTTTTCATCGGATTCTTGTAGAGCTTAACTTGCTGAATTCAAAAGTGTATAATTTCAATACTTTATTCCTTCAGTTTTCTGAAAAAAATATAATAACCGATCCAATAAAATCGGCTTGTAAAAAATGTGAATATTCAAATTTGTGTCTGTGATGGGCTGGTTGAGAGTGAAATGGATATAGTGAATTCATCGGCAGTATCACAAAATAAGGACTCTTAATTTTGAAAACAATCTAACAATAAGCAATTAAATAAATAATTAATTAATAATTAAGTTCTGCTTGCCTCATAGTATTTAACCCCTAATTTATTATTTTGTTTTATTAGATTGCATGTTAGAATATTACATCTTTTGATAGCAAAATAAATCAAGTCACCTGAGAAACTGTTTCTGGCATATAAACAAAATCTAATCAGAATTGACATCTGTCAAATGCAGCGTTTATTGGATCGATTTTCTCGTAAAGTTGAAAAATAAAGTGTTGAAATTATATATTTTGAATTCAGCAAGTAAAGCTCTACAAGAATCCGATGAAAAAATATAGAGGTTCTATTTAAAAAAATGTCCGATGACGTCATCACGCAAAAACAATTGAACGTCAGAAATGCGTTGATATAGAAAAAAAGTCTTTTTAAAAAGCAAAATCGACGGGTCCGAGGAAATTTCATGAAACTTGCTTTAGAAATAATGAATTTATTCCATACTTTTCTTCCACATACATGGATATTGTTATTTGTACATACATGTGAGTTTTGTTTCTAAAAAGAGAATCAGAAAACAAAGGTACCTATAGGAAAATCCAGTTTTTTTATATTTATAACCAAGACACGGAATAAAGCCATAAATTTAATGTAAGCTGTTTGGTATGTTGTAGAAACAAAGTATTCATAATTTGTATCTAATTTGTAGCGCCCTGAGGATAGTATAATAAAATACCGAAATGTCTGCTTTTTTTTAGATGTTTTCTTTAAGTGGACCTACAACCCAAAAAATGTACAAAAACAAATTATTAACAACTGGTCAAAAATAACAAGAATATTTTTTAAATTACTTTTACATTGGTATTGTCACATACAAAATGTATACGAAGAGGTACTCTAATATTACATAAAAAGTGGACAAACCAACTGGAATTATGTGTTTTATTTTTAATTTCCATCCCTATTTTTAAATCAATATCAATCTGTCTTTTTGATGTCTGCACGGATTAGCAGGAAATTTGATTCTGGAGATAACGAAATTCGTAATTCCTACTTTTATACTTTGAAATTGACAAGTTAATCTTATACAAAATGAGTTTAATCCTAGGTAATATGATTTTAAATGTTTGTTGGTGGATAATATCATCATTCAAGTATATTTATGTGCCGTTCGCATTTTTGCGAATCCATTTCTGTTTAGATTTTATTTAAATTTACATTCCTGGGATTTATAAAATATACAATCAATATCTACTTATTAAATAACGCAATAAATGTGCATTTAGAAAAATAACATGTTATCAGATAACATAACAAATCAATTAAAGTAGGTACTTAGTGCGTTTTGGATTTATTTTGAAAATTTTTGAAAAATATTTAAAAAATAAAATATTACATAGTAGACAAAATATGGGCTGGTGAAAGTGTAATGTTCCGCCGTTGAGTGAGATATTATGGATAGAGGCGCAACCTTAATGGCGAAATGCGTATTCGATCTACAAGTTTAACACCCTGCATCTTGAAAACAAAAGCCCTAATAGAAAATATCTATAGGGCAAAATGTTTTTAAAGTCGGACAAAAAATAAAGGCCTTCATGTTTGACGTTCCGTTATGTTACACCGTGTTATACAGTAGGGTTTTTTTGGGCCCGAGATTTGTCTGTCTGTCGAGAACTGTTGTTAACGACAGTCAATATTGAGTGTTCTGTGTGATTCAATGGTTTAACAAGAAAAGAAAACCTCCGTGAACAATAAGATGTCGATAAATTGACGAATCTTAGAACCAATGTGCTGCTATTACCTAATACTATCTCGGGCCCAAAAGTGGATACGCATTTCGCCATAAGGTTGCGCCTCTATCTATAATTTCTCACTCAACGGTTCCGCATAGAACACTTGGTCTGGGGTGCCAAAAATGAGCAGAATACCCTAAAAAAGTAAAAAAAAAACACCCCCCTCGGGGATATGGTTTCATAAAAAAGGGCTCTAGACAGTTTCCAGTAATTACTTTATTGATTTTGTTAGTACACGGTATTAGGGCTAGTACGGAGGTGTGTACCAAATGAGTACTGTTTGCAACCCCTTGGATGAGGGTGGGAGTGGGCAAAACACCCCCAAATGGGGAAATATAAAAAATGCTATTTTTTTCTGTCTTGCGCAAATAAGACTAAAGGCGGTTTGAAGGTGGTGGAGCTTGTCATCATCTCCCAAAACAATGAATCTTAGAAAAAAATGATAATTTATATTTGTCTCATTGTAGGGAATGAAGACAATCTCACCCTCTTCAGTCTTATCTGCACAAAATAGGACGTTTTTAATTTTTTCCCCATTCGGAGGTAATTTGCTCACCCCCACCCTCGCTCTAGGGGTTGCAAAAAGTGCTTCCTTTAGTAGACCTCTTTGTACTGACCCTAAAAAACTGTCCTGATATGGTGCATTAACAAGATCGGTGAAAAAAATCACTGAAAACCGTCCAGAGCCCTATTTTCATTAAACCGCCCCTAGAAGGGGTGTTTTTTTGGTTATTTGAGGGTGTTCCGCTCATTTTTGACATCCCGAACCACCCCATTTTAGTGGTTGTCAAGTTACAGTTACTATTATTTTGTATTTACTGTCTGCAAAGAATCTATATAAATAGTAATAAATCTCCATTTTAGTTCATTTCTGTTCTTTTAAAAAATCACAGTCAAAAACATGCAATCTGTTTATGGAACTGGTCTACCAATAAGTGAAAGAACGTACTACATGAAAGCTCTTATAACCACTGCATCCAGGACCGTACTTAGAAACGGTTTTCTTTTGCAATATTTTATTTACATATAGATCGATTTTTTCATGTAAGATTTTTTTATTCCAGCTAAGAAGCTCTCATAATTTTTATACGTTATGTGAATGCTACTGTGTATATATTGGATTTCTATTTGAAACTAATTTATGGATTAAAAAAGTAAGAAATAGAAAAAACCTAGCACGTTTGCCATTCAAATAGTACATTAGGTACCTACAAACGCTCTAAGAATTTTTAAAAGCGAATTATGCAACAACAGCGCGTCATATTTCCTAGCAGCAGACGAAGTACAAATATTTACCCATAAATACTTGTGATACACAGGAGAATGATAATATATAAAATTGTATAAGTTTAATATACCTATATGATTGATTACTATTACTACCTACTACGCATAATAAAATATTTTTGTAAATGATTCCATAACTACCACACATGTTCAATGTACGTATCTACGTACAATCTATTGCAATAATAATGGTACTCTGTAAAACAAATTTGGCGATTTATTTCGAGCTGCTGATGTCCATATTCGTAATAAAATTTACTTTTAACATAGTAGTTCTTAGTCGTTTTCACGATATAGATTTAATTAAATTTTCACTCAGAACTTTTAATAGTTCAAAAACTGGGTTGAGAAAGTACCATTATTATTGCAACAGACTGTCCGTACGCAGGGACAGTCATAGCAAAAGGTTAATCAACATTGAAAATATATTAAATAAGTAAATGATACCATAATTTGTTCACTCAACTGTGGTATACAACTAAACTTTCCTTAAAACAAACACAAATTCATAATAGTTAAAATATAAAACTTGCATCTTGTATGTAATGAACAAACGTATTTGAACCTTGTATGCACAATTGCACAAACCTATTTGAAATTTATTTTTTGAACATACGTTATCCTACGCCTTTGTGAATACAAAATTTATTAAAATTAGATACAAAATTTGTTCTAAAGACATTAAAGAATGTCTGAAAATACAGTATCCTTTCACATATGTCAGGCATTCTCTTTCTTAAATTCTTAAATTTTGGTGATTAGAAGTTTGTATAGTTACCTACATGTCAATGGACATTTTTAGCGTAAATGTCTAATGTATTATATATATTTTTTAATTACCTTTTTTTTTTTGTTGCTTATTAAAAGAGACAGAACCATGTCATTCGCATAAGGATTGCTTTTCGAAAGTCAAGAATAGACGGGGTCTAGCTCAGTTCAAAGCAACAGCTTGCCGCCCTAAACCACTGATCTCATCTCATCTTTTCCGCAAAAAAATAGCGATTGCTATTTTGACTTTAATTATTTTCGTAGTTGTATATTCTTGTTTGTCATTCTGTATTGTACGATATGCACTACTCACATACACTATCTCGAGCCCTAGTTCCTTCACACAAGTTTTTTGTCGTCTGATATTCCCAAAATTTCCCACGCGCACACCTATGCTAGCGCTGAGATAAAACAGTAGATGCCTCAATTCGTCAATATCAATAGAAATCTAGTATTTTGATGCGACGCATGCGTATTTGCTGCAGCTGAAGCTGTGTAATCGGGTATGCTATCAAATATGCTGAACAATACAATTTCATAGAAAAATACACGGACGGTAACTCTCTTTATATTAACTGCTACACATTCTGAGCGAGTTTATAACCTGCATAACTCTGCTATTTTGGAACCCGACTATACAGGGTGTTAAAAAAAGGGTGTAAAATATTTCAGGAGGTAATAGTATGAACCAAAATAAGCAGAAAAGTCTTAATAAACATGGGTCCGCAAAGTAACGGTTGCGGAGATATGGACCACTATTCGTTTTTCAAACATTTTATTTTATTAGGAATAAACCGACAAAGGAAGCTTTTAACAAATAAAAAACAAAGTTACAGAAGATGTTGAAAGTGCCCTCCGTCCATTTCCAAGCAGGCACGACATCTTCGTCTCAACGGTATTCGAACTCTTTCGAAAACACCCTCCTGGTTTGGATTTCTCCTTGGTACTTTGCGTGTGTAACTTTTTTGCAGCTTAGTGTATCCATCTGACTATCGAAAAAAGGTATACTTTGCTGAAGTCGGTAGGAGTAACCATTTTTGAAATAATCCTATTTGAAATGCTTAGTGCACCGAGTAAAAACTGTTTTGGTTTTAGGTAAAGTGCCTTTTCTGCTGAAAATATAGCAAAATGTTACTTGAAAAAGTTGTTCAGAATGGTAAATTATGGAGACGAGCAAATTTTCGAGAAGATCGGCGAGGTTTGATGAAACCATTTTTTAACAAAGTAGGTACAAAGATTTTATCAAAGCAGGTCGATGGATACACTAAGCTACAAAAAAGTTACACACGCAAAATATCAAGGCCCCCCCCCGTACCCACTGCAATGAACCTTGTGAAAATAAATGGATTAGTCCATCAAATTGCTCATCAAAATTTAGCTGTGTATACCAAATTTCATTCATTTATCACAACGCTATTGAGAGATATTGCAAAAAAATGATTTCCATTCCTCCCTCTTCAATGGGTCCCTGTGCCCTTAGGAAGCATTTCCGGACCCATGTTCATATGAACTTTTTTACTTAGTTTTGATCATAGAATCGGCCTGTTCAGGGTTGACAGCTAATTATGAGACACCCTGTATTTGCGTTTTAATTTATTCCGCTCCCATGTATTGTACGTCCTTGTATTGAGAACAATTTTTCCTATTGCATTTTATTTGCTGATATAATTACTACGCTTGTGTTTTACTATGATATGCACGCCTATGCCTATGCTAAGTGCCGGCGACATGCACTTGATGTATCGTAAACATATTACAAAAATGCAGGCGTATCGGAACGATCAATTAATTTTCGTTTTTAGAGGTTGCATTTTATTTATTTTTACGCAATTTTAAGAATAATTTTTTTGTGAATACGAAATTGATGACTTGTTATAATACCCGCCTCTCTCATTCTGCTGTCCTGGACAGACGTCTACTTTTCCTACCGTGTTAAGCGGCCCCTGACGTAGAACACTCTGTATTAAACTGACACACAAAGTTGTTGGTAAGGGAAAGTGTGTCGGCAGAAGGATAGCTTTAAGCGCCAAATGAAGAGTGAGCTGATTTATTATTATATCTTTGGATTTTGCAGTTGTACTCTGTTGGCCCTAGCTACGGCTCTAAGCAGAGGCACAATACAGTGTGTTCCACACAAGAATCACACATTGATATATTAATTCGTTATTGTAAGAGACATGGGGCAGATAGGTATGATAATTATTAAATCTTTGTACAGTTTATTACAATGTTAAATGTATGTCTCATTTGGTAGAAGAAATATTGTTGTTTCTGGGAAATAAAAAGCAAAAAAAGGTTATTATAACATTTAATGAAATGTTTACTTTGAATTTTGGTATCGCTTTTGTTGCACCATATTTTTTTCCATTTCATTTCCACTGCGAAAATTTGAAAATTAATATAATGATACTGGCAATTGCTCAAATGTTTACTTATTTATTTCTTTGTTATTAAGACCCCAATTTTTATATTTAACAATCTATATAATCCTGACCAAATATTATATTTAATCAAAATATTTGAGTTTATGCTTTATGAGATCCAGTCTCTAAATTCTATATTTACTAATTTTATTATATTTAAACTAGGATGTGGCAGTAAATTTATTAGGAAAATGTATTTCTACGCGGTATCCAACAATTGTCGAATATGTTACTTTATCTTTACCCAGATTAGCAAGTTTAATTCAGTGGCTATGTAAGACAAAAATGAGAAAATTATCAGATTCCCATCTATATAAATACAGGTTCGATGTGATTTACCTGATACATCAATATGGGCAATATGGAAGAAACCCATTTGCCAATGCTGAAGAATGGCCAAAAAAATATTCTCCCCGAAGTGAAGGCATTAAAAAAAAGATGGCTTATTCTGATTATGTATATTATATATGCCACTATCAGTACATTTCAGTGGGTGGAATATTCAATAATTACCAATATTGTGATGCGGTATTATAACGTCAGTGCTAGTGCTGTGGAATGGACTGCGGTGGTATTTATGGTTATGTGGCCCATATTGGTGTTCCCAGCTTCATTTGTTATCGACAAAATGGTATTTGGTTTTATAGTACAATTAAAAAAAATGGTAACACTGTGGACGATACAAAGTTGCACCTTGTAATGTATACTTATAGAGTTTTTGATTGGTTAAATAATAATTTTAAAATTGTATACCAGTGACAAATTCCATATAGGTCATAAAAATATTAAGTTAAAATAATTTTATTATGTTTTAAAAGTTAGAATATTGTTTATTTTTAAAACTGCTACGTTTGGATAGTTGTAGCAAATGCGAATGTTTGTGCTCACTTCTTAACTGAAGCAAATACGTTACTTGAAATATAGCAGATAACAAAAAAACTTTTCTAATAACTTTTTGTATGTACATTTTTTTTATTATATATTTACTGCATGTTGCAGTTATAGTAAACAGGATTGAATGTAAAACTCAGTTCTCTGTAAAAAAATTACTTATATTCTAATTAGGTTTGTACAGAGAGTTCAAAATTTGAGAATGCCCATTGAAGTCTCAGAAACTTTTAAACTGTGACAGTTACGCAGTTTGGTACTCAATGCTATTTAAAAAATGAAGGAGTTCGGAATATTTTCGGGAGAGATATTGGGAAAAACTTAAAATGGATTTCATTTTTCCCGATCCGAATTGAAACAAATTGTACTTTTCCACTGTTACATCTTGTTTTCTATAAAATGATTTTCAGTTTTCGAGTTCAACGATTTGATTTTCTGAATCCACCAACTCAATTTTTTGAAATATGAGCTTGGATGTTTTATTTCAAAGTTCTTTGTATAGGCAAACCTTATATGCCACTTTCTATGTTGTGATGCAACGTAAAATTGCAAATCAGATAAAAGTTAAGTTAGATTATATCAATCTATGTTGAGGTTTTTGTTAACCATTGAAAGGTTTTTTCCATGGGTTAGGCATATAAGCTTTGCTATCAGAAAGACAGTAATGTTTTACTTTTGGCGATAATTTTAACGAGCAAAACCTTTACAGTTCTACCAGTGGCGTACAGTCGCATCAGCGAGGCCCTTTTCTTCCGCCATTGGATACTGAATGAACTGAATATTATGACACATAATAGCTACATGCAAGGTCACAGTGCGCATCAATTTTGGTTCAAATATTTTCATACAATCGGGAGAAATTGAAAAATTTTAAATTTTAAATTTTACAAAAAATTTTAAATGCTGCTAAATCTTGAAAACAAAAGGCGATCAGACATTAGTGTATATAACTTTATTTATTATTTTTTTGGTCCTCTATCGCGTGATACTATGCATTGTAGTTTTTTCAATGTCATCCTGTATATTTTCAAGAAAAGAATGGTGAAAAATCAGAAAGTTTGTTTACAAAATTATTCATTTATGATGAAACTAGTTAAAGTAGTGAAGTCTGGATGATCTGAAAATTTCAAAATTATGAGGTGTTTAAATGCTAAAAATAATTATTTCTTGTAACCTCTTCAGTACTGAAAAATATGTCGATAATAGAGCACACCCGGCAGGGTGAGCAAATTAATTATAGTAGTACCTACGTGTGGTAAAGCCTCGGTAAAGCGTATTCTTAGGGTCTTTTAGGGTGCTATTCGTACTATTTAGAGTTCATGGCGTTCGGTTTTAAATCACTCTCAAGGGGCCTCGCGCGAGGCCCCTTTAAATGCGAGGCCATGGGCGAGGGGCCGCTTCGCCCACGCCTAGCTACGCCACTGAGTTCTACCACCTTGAAAAGTCTTTCACAGATGTTTCAAATTTTTATGTTTCTTTCACATGTTTCAAATTTTTTTGTTTGTTGAGAAAATTCTAATTTCTTTCAAATAAATTTAATTTAAAACAGTTTCGGTTCCGCCTAATATAAGTATGGGCTTTATCCATATTTTATATAGAATAATATTTTTTAAACATGGCTTTGTATGTACTGTAACAGAAAAGTAGGTATATTTAAAATGAAAATTATAGTTATAATTCCTTAATTTAAAATACTTAGCAAGTAACCTTTACAGTTCTACTATCTTGAAAAGTCTTTCACAGATGTTTCTGATTTTTCTGTTTTTTTTGAGAAAATTATAATTTATTTAAAATAAATTTGGCTTAAAAACAGTTTCGGTTCAGCCTAATATAAGTACGGGCTTATCTTGACTTATTTATAAGTAAATTTATGGTTATATCCACATTTTTCGTAGAAAATAGTATTTTTTTAAACACGGCTTTTTATGTATATTGTATTAGAAAGGTAAATTTAAATTGAAAATGGATTATAGTTTTAATTCCGTAATGTTGGGCACCAATATAAAACTAATAAATATTGAAAATCAACAGCAGTAATAATATCTTAAAAAAGGTGCACGGAACTTAACCAACAAAATTAAGTTAACTGAATTTTTATTTTCACTTAAAGAAACTACTTTGAGAGTAACGTTTTCTAACTGCAACTACAGATATAACAAAGTAAATAAACATTTCTATTTTATAACTTAAGATACTAAACTGTGGTCAAGTATAGCTATAAAAAATCCGGAAATTGTATGAAAATCCGGCTGGGTATTCTTGAATGTCAAAAAATCCAGGATATGTCTAGGAAAATCCGGACATCTGGACGACCTGACAAATTTAGCCATTGGCCATTTTTATTTATTACGTTTACTACCCTGTTATAACAGTTTATGTAATTTACGCCATTTTGTGGTACAGCTTTTTAATAGATTTTCGCCAGTATCGATTGCAAAGCCCTCTAGATCCTAACATTCCTGATTGCTTACAAATGTCAAAAGATGTGTCAATATCAACAATTAGATGCAATCTTGTATTAAAAAAAACAAAACGTAAAATTGGAGAGTAAATTCCTTTTGGAAAAATAGTAGGTACTTATATAGTTCATACAACTCAGTGTTTTTGAGACTCAATTTGTTAAAACTGCTGCTCTGAAGAAGGTTCATAATATCAATCGTGCCTTGAGTAAATCGTTTTATTCTTAATAATAGTGGCATATATGGGTCGTTTTTGAGGTATAATTGAAAAAAAAAAATATGTATAAAACAAAAATTTCTAAAATATTGAGTCGGCTTTGTAAACCTCAAGAATATAAAAAAATGGTAGAACTACTAATTGAATATTAATAAAACGTACATTTTTCCGAGAAAAATTAAGTTAAACCTCTTTGTTGATTAAAGAGATTAGAGATTTCCTCTGCTGTCAACATATTTAAGAAATTTTGATTTTTAACAACACGGTGTACACGTTTTTCTAAAGATACAGTTGTTATTAATTCGTGTACATTTAGCCTACTTCAGAGTAACAACTTTAACGCCATGTACCTCGGAAATTCAAATGAGAAAATTGCCCCCCTCCTCCACTACTTTTCTAAAAGAAACATTTCCCAGTTTTCTTCAATTACGGGCGTGATACACCTATACAAATAATGTGTTTTTTGTTGTCATAATCAATAATCGTCAGTCAGTGAAATCTAAATGTAGATGTTTCGAATTGTTTTGTTATGTATTAATAGATACAATTTCTATATATTCTATGTTATTGTATCATGCATATTCTGATGATGTATTAGGTAATAAATACATCATTTTCTATATTACAATATAGGGTTTCAACATATTGGCCACCTCTATTATATTTTTGGCATTTAGATCGTTAGAGATATATTAAATATCGGAGAAGTTAATCGGGCAACAACCAAATCCATGGATTAAGTTTTCCACGATAGTCTATACAATCAAAACACATCGATTTTATCTGTCAGGGATTTGCAACTATTTTTAATGAAACGAATTAAGTTTTACAAAGCTTATATTTTCTAGTGGTTATAATTATAGATTTTTGTGCTGAATTATTATTTTACTAATGAATACTTCCCCTTGCCTCGCACTTCTGCAAGTTAGAGTTATAGATTTTATATTGTGTCTATAACATATTTTCCTTAACAGTTAATGTCTACTAAGTATGTACAATCATTTGCAATAATAATGGCACTCTTTAAAATTAATTTTGCTATTTATGTTGAACTGCTGACGTATTTGTAATAAAATCTACTTTCAACTTTTAACATTAGTTTTTAGTTGTTTCACTCACCAATAGAGAATTAATGAAATTTCTATTTAGAACTTCCAGAAGTTCAAAAACTGTTTCGAGGGAGTGTCATTATTATCGCAAAAGCATGTACCTACCTATATAATTTGTGGGATTTGGAGTTTTCATTATAAGAAACAACATCGTTATAAATATCACTATAACAAAACTTTGCAAAGCTTCTGTAATAGTATACTCGCCGCTGCCTAAAGATTTCCAACCAGAATCTTATTATTTTTTTAAATTTTGATGGCCTGTCTATATGGAGTACCTTGTTCATCATCTCCTTACAAGTATAATGGCTTTTAAGTTGGAAACCTTTATGTTGCGACGGGTATACATCTAGGTATTAAACACCTTCCTATCTAATATATACGCAAAAGTTGCCAATGTTGTATTTTGAAATACTACTCATCTATCTAAAATATTTGTAAACGATGACTTATAAATCGTTTTTTAATTCCAGATATGTTATTTTTAAATACTGCATAATGTTTATTTTTCTCTCATTCCTATTTATAAAATAACAATCAATCTCAGATAGATAAAAATTAAATCTTTGAGAAATTTCAAAATTTAAATACTACAAAATAGATTTGGTACCAAAGATGAATTACCTATTTAAGAACATACCTACTTTCTTTCGTAGGGGCTGAGAGTAGCAGCGTTGATTGGATGTATGGCTACTGCCATAGGAGCTGGAGTCAAGGTTTTTTCAGTGGGACAAAATCTATTTTATGTCGTAATGATCGGTCAAACAGTAGTTGCTGTATCACAAATTTTTATCCTCAGTTTACCTCCGAAAATAGCTGTCACTTGGTTCAAGGCGAATGAGGTTGGTAGAATTAATAACTACTAATATTCACTAAGTGAAGTAAAATTTTTAGATATCAACAGTTTGCTCTTTGGGGATTTTTGGGATGCAATTGGGCAGCGCTTTGGGATTCTTGCTTCCTCCAATGATTGTTAGAAATCATGAAAACGTTAGCAATATAGGCACAGAGTTGTACAAGATGTGTTGGGGATTAACAGCTATTATAACTCCCGTAGCTTTCTTAGTCTTTTTCTGTAAGTTGCAAAGAAATATATACCTACATTCTCTACTTCAACAAAGATTTTAGTCTTCCAAGAGAGACCCAAGTACCCTCCAAGTCACGCTCAAATTGAGGAAAGAGAGAATAAAGAAGAAGTTACTCTTTCAGTATTTTTTTCGTCTCTCAAAACTTTAATAAGGAATAAGCCTTTTCTCATTCACACAACGTCTTATGGCTTTTGTTATGGAATATTTTCATCCATTGGAACTTTACTTAATCAATTTATTCTAAATTATTTTGAGGTAACACTATGTGAAGAAGTACCTACAATTTGTTAGATCACGTTTCTTTGTAAGTACTGTTTGTTGAGTTAATGTACAGCCACATAATTCTTTTAGGGAGCAGAAGAAGATGCTGGGAGAATGGGTTTAGTAATGATAATAATAGGAATAGCAGGATCTATTTTGACAGGATTTATTTTGGATAAAACCCACAAGTTTAAGTAAATTGTATTTTAATAAGTTTTTTGATATTGTAGATACTATTATAGTATTTAACATGTCAATATTTGGTTTACTATTTCCTGTTATTTTAGGGAAAGCTCCTTTGTTATATTTTTACTGTGTGCCATCAGCTCTGGAGGCCTTTTATTCTCACTGGAATTGAGATCAAAATGGTTGGTTTATCTAGCCATAAGTGTTTTTGGGTAAGTATAATATTTACTACAGAATATTCCTCAGCTTGTAATAAACGCATTTTTCTTTGTGACTCACAGATTTTTCCTGAATGCCTATATGCCCGCTGGCATAGAATTTGCCACAGAACTAACCTTCCCATCTGCAGAAAGCACCGTAACGGGTATTTTACTAGCTACGTCACAGATTTTGGCGGTGATGTTCACCTTGACTTTGAGTGCAATCAATAAGACATTTGGAACATTTTGGGCGTTGTCAATTCAAACTTTTATCTTGCTGGTGGGAACGATTCTAACTGGTTTTACGCCAAATATACTCAGAAGGCAAGAGGCATTCAAGAGGGACGTTCAATTTGAAAAAATACCGCCAGATGACAGGTCATAAGGACAAAGTCAATTCTCGAGATTGACAAAGTAAAATACAGCAATGAACCACCCATTCTGGCATATATAACCAATGTTTTGGGCAATATCTTTATTGTCAATATGGAAACATATTGACAATAAGGACAATTTTCAATTTATTTTTATCTAAAGAGAATAAATATGGGAAGAGTAGTAGTCAACTCTAGCTCCCAAGTACCGCCACCTATTGATCAATAGCCATTCCAAATATGGCTCGTTCTGGAAAATTAAATAAGGCATACCCATTCCTCCTGCGACCCATTCCTACCCACTCTCCCCTATACCACTTTGTATTGTACTATTTTATTAAAATACAAGCGTGAAACCTGTCAAACAGCCATTTTAGATCAAACGACAACAATCATCGGTACTTGGTTAATTTAGAAACTTAAGTCAAAGTGACGTACACCTTAAACAATTTCACGTGATTACTTTATTAACTCAGTCACTCTGCACCCATAATTCCGAAAATTTCATAATGTTCTCAGGAAAATAAACACTTGTAAATATTAAAGTCTGTTATGTTAAGTAAAAATAAATTATAATACAATATATATGTCTCACTAGACTACAATTATTGTATGTAGTAGACAGATGTGACGTTCTCAACAATATAGTTTTTTAAATACTTAGTGATATGATGATGTTATGTAATTGCCTATGTAATTATTTTCATAGAGAAACAAAATAAAAAGTTACTTATGGTACAGGTTTAATTTTGCTATTAAACATACAGGGTGTTTCTTAATAGTGCACCTCTGTGGTAATAGGTAAGAGGTAATTGAGAATGGTAAAATAAGCAATTTATATAAAGCAGCCTGTGGTTTTAGATGTCAGTCTTTCCAGACAAAAAAATTGTCAAATCAAAGAAACAACAGAATTTTTAAGCTGGTTTTGTTGTGTATATAGGGTATAGGTGCACAATCAGCTTTGCCTTATATGCTTGGATTTGTTCTAGATATTTATCGTATTTCACTGCAGCAGAAACACACTGTTGTAGATTGGGAAGATTGGCGACGTCAACAATCGCCATTCTAATTCATACCAAATATCAAAGTCTGTAGGATTCACATCGGGACTTCGCGCTGGCCAATGCGTAGGTCCTGAAAATTATTTGTAAACAAAATCTGTACATGTACATGATAACAGAATTTAAAACATCCCTTATACATACAATGTCGTGGGTACAGCGGCTGATTTTTTCCTTGACAAAATATGAAATGTCTCCGTACATTAATACACTACTTGCTAACTATTGATTTGAATAAGACACTTTTAAGAAAAACGACGTAAATTAACTTATAGTTGATATAGAAACACACATGCTTAACACTTATTTCAGAAATACCGAGTATATGGTCACATATTAAATGGAAACTCTTTTATAGTATTGGTAGAAATAGAGCAACCTTGAATTTTGAAACGACACGAAAAAGTTTTCCAATCATATTTCTAATAACTTCTTGGTACTCTAGACACCTCAAAAACTTTACTCATTCATATAGTACTTTATCTACTAATTTATAGATATATGTTTATTAAATGCATAATATTAAGAGATTATTGTAAATTGGTTTCTAATGAAAGTATTTAACACTGATTTTTAAATATAATAAACAGCAATAAACTAAAAAAATATGTTTTTCTGTATCTAATGATCCAATGCATTTGGATGTCAATGATAAATATATGCTTATCTAGGCTGAAATCAGAATTATGGATTTTATAAAATATTGAAATGGTAATCTATCATATTTATCTAAAATGATTGACAACTTGGGGGATTTTAATCATTTTATTTTTCTTTAAATCACATTTTTTCCTCGATTTTTACTAATGGTATGAGAGTTAAATCTATTCTTTCGAAGGAGATTAAATATACAGAGTATTCCGTAATGTCTATGACAGGCTTTGACATATGGTAGCTGGATTACTGTAAAAATGATGGTTACATAATAATTATTACTTGTGTCATTTTGTTTACTCATTTAACACTTACTAAATGAAAAATGCATTTTTACAACTGAAGAGTATGCAGATATTGTCCTTGTATATGGGTATTCCAATGGGAACTCCATACAAGCAGCTCAAGAATACCGACGAAGATACCCAAATAGACATCACTTTATCCCATAGACCTTATAAATCATGGAAAGAGAGGTCCGCTGTCCTGATATGTACAAGAGGGATGAAGCTAGTTCGGGCAAAAACAGATGTTCTATGACAGAAAAATATATAAACATAACCTGACAAAACCTTTCCTGTAATTATTATTGTTAATGCTTGTGTGTGCTTTTTGTGATTTAGTTGTGTTTAGTGTGTTTATTAGCAATAGTTTTTAAAGACTCATGAACTATGGCGGAGTCGGTCTGTCACGGTAAATGCCATACGTCTGTCATTTACGGTTTTTGTTTTTTTCGGCCAATGATCTGTGGGTTTTTGCCCGGACTAGCTCTATCTCTGTCGCACACATCTGAGCATCAACGATTTGTATAGGCAGAAAACGGTTTTGGACGCGTCCATGATTTATAAGGTCTATGCTTTATCCACACAGTCTTTAGTTGTAGAATTCAAGAAGAAGGTAACTAACGCTCCAAAAAAGGCCATTTGTCCTACCGAAGTGAATGTACAAAATGAAGAATATATAATAGATGCTGTGACAACTATTCAGTTAGTATTCGACGTATAGCAATAACCTTCATTTATCACCAAGTTTTGTATGGCGTGTATTGAACAGAGAAATGATATATCCGTTTCATTGCCAAAATATGTAAGTCTTACATGCTGGCTTTATTGAGATGAAGAAATACATTATGTAATTTTAACAACAGATTAGGATTATCTCAGAGGTAATGAACTGTACATGTTTTAAATGATCGTTTAAATGTAGATCTGAACTTTCTTGTAAAACAATCTTTTTTATTCCATTGATGGCGTCGGACTTAATATCGTTCAAAATATGTGGAAACAGCATGATGGTGCATCACCACATAGAGAAAGATAAGCAACTGCTTGATTAAAAGAGAAGTTCCTGAATAAATGGATAGTCCAACATCATGGTCACCGCGTTCCTCAGATATAAATCCTTTTAACTTATGGGGACATATGAAACAGCTTGTCTACCATGTTGAAATCACCCATCAGCAGTTACTTGAAAGAATAGCTAACCAGATAAGGAATGATCCAAATCTCATCCGACAAGTTTGCCAATGTGAGGCTTGCATTCGAGCTGAGGTTGAACATTTTGAACAATTTTTATAGTCTTAAGATTTGTTAATTTGGCTAATAAAGTTTAACTAATGTTTAAACTTTAAACACAATAATAATTATTTTTATTTATCAGGCTACTTTGAAATATGAAATTATATTTTTTAAAATGCTTGCAATTTCAAAACAAAAATAACTACCATCTGCGAAAGTTATGTCACAGAATTCATAGAACACCCTGTATATTTCAGTATAATTTTAATGTGTGTATAAAGATATGAGTACTCTGAGCTATAGTTAAAACAAAAATAAGGGTCTATGTCTATGCGATCAATATTTTGTCTTGTAATTCAATTATATAAAATGGAACATTGTATAAAAAAAATACATGATGATAATGAAAATAATTATTATATTAGGAAAAAAATGGCAAATATTTTTTTACTAACTAAATAATTTAATGTATGCGCTTCAAATTTAAAAAAGTTTTAAAAATAGAGACAAATCAAATGACAAATAACATAATTATCACCTATATGAAATAATGTGTTAATGAATAGAAATACAATAACTCCTACTATATAAGAAGTTTACCAGCACGCGACATATCTACTTATTTGCCTTAGTATCTTGTGCTGTGATTACAATAAGATGTATGTGTGTTTATGACGGCAATTTAATATTGGTGTACATTGTTCTCACATTATCTCAACTCTTTGCAAACATAAGGGCAATGTAAGGATTGTGTCTTTTATGTTAATTCAGTGGAAATCATATTACAAAAGTAGTGTTGGTGAATATTATAGAAGCAAAAAATAGTTACCTAACCATGGGAACAGTAAAAATGTTACCAGCCGAAAGCAACGATCTGATACAAAAGCCAGCTGTACCAGTTAAGGTGTACAAGAGAAGATGGGTGATTTTGGTAATTTTTATTTTGTATTCAGCAGCAAATTCTTTCCAATGGATGGAGTACTCTATTATAACCAGCATCGTTAAAAGGTATTACAACGTCAGTTCTCTAGCGGTGGACTGGACTTCTATCATTTATATGGCCATTTATCCAATTATCGTAGTTCCAGTGTCCTACGTGATAGATAAGAAGGTAATGTGCCTAAATTGTTTCATTAAGACTATTATTTTCGTTCGCAAAAGGTCAGGACTGCATTCAGCTTCAAAATAATCTTAAACAGGTCAAAATTTGGTGTGATAAAAATAAACTTTTGTTGAATACCACTAAGTGTAATGTTATGTCTTTTACAAATAAATTAACTGGCGTAACATTTAATTACAGTGTTGATAATATTGTGCTGTCGCGCCCAAGGGTGTTTCGAAATCTTGGTGTTTTATTTAATGAAAAATTGTCTTTCAGTGGTCATATGGATGCTGTTGTCTCTGATGCTAACAGAGCATATGGTTCTATCGTCCGCAATTGTCGTGACTTTGCAGATAGTAACACACTTAAACTTCTTTATTTCAGTTTCGTTACATCTAAACTTGAATACGTCTCTCTTGTGTGGTCCCCCCATTGTGCTGTTTACATTAATAAATTAGAGTCAGTTGGAATCGGATGGTCTTTACCCTCCCATTGGATTTCCACACGATAAGCTTTTAAAAACTCATTCTGTTCCTTCTCTTGAAATTAGACGTAAATATTGCTCTCAGGGTTTTCTTCATAAAGTGATACATAATTAAGCAGATTGCCAAGAGTTCATGTCCAAATTATTTTTTTGTTGCCTCAGACCTAGTTCTAGAGGAAATATAACATTCTATCAACCCGCCTGCCGCACTAATATCCTTAAATATTCTACTCTTTTTGTAATCTGTAATAATTGTAACGTCAACAGATATTTTTAAATCTATAAAGTAGGAAACAACTACTCCGCGGGCTAATGCCCCGACCGGCATTATCTGTATGAACAGTCAAGAACCCTTGTTGGCCACTCCACCAGACATAGACCGGTTTCGGGCTTGTTAGCCCTCATCAGTATGCCATAGGTGAGATGACCGACATTTGAACTGGCTGTTCCTTCATATGTAGGTTCACATATAAATCGAGTGCAGGTGAGATGTAACTGGTCTGCTACTTCCTGCTCGGCCTAAGTGGCTCGACTTGCAGGAAGCAAGATATTTTTAATTGCAGCCTTAATGACATCACCATATTTTTACCTAAAATGATTAAGTAGATTCTAATTTTAGTAGTTTAGTTTGTTTGTATATGCTTATTTTGTATTTTTTTAACTTTTTCTTTTTATATATGCATAATGTTCTGTGGTTTCCTGTTCTGTAACTGAGTTACTTGTACCTGTTGAACAGTGTAATGTAAATAAATAAATAAATATAATATATAAATAAATAAATAAATAAATAATCTTGAGTAAGATAAGTAACAAGTGATTACCTACCTACATGTATAATTCATACAAGTTTACTCAAAATCTAATTGTAACCTGAGGGGTTATTACTCAATTGTCATTCGGGCAGTACCGTAACGACCTCATCTATTGAAAGGGAGCAAAATTATCTCTATATTTAATTTTAATCTTTTGCATTTTTGGCTATACAATCCACGGTTCCGTAGTCATTCAATTAGGACATTTATTTAATTTGTTGAAAATTAAACGTCACATTTCCAAAAAACTAATCTAAGGACACATTTTAATACGGGTTGTGTTATGCTTGCTACAGACAAGTGAATAGTTCGTTCAAAATTCATTCATAAGAACCCTACACATCATGCTCGAATTCCATACAAATCACGCATCGCTCATCACGAATCACGAATTCACGCATAGTCTGTAGCAAACATAGTGCAACACTGAGATAAATGAGAACTGATTAAAATATTAGTTCGAGGAACAACAATATGGAAGGTAACAACAATAATATAGTTGAATGACACTCACTACGAATACTTTTAATACCATTTCTATGAAGTAAAGAATCACGGGGTATACCAATGTCAGAGTAAATGCCATCTGTTTTAAAAGACAAAAGTTTGAGGAAACATCTTTGAACAGTTCCCAATCTAATAGATTGTGTTTGATAGTGAGGATTCTAAACTACGGGGGCATATTCTAGTTTTGACCTCATCTAAGCATAATATAATATTTTTAAAGTTTCAGTAGTAAAAACGTCCTTATTGTAATGAGCTATAAATCGATCCATATACATATATGATTAAACTTGGCAAAAATATCAATATGCGCATTGAAAAAGAGATTGTTAAATACTACCCTTAAATCAGATATAGTTTCTAGTATTTGAATAATAATATTATTTACCCTATAATCATAATTGATAAGATATTTGTTGAAGGAATCTACATAAAGCAAGTGTTGAGCATATATAACAGTACCATTTAAAAAAATATTAAATAAGAAAGGTCCCAGGTTGTTTCCCTGAAGTATTCCAGACGAATTTAAATATATTGAACATAACATACTGCTTTCCGCCATCAGATGTGAACAGTTTTGTTAAATTTATTGACAAAATACACAATAATAATTTCCGTAACAATGTACTATGATTAAGTCGGCCAAATGCTTTCGACATGTCACTGTATACAACTTGGGACTGCTTGTCTAGCGTCAATTTTGATGCTATTAAAAGTCTTTTGTAACATACTAATTCGGCAGTCTTTGATTCCTCGATACATTTCTTATATAAAGTTTTACAGATTATATTTAAATCTGTGCAACTTCTTTCTCAAAATGCCCTCATAGGAATAATATTATTTGTAAGCGGCTTTACAAGCTCTATGATTTCTTCATTACAGTACCTATCTTGATGTTGAGAATTGGTTTGATACATTTTTTATTGTTCTATTGAATAAACCAAAAACTTGTGTTCTTAGATGTATTCATAATGTACATATATATTAACTTTGTAAAAAACTGTTATCTTGACCTTTCAGTATTAGTCGTGTTGTAATCTAAATAAATAGATACATATATAAATATTTCAGGGATTGCGAGTAGCTGCATTGGTAGGAGGTCTGGGTACAGCTTTAGCAGCTGCTGTGAAAGTTTTTTCGATCGGTACCAATTTATTCTATGTGGTTCTAATAGGTCAAGCTATTGGATCAGCTGCGCAGGTTTTCATATTATGTTTGCCAGCTAAAATCGCTGCTGTGTGGTTCAAACCAAGTGAGGTAACGAATTTTTTTATATCATGTAAATAATTATAGCATTTTCCAGCTGATCATATTTACAGGCATCCACGACGTGCTCTATTGCTGTGTTTGGAACTCAGTTGGGATTTGCTTTAGGATTTGTGTTTCCAACTTCAATAGTAAAGAACCACGACCAGTTGTCATTGATAGCGTCTAATTTAAGGCAGTTGTGTTGGGGGTTGACATTATACATGATTCCTGTTGCAACAGCTATTATATTTTGTAATAAAAGTCACCTTTCATATTTGATTTATATGTACACATTATATTATTATTTTAGATTTTCCCCGACAACCTCCTCTGCCTCCTAGTGTACCACAAGCAGAAGAGCGAAAGAAACAACCACCTACATTCAGTGAATTTCTGAATTTGTTTATAAAATTGTTGAAAAAGGATGGATTTGTTGTTCATATGGTGGCGTATGGAATTAACATAGGAGTTTTTGCAGCAGTTGGAACGTTCTTAAATCAGTTTATCCTACAATACTTTCCGGTAAAAATTAATATAAGATTGTGAATTTTGTATGTTCGATGATCCACGTTTTAAAGATAGTATTAAATAGTTATTAGTAGGCATAACAAAACCATATAAGGATAAAATGTGGAAAAGTTCATGTATTATTTTAAAATAAGATCACCATCTTATCTTGGTTTAGTTATACTAATGTATCATCAATTTATTCATTTGTTTACTGATATCTAAGTCATCTACTCAGATGATTGATTTCATGCCAAAACATTAAGAATAAAAATCAGATCAAAATATTTCTGACGCTTCAGAATTTACACATTTCAGAAATCAGAAGAAGATGCGGGGAGAATGGGACTACTCATGGTCGTGTGTGGAATGATTGGTTCTGTCCTGTTTGGAATATATTTGGACAAAACCCACAAATACAAGTAAGGAGATGTTTAATATGAAGTTTGTTCGAATACTTTTTGCCCCTTTTCAGAGAAACCACCCTCTTTATTTATTATATGTCTGCAGTTAGCGTGGTTGCGTTTATGGTGGCATTGGAACTAAAAAACAAGATCGCGGCCTATATCACTGCAGGAACAGTGGGGTAAGAATAATCTCAATTATTTATAATAGCATCTCTGAAATCTAAAAATTTAAATAATATTACCCTGCTTGAATAAAAATCATAGTTGGCAAAAATCCGGTGTGGAAACAATAACCAAAGCAAAATGGGTAAACGTACGGAAAGGTGCATGGAGTAAAAATATACAACTCCTTAGTTGAACAATTTCCAGGCATGTCGCTCTTTTCTTAAGAAGGAATTTTGAAACTGCGATTAGATCCTATGTTCGGTGTTTAGTCCATTATGTGCACTGTCCCAAAAACGTTCTGGTTCGATGCACTGTGACGTTCCAGTCCATGATTTTCCTGGTAAATCTAGGCATTTTCGCTGATCAAATTATTTCGATTTTTCTGTATTTCTATGGTTTTCCTGTAGAGTCTTAGGCAGAACTTTTCGCTCTGTGTTCGATATGTGTTCTACAACTGCAGATTTCTCAAAGTTATTGTTCTTGAGTTGACTCTTGCGCTCTTCCAATCTCGTACTCACGTGTCTGCCCGTTTTCCCAATATATAGGGTGAGAACCGCTAATATTTGAAAAAAGATGTATGTTTAGGGGGCAAAAGTGAACAAAAAAACTTAATAAATATATGGTCGAATATTAACGGATACTGATATAGCATTGAAAATATTTTTACCCGAGTTAATTATTGTAATGCATCACTAAAGAAGTTTTTATTCTGTAGGTATTATAAATTATAACATTGATTAAAGATCTAATAAACCGAAATTAATGAATTAAAATAAAATTATTGATCACAACACGACTAAAATGGGCATCATGCTGAAAGTACATGTTTTGCCTAATATCCAATGGAACATCGTCCAGTAGATGTGTCAAATTATTTTCGAAATATTCTACATATCTAGCTCAAGTGAGACCAACCATCGTGAAAATAAATGTGACAATTAGGTTTGGTTTAGAATGCATGACCTAGTCAAAATAAAATATCAAATAATAACAGGTATCCAAAATAGCAATAAAAATATTTTCATTGCTATCTCAGTAAACGTTGTTATTCGGCCATATGTTTATTAGGCTTTCTTGTTCACTGCTCTTATCTTCTTCGAAATGCTGTAAACTGTATTAATATTATGTCTTCTCAAAAGGCGCCCTATTTTATTAGTACATCCGTCGTTGCTCGATAGGTCTCATTTTCCTCCATCTCCAGGGTCATCTTAATAGCTTGTTCGATAGTCATTTTTGTGTATCCATTTTCCCTGAGAACAGTTCATAAATGGTGTAGCTTTTCTTCTAGCTGTTCTGGCTCAGAAATGGTGTTGATGATACTTTGTTTTTAAACAACGTGGTGATGAGATTCGACACTCAAATATATGTCAGTATGGGTCAGATTTTTAAGTTGCTGAATCCATGAGGCCATATGATGAACATATCCGAACCAACATTTTGGTTTCAGAACTGCTGATTCTAGCATGTTTCTCAAATGCTTCCATGTAGATATTTGCCAAAGCTGTGATCAAAGGTGATAGTTGCTCTTCCCGTTTGCTAGTAGAACTAATCCTTGAAGAAATAGAAAATCCATTTAATGCAATGAAGTTCTCTTAAAACTTCCTTGATAGACACTTTTGTGAACAACGATGTTACGTCAAAGCTCACTAGGATCATAATCTCTAATTCTACTCCCTCGATCTTCCTCATGAAATCTTCCTCGTTTTTGACATGGTGTTGTGTACTAGGTCTTTGATTTTATGTGACACATACCCGGCAAGTGGATGCGTAGCTGATCCAACAGCACTCTCTATATGTCGGAGTGATACGTTTGGATTGTAGATCTTTGGTAGGCAGTTAGGTAATTATTCCAAGAATGAACGATATTATCTATAACAGAGTAGACTATTCAAAATTCATTTACTTGTAGTAGCTTTCTGAGATCTAAATAATCTAGAATATTACGTTATTAAATGAAATACTTTTTTTATAGATTTTTCACGAACGCTTACATGCCAGTAGGATTCGAGTTTGCTGTTGAGCTGACTTTTCCATCCGATGAGAGCACAACAACAGGACTGCTGAACGCAATGACGCAAGCCTTAGGAGTTTGCCTTACTCTGATTTTGGGGAAGCTAAATCAAAATTTTGGACCTCTGTGGGCGTTAGGAAGTCAAGCAGCCATCTTACTGGTGGGTGCTTTCCTAACACAGGCCGTACCTAATAAGAAGAATCGACAATTTGCATTCGAGAAGAATCATAACAAAAAACAAAGAGGTTCAGTTACTCAAAATGTATAAGTTGGATTTACTTAATAAAATTCTTTTTAACAAAACTAATTGTCTATTATTATAAATGCTCTAACATTAACAGATAGAATAGATAACATTTACATACAACTATTTTTTGTAGTTGCAACTATAATTGAGAAATACTTAATAAGAAGTGTAGGAAAAAATAATAACACTTGAATATAACTTTTTGATATCAATTTAGAGTTTGAGTTTAAACACGTATTATTTATCAGAAACATAAAAAAGTTAAAGTACTTAAAAGGTGCCTGCACACAGTGCAAACTTCTAAAAAGTGTAAATTTAAAAAGGAAAGTTTAGTCATACATTTTAGTAGAAATAAGATGAGTTAGATAAACCTATCTATGTAACTGATAGCTGGCAGTAACAAAATTATGTTGCATATCCCTGGTCTTAGCTGGGATTCTTTGATCTGCCCTTGTTATTCTCGGGATAGGCTCTGTGAGAGGCAAACCAACTACTAGTATCTTTGGGCTCGTCCATATATTGATTTCCTGTTGTTGGTATTAAGGCTGCTACGGTCTAAGACGTCCCATAGCTACTGAAACTGTTCGCATGCTATATGCCTATGCTTCCAAATATTTCGCCGCTCTTCACTGTCAGCATCTTCAGTAGTGACTCCGCTTGAAACTGAAAAATTATCTTGATATTTTTACTTTGTTTCTATCAACGATTGCAAAATAATTTTGCAGAATTGAAGTAAGTATTTAATCAAGCATTTATTCTTGCCCAATATCCATTAACACAATATGAATAATTAAGATATTTTCACAATTATCTTTGTAATATCGTATAAGGATAACAAATCTTCTTTCGGTAACCACTTAAATTGTGTCTGGCTTTAACTTAAGTGCTGTAAAGTATAGCAAAATATTTGAATAGTCCGCAACACAATGCAATTTTTTGTAATAAATATCTTCACTCTACAATTCCTTGTAACGATAAGACCATATTTTTATTATGTTATTTCTTTATATTGTTAAGATTAACAACATTATCAAAGATTATTGTTAGTCTTTATGTATATAATAAAATCTCTAATCTCTGCTACCATACGTGCAAAATAAACAGCACTGATTTTATAGATCATTATTCCGACGATTTAAAGTATTATATGGGATAAAACAGCATTTGCTTGATTTTAAAAAAACACTCGCGAGTTCGCTACCAGTCACTAGAGTTTATAATATGTAAGCGGAATTTTTTCAACAATTTCTGAATAGTAGTAAGAGCATCATGGCTCCAGATGTGTCCAAGGGCAGTAAAGGAGAAAATCATGGTGTTGACCACACGTTACTACAGAAGCAGGATGAAGCTCCGCTGAAGATCAAGGCCTATAAACGAAGATGGATCATCCTCATTATATTTTTCATATACGCAGGTATAAACGCATTTCAATGGATAGAATACTCAAGTATGACCCACATAGTTGTAAAATATTATAAGGTTAGCACGTTGGCTGTGGACTGGACTTCTATAGTGTACATGGCTTTGTACCCATTTTTTGTGATACCTGCCTCATATGTGATAGATAAAAAGGTAAATGAAATTAGCATCTGTACATATATCTTCTGAAATTTGCATTTGTTAATAGGGTCTTCGGACAGCAGGTTTGATCGGGTGTATTGGTACCGCTATAGGAACCGGGATCAAAGTGTTTTCAGTTCGTAATGACCTGTTTTTTATTGTTCTAATAGGCCAAGCCATAGTGTCAATGTCTCAGGTTACAATAGTATGTTTGCCGCCAAAAATTGCATCGGTATGGTTTAAACCAAATGAGGTATGTATACATAATATGGTATATTCTTCCAAATGCTGAAAATGGCTAAGTATACATTTTATTCGCATTTTTATCTTCTAGGTATCTACGGCTTGCTCTCTTGGTGTGATTGGTACCCAAATAGGTTGTGCTATAGGATTTATTTTACCACCGTCGATTGTAAGCGACTCCGATAATTTAGAAGATATTGGAGCAGGACTATACAAGCTCTGTTGGATTTTAGCGGGATCCATGATTCCTGTGACTATTGCAGTATTATTCTGTAAGTCAAAATCAAGTGCAGCTGTGTTTAAATAACGGGTAAAAAAGAAGAGAGAAAATATTACGTAGTTACTTTAAATAAAGTTGCAAAAAGATACTCTTATTTACTCTTTTTAATAACGTACATTTAGAAAAGTTTTTAAAAACTTGAACAAACATTGAATAGCGCAATCTTGTAAACAGCTATTGTGTTATGATTGTGTCCCAAAGAGAAAACACTTTTCATTTATAGATTTATGATGTCATTCTTTATAAATTCGGTTTGTTCATAACTCTTAAAATTGTTCTATTTTTCGAATTTTACATTAGTGGCCTTTCTGCTCCAAATAAGTAAAGGAATTGGACTGTATGTAAAATTAAAAAAGAAAAACAAATTTAATCAGTGTTGAAGATGTTTTCAATAAATTATATTTTTCTACGTTCATGCAAAAAACAATACTTTATTGAACTATATTTAGTGGAAAAAGTGGTTCTTTATTGCACTCATCTGTCATTCTACTGCAGCGTTTTGTCATCATCATGACAAACATAAACCTTCAAATCGACGTCACATTTTTCTAGACTTGTGTCATCTAAATAACATTTTTTGGTTTTTGCATGAACGTAGAAAAAATATTGTATGCAACTCGTACAAAAAGTGCTTATTGCACTCGACGTGTTGTCCTACTCGGCCTGACGGCCTCGTTGGACAATTTCACGTCGCGTGCAATAAACACTTACTTTTTGCACTTGTTGCATAAATAACTATTTATCATATTATTAAAGATATTTTTAAATGCATATTGTTAAGAAATTATCAAATAAGAAGAGCTTTTTTCAATGTGGTTTTTAGATTTTCCTGCTGAACCTCCACTACCACCAAGCAATGCACAGGCTACTCTACGCCAAAACAAAGAGGAGTTCAATACAAAAGAATTTTTCTTGTCCATAAAGAAGTTATTTCAAAACAAACCGTTTGTCATTCATATGGTGGCGTATGGAATCAATATAGCTGTTTTTTCTGCAGTTGGCACGTTTCTGAGTCAATTCGTTCTTCAATACTTTGAAGTATGTATCGCAGTTTACATATAACTAAAAAAATGCACCATACCAAGATAGTCTCTTAAAAATTATGACACCTTTTTTAGTTTTAGTCTTTCTAAGATCTTGGATTATACCACTATATTTATGCTATATCAAAAGTAACCTATATTAGAACATCTAAAATAGAATCCTTTTTATACACGTTTAAATTAAATAAAAAATATCAAAATCGGAATTTCAGGAAACAACAACTCTGCGGCTAATGCCCCCACCAGTACTGAATTACACCTAAAAAAATAGCAAAAACCAAACTCATTCGTTATTCGTCAGCGGCGCTACCAAATATATATTTCGAACTTGTTAGCTCTCATCAGTATATGACATAGATCAGGTAACCGACGGCTAACTCTGGCGGTTCCTGTCTGAACCTGAGTACACGTGATGTAGCACGTTGCTACATCTAGTGGTCACTGGTTACTCCATACTTGACCTGGGCGGTTCAAATACCAAGCATCATGCCATGCTGCAGGTGCCATTGAGAACTCTATCGCCGTTTTCGATGACGATATTCAAAAGTGGAATTTCAGGATGCTATCAGTTTTTCAAGTGTAATTCGTGCTAAAATTTACATGTAAATAGCAAACAGTTTTATAGAAGTGGATGTTACTTTTTAGGGTGCTAATGAAGATGCCGGGAGGATGGGTTTTATAATGGTACTTGGTGGGACACTAGGTTCCATCGTATTTGGCATATTGTTGGATAAGACACATAAATATAAGTAAGTAACAATGCTTGCCCTCTATACAAGCTTGAAATCTTTGGTGATCTGTTGCGCAATAATATATAATTCTTAACTTGTTATAGAGAGATTACTTTGCTGAATTACTTTGGATCTGCCATTAGCGTTTACATGCTTATGTACTCCCTTGAATGGAAATCTATGGTGCTAACATATATATCTTGTGCCATTGTAGGGTATGTTATCCGATTGTTTTAGTTTGTATCTATAGGCAGCTTTTAAAAAAATTACTAAAATTTACCAGCGTGAAAACAGACTATTTTAATTTCATCATGTTGTCACTTTCCAGAGTTTTTACCAATGCCTATATGCCAGTTGGTTTCGAATTTGCCATGGAACTAACCTTTCCATCAGAAGAGAGTACCACAACTGGAATACTCTTGGCTATGACTCAAGTACTAGGTGTTGTATTCGCAATTGCTGTGGGTTACTTGAATTTGTGGATCGGATGCTATTGGTCATTGTTCATTCAGGGAGCTCTTCTAATTCTAGGAACAGTAATCACTGGCTGCGTCCCAAATAAGCTGCTGAGGCAGGAAGCCTTTAAACAACATATTATTGAAAGGAAAGTTTCCCATCATGGGTCTCGACTTATTTTTATTGAATGAATGTTAAATAAATATATTTTAGTTATCCTTTTAATTTTTTTAATATGTTGTTCTATTTCATCATATCACATCATATCAACCCTAAAAATATGACTGAAAGTAAAGTTTATCGCGTCTTGGGCTGCTAAAGTTATAACAACATCATTTTGTAGTTTCTCACTATCTAGACAACTTTGTCATTTGCGTACTTTGACGTTTCACATAAATTGTTATTAAACTTCAGTGTAAATCAAAGTCTGGAATCAAGAGAACAAAACTGTAAAATAATAATACGTTCTGATTCTGAATAATTGTGATTGTGCGAAGAATGCACGAATACTCCACCAGATTTGAAAAAGGAAACTAACAATGTTTCTCTAAATTTGTTACTTGCGAAGCTAAGCCAACGCTACGAAAAGCACTATGAATTGTTAAACAAAGAGTAAAAAGGCAAAAACCTAACGGAAAATGTATTACATACTTGCTTATCTATCTGAAAGGTCAAAGATTGCAAATGCAGATACATTATGGTCTGAACTTCCAATGTTGACAAGCAATTTTAAAGTCAAGGAAAATATTAATTTTGATTATTTTCATAAAGTTCGAGCATTTTTGAAACGGAATTCTGTAAATTATCTGTCCCAAAAGGTTCAAAACTTTGACTCAAGAACAATGTACTAAGTTTTTAAGGAAGCAGATGATCCTGAATATCTTATGATAAAGATAAACAAATAAATGTAGATAAATTAATTGCTTTTTTCTATCAACGTTATATTGTAGATTTATCTTATGATGGGGATATATTGAGCTTGTTCCCGAAATTGTTAAATATGAAGCTTGACCACATAGATAATAGAGGAGATATATTCATTATTACAGTTCCAGAAACAAAAAATAATATTAGGTACAATGACGTTTAGAATCACAAACAAAACAATTGATGGATTGAATCTACTTACAATACATAACAAATATTCTCTTAGACCTATCCACACTCCTCGTAATCGCCAATTCATTTATTACACAAATAATAAATGTACAAAATGAAAAAAAACACATTCAGCAAAATTCCAGGAAAAATAGCCACTTTTTAAAAACCGCTTGATCCTGCTACATACAGAGAACATTGTTTCCGCTGTAGCTCTTCAACACTCTTTGCTAACTCTGGGAATGATTTGGTAACACTTAAAAAGCATGGAGGTTGGCGTTCTTTTGCAGTTGCAGAAGGATATATCGACGACTGTTTATCCAGTAAAATAAACATTTCTCAAAAAATTCTGCCAAACCAAGAACAGCAGCCTAATACGCGCAGAAAAAACACAACTGAAGTGTTAAATAATTACGTCCAAATAAATGAATTGCCAGTTAATCTAGATATTTCCAATGCACCATCAACTTCTTCCATAGAAATAAGTCACCATGCTGTTAGCACTTCAAAAACCAACCAAATGCCTATAAATTCTTGTATTACTACCCTTAATTGTGCTCGAGGGATAATTAATATTAATTAATATAATAAATAAATTCCTACAGTTTTACAACTTAACTTTCTTATTAAATTCTGTCTGTATATATAAAATTAAAGATTTTTGTTATATTTTTCTATTTTTTTTTCGTGGGCTGCTAAAGCTTATATTCTACCCTTGTGACACAATATACTATACAATCTCTATACCTTCTGAACGAAGAAAGATATGACCTACGTTTATATCAACATTTCTTCATGAAATTAACTACTACTGACTAATGAATTACCATGTGTATAAATAAATGTATATCACCTTTATGAATTATAATATGAGTGAGAATTTATTCTCTAGTGACAAAATGTTGTTGTTAACAAAATAAAATAATAGGAAAACAATTTATTACGCAATTTATAATAATCATCTGGTCAAATATTGATTTAATTTTGGAAAGCAAAGAATTGTTCAAGAGTCACCGTACTGATCTCTAGTATCCAAACTCCGATCTATACTGACTAACATGAGAAGGTTTCATTTTGTTCGAATGTTAACTTTCTATCCCACAGATGGAGTCACTGTTGGAGCTATTCATTTGTTTCACAGACCGCTCTTAGATGGGGTCCTTGAGGCACTACAAATATTCTTTTGATCCACTATCCACAAGCTTTGTATTTCCAAACAAACAATCATATGTTTTGTGTCACTCTTTGTCTACATGTGGCTTTACGTGATAACCCTTTGTTTTGAATAGCCGTTATAATTAACTATTATTATTTGACTTGTCCTATGATGTGAGTGTCACAACGTTTGAATCAAAGTGACTTTTATTTTGTTTTATGGCGTAACATTTCTCCTTTGTTAATGTAGTGACATTTAGAACAAAGGTACTTCTGGAGGTAAGTAATTTCATCTGATATCTGATCTCTCATAATTAGTGAGTTAGCAGAATTTTACATTGATTTTTGCATTCAGAAATGTTAGCTAAATATTTAAATAGGTAATTAGCAAGTTGTAGTTTTATTGTTGTGTTAAAATAATTATCTATAATTTGAATGTTTCGAAAAATAAATAGATAATAGAGATATTAAGTAGTTGTGATAAAAAATGTTTACTTACAATTATAAGTAATTATTGAATAAGGGACTGCTTTTAAAATTATGAAAAAGTGAGCCGAACTACTTTTAGTGAATCCAATTTCCAGTGCTAGAATTATGCCACTTTCCTTGAAAATATCCAGGTTTATCCAAGTTTAATAAGAGCAAGAACAATTTTTTGATCGAAATGTATATATAATCTGAGAACAAACGTTTTCAAATTGTAATCATCAATCATCAATAATTAAATTGTTAATTTATAACCTTTAATGTATCTAAACCGAATACCAAATTTGGTACTTCCAAATTGTAAACTTTGAACACATTGCAGATTTTTTTCCAAATTAGAGATTCCACTTTGAAAGCTTATAACGCCTGGATGCAATTTTATATATAAGTAAATCTGATTCAATTATAATATTTTGGTCATTCTTACAAACATATGTTCTTTGTCGATTCCTATGTAAAACACCCTCTGTATAAAAACTTATCATTTTACTCTCATTTGTTATTTAAATTTCATGGCGATAATTTGAAGGTCGTGCAATATATTTATTATTCCCTTCAGGGTTGGTTCACTATAATTTTTGGCAGCATTAATTTCAAAAGATTGTTGATAAAATATTTTCGAAGGGAAGATAATTTTGTTTGAGAGTCATTGTTTGAAAGGATCATATTTATTTGTTCAGGAATTTAGTTATTAATATTTATCTACTAAAGTAAATTAGTTAAAAATAATAGTCTGTCTGGTTTTTATATCCATTGTTTTGTTAATATTAGAACTGTTTGCTGCGAATCAAAATTCAGGAAGTTCTTTTTGTACTTTTTCTAGGTAAATGAAGACCAGATTTGCATATATATGATACAATTATAGAATTTCAGAATGAATTGTAAACTGTGCAATATATTTGTAAATATGTTTTTATATTTATTATGTAAGTACCTACTTATCTTACAAATATTAATCTTTGATTATATCCCTGCACATATATGCGTGATATGATAGATATATTATAAATTTATCAAAGGACTATCTGTTTAAGAAATATTTATACATGCGTACATGATACATACGTAAACCAAAGTATGTTATTATTACGAGTACAAAAGTTTATTTTGTATGCTACTATTATTCATTATTATATATTATCCATTTTTGAAAGATTGTCTTTATTATTTACTATTCTTTTATTATTTTTTTGGTTTCAGATCTAAGTAAAAACCATATCGTTTGCTAAATTAATTGAATTTCTGTGTTCACTTCATGCTGTTGCCAAGTGCATGCATATAGAGTTCCTTTCACTTGTTATTTTCAGGATAATTTGAAGTCATGTAAATGATTAGCAATTTTCACGACTGACTGAGAAAGTTGGCAGTTAATTAATATGTCGCAAATTTACTAGAAAGGAAAATTTTAAAGCTATTGCTCAAGAAATAAGTGACAGGATTTGAGATGGTTTGTCTAATTTTATTTAGGCTTGTTGTTTACTCATTGTAAAAAAATTTCTGATGTGGAAATACATTTTAAATTTAACAAACCACACAGATACGATTTTTATTACTATACCTACTGTTTATACTAATTTAAGATCTGTAATACGTAACGGGAAAAATAGTTTTTGACTTAATTGTCAAAACCAATAAACTAGTAGATAATTTGCATAGCAACAGTTTCATGGAGTTCTTTGTCGAAAAAAATATTAAATTATGATAACAAATTTTCTTAAAATTAATGTTTTTAAAAGCTTATAACTAAACGACTGTGAATAAAATAGTATACCTACATACCACGCGGGAAGGATCATTCTAGCCACGGCTTTTAGCTCTAATCCCGCTAGGTATGTAATAATATACTATTCCGAACTCTGCTCTTACATTTATGTTACTGAGTTTCTACTGAAAATCAAAATTAATCCTATATGAAACACAGTTTCTTTGGAAACTAATGTAAGTAGCTACCATGTACCATACAGAAAAATGAAAGATATTTACAAAATCAGGTTCAGATATTCTCAAATTAGCCAGAAATATATATTTAGTCGAGGCATTAAACTTCTACGAATGTCAAAGTTGTAAACTAGGAAGATAATACGGAATTATTTATAGATTTTTGGCATCTGAACGTAATACGTATAAATGAATACTAAGTAGTTGGAATTGTTAGAATGTTTAATGTTTACGATAATTATGTACATCACTGTATTTATAATTCAGTTTCGTAAATTAGATTTCAATAGTCCTAGCGGAAGGTTTCATATAGATACTATTTTGGATAATGGCTCAATCGTCTAAGGTTACATAAAAGTGTAATCGATAGGTTGCGTTGTAACTTTGTGATATAATTTTTGACATACATACATATAAAATTTAAAGGTGTAATAAATGATCATAATAATTTTTTATTTTATAAAATTATAGTATAGGTACTCCCTAATCTCCCATACAATTCAACTCTTCTCTTTAATATCAGAAAGCGTTTAAAAATTTACGGGAAATATAGTACGGTAATATAATTTAATTTAGTCACAAAGTTTTAAAATTGATTGAATATTAGGTATTCCTAAAAAAAGTTATATTTATTATACTGGGTGATCCTGAATAATGTGCAAAAAATTTAAGGATAAATTGTATGGCAGATTTTAATAGGGGTCCTTCAAATATTTTTTTTGTAGAGGAAGTTATTGCCTGGTGATGGATCAGTAGATTTATAAAGAAAACATTTTTTTTAACGTTTCGGCCTATATTGGGCCTTCTTCAGGGTTCTACAAGTTACAATTATATGTTATTAAACTTCTATAGTAATTGATATATAAAAAAAAAACATTGCACACATTAAAATTACAACTATTACCATGATTATTAAATTAAATTGGTTAAAAGAGTAAAGGTGAGTAAAATTTAATTAATAATAAATCTAAAAACAAAAAATTTACAGTTATCAAACAATCTAACTATTGCCTGTAGTACAATGTGTTTCTTTGTTAAAAAATAATACGAAGATTTCCATCAAAATTGTCCAAATTTAAGTAGAAAACTAACAATATGTCGTGAAATTTAAACGAGATAATTTTTAAAATGTGTCTTTTAGGCCCGCTGCAGACTATGCGTGTATTCGCGATTCGTTATGCTCGATTCGTGATATGCGAGGAGTATGCGAATAGTGTGTAGGGTCTTGTTCGTTAAAAATCCATTCATGAAAACCCTACACACGATGCACGAATTCCTTACAAACAACGCATCGCGTATCGTGAATCGCGAATTTACGCATAGTCTGTAGCGGGCTTTAGATAGATTGGCTTTTTTATCTTTTTTTCCTTAAATAAAACTCGGAGAAGAAATCAGAAAAAATTGCTATAATTTTAGAATAATTAAATAGTTTATTGTTTAATTTTATCAATTAAGTCTATCAAATTAAAATATGGTGTGTTTAAGTTTTGAATAATATTGTTTTTTATTAACTGAATCTGTGTGTTTTTTAATGTTAATAATTTCTCAGAAAAAATCTTTTTTTTATAATTCTTTTGTTTTCTAATAATTGTAGTTTCCTCAGAATTAAAATTGTGTAAGTGTATTTGTGTATGTTCTACAAGTTCTATTATTAATATTTAATAGTAACATTGGTTTGACACTGCGCATATGTTCTAAAATTCGTGTTTTGAGGTACCTTGCTGTTTGACCCATGTAGACTTTATTATAATCAGTACAAGGTATCTTATATATGCAGTTATTTAGGTGTATCATTTCTTTGTTTTGTTGTAAACCTTTTTAAAATATTTTCACTAAACGCTAAATCCAAATTAACATTTTTTTAATCTAAGTCCCATTGGAGGTGATAAGTTTTAAGTTTTGTTTAATTTCATTCAAATGTTTTGAAACTAAGAAGTGAAATTTTGCGAGACTGATGAAAATTCTTCCGAATGAGTTTTTTTATCCTTATCATGTTGAAAGGCGTTGAAATAAAGTTTATGACTTTATACGCAGGTACTTTTCTTTCCACCATCTAATTTACACATTAAATCACCGAATCTTTGCACCTTATTCGTGATCATTCTGTATACTTTATAGGTATAACAATTGTAATTTATTATTATAGTCGTATCAGTTCTCAAAATAAGTTACAATATAATTTTATATTATCAAATTAAATTATATTTATATGTTATATTAATTATATCACAATTAAATAATATGTAGATAAATGTTATTAGTTTAATGAAATTACTTGTTTTTACTTGGTTAAAATATAATATCATAGTTGTTTCAGAAATACCTATGTTTACATATTCTAAGGTCACATGTGCGCTATCATTATAAGTACCTTATGTACTAAATGAAATTAATTACCTATTTCGACACGAAAATGTCTTGTTAACATTTGAAACTTTTTACTGTGTCATTTTGTATACCAATATACAATGAATCATATAATCATTTTCAACTTCCGGTTCAAAGTATAGACTGTAGCCTTATCAGTTGTTTTTTGTTTCCATTTTGAAGCTATTTAATGTAAATATTATCAATTATTTTAAATGAATTGCAGTTGAAGTTTTACCTAAAAATTACAATATATAATTGCATTTTTCTCTTTCTCTTCTATTCCTTCTGCCTTTTCACGTATTTCAAGGCGTGTTAACTTGTTTAAATGCAGACACATTTAGAATGGTTATTGATTTTATTTCATTAAATATGGTGTTAAATTACATGGCATGTGTGTAGGTAGTAAGTACGTACACGCTATCAGCTTGGAGTTTTGAAGAAAGATATCCGATGCTCTAGAAAAATAAGCATCTTGTTTCTTAGCATAAACAATAGTTTTATAAAAAATGTACAGGGTGATTCATTAAGAATGGACTGTCTGGAGATTTGATTGTTGTCTGGACTATATACCAAAGTATAATGATTGAGTTTAAGGGCACCGTATTTTTTAAATAGTGGTTTTTGCAAATATAAATAATTTTAGACATTTAACAACTGAATAATATAGAGCTTAAATAACGGGAATGTTGTTTCATGCCACCTACGAATATTCAAAGGTACCGAAGTAAAACGAATATATAACGACAGAACTAATAAATTTTTTGGAACAGCAATCTTTCAAAATGCGTATTTTTTAAATTGAACTGTATATACCTAGATATTGTTATAACGTAAACTTACATAGCTGTGTGAAAATAATTATTGAAATGTTGGGTTAAACTAGCAAAATAATGTGGATCTTACAATCACTTTTTAAAGTTATTATTTTACTTGAGGAGAATTTAAATAGTAAAAGTGGATAAACAAAACATCAAGAATTTTATTTTTGATATTACTTTTACTTTACGTGTTTTATTTTTCGAGATTTCTGTATCTAAAAATACCATAAATTTCATCATTTTACGGCGAGAAATGCGACGACCATGCCTTTTAATATGAGTATTACGATATTACGAATTTGATGCTAAATTTGCCGCTATCTATATAGGGCGTTGGTTATACTCTGTTACTTCAGTAAATCGGAACAGATTTTTTTGTTCAACGAACTAACGTGAATTAAAAATTTATAAAGCAGTTCAATTTTGTATAGAAACAGTTAATTATTTAATGGTTAATTCATCTAACTCTATGGGCTTTTATATTTGCATTTTAAACGTTCAATGTATTTTCCTTTCATAAAAATTGTATTCTTTGAAATTACAAGTATGCGAAGTAACAACAACAAAAACAACAAATAACAAAAACAGTTAGTAACAATAATAAAAGAAAATTTGAAATTAAATATTCAAAATGTTGGCCCGCCATCTCATTGCATTTTGCAATGCGCTTTCTTGCAGATCTTCTTCTTAAATGAACTTTCAATTATTTTTAATCGCATTCTTCCTCTTGAATTTTTTGGTGTAACTCCTCGATGAAATTAATTTTTTCTTTGCAAACCATTTCCTTTTGTGACCATATTGAGAAGTCCAGAGATCTGGCCTTCGTAATATGGACTTCTCGGTGGGCAAATTCACCTCCACGGCTAATCCACCGGTGAGGAAAATGTGCATTCAGGTATTGGCGTATTGGCAGAGAAAAATGTGGTGGCGCCTCATCTTCTGGCTAGTAGTAGGTACTTCTAGCAAAGTGTTTGTATTTTGGGCAATAAAGTTCAAATAGAGAAGTTCTTTCAGATAAGGAAGAAATTGAAAAGAAACAATAAAAAACGAACATCACACCACACCAAATGTTTACTTTGAATTCATGCTGAGAATGTTTTTACCTTAGAGCATATAGATTTGCGGATTTCCACAGATGATTGTTTTTCCAATTAAAAACATCTTGTTTAGTAATGTCTTATCAGTTAAAAACATGTTATTAAGAAAATATTGGTTTGCTTATTTAGTAAATATTGAGCAAATTGTAGACGAGCTTGTGAATCTTGAGTTAATATTTTGGACAGGTGTATAGTGATATGGACGGAGATTGTTTTTCTTTAAAATTTTCCAACGAACAATTGGCTTGACTGTTGCCGCATTTATCCCACTAGTATTCAGATTTGGGTATTTCAAAATACAAACTAAAATCTCTTCATCATCATCGACGTTAGTAGTTTTTGTAGCACCACTACGACTTTTAGCATGAAAACACTCTTTCTCGCCTACTAGGTGGTTGTAAATATTTCTGAACAGTTTGTTACCTTTTATTATCGCACCTTTCAATTTATTATGTTGAGATATAAGTGGTCTGCTTACTTCCTGCTCGGCCTAAGCGGCTCGACTTACAGGAAGCGACCTACATTGCAGCAGGTACTTAATACAGGCCTCTCGCCATGGGCGACGAGCCATTAAATCTGTAAAGATACTGCAGAAAACAACTACTCCGCGGACTAATGCCCCGACCGGCATTGAATTACTCCTGCAGTATCTGTGTGAACAGCCAAGAACCCTTGTCGGCCACACCACCAGACATAGACCAGTTTTGGGTCGCTTCCTGTAAGTCGAGCCGCTTAGGCCGAGCAGGAAGTAAGCAGACCACTTATATCTCACCTGCACTCAGTTTATACAGATTTGGAAAGTGAGGATCTTGATGGTGAATTGTATTTTGCCGCTTGCGTGTATTTGTGTCATGCTACACGCATACTTCGACCACAGCGTGTTTTCATCAAGCAGTGTTGCCAGGTGGGAAAAATTCAGTGCATGAGAATAATTTCAAAGAAGCAAGTAATTTTCAATTAGTTTTGTAATGCCATTTTTATTTCATTAAAAATCATTATGTTCTGTTATTTTATCATAATATTACATTGTAAGTAGGTAGTTACAGGTACTTACTTAAAAGTTATTAACCACGTAACCTTTCTAATTTATTTTATTGTTAGGCCGGGCGAACGTTGAGGCGCAGTTGACGTGACGCAGGGTGACTCACGGGTCGTAAAATCTGTTGTTTCCAGAAAATGTAGGTACCCTTACGGAATAGAGTTAAGAATCACTGCAATACAGCGTGAATACAGCACACACAGTGACACACACCTCATATCCGTAGACTGTCATACCCGTTTATGTATTCATTGCTAATTATTAAGAGATCAGTCTACAATAAAGGATATTTCAAGTACCCAAATATTGTAGATACCTACCTCTATCTATTCAATTTTGCCCTCGATTTTTCCTTTATTTCTCGTTAGGTCTTTGTTTTGGTAGATTTCAAAGAGTAATTTTAATAATTTTATTATTTCTTTTTGTGTCTATTAAAAAGCATGAGACTTTGTAATCAAAATATGAAAGCATGAGATTTCCTCGGAATGGATGAGATCTGACAACACTGGCATCAGTTGATTTGACAGATTTGCAATGACGATACGGAACCGATTACCGTAGTAGAGGGGAATGCTAGACCAATGCACGTCGCCTCCCCTCTTAAAGTTCGTACCTTCCCTGGAATGAAGCGGCAATTTCTACTTTCTCCGTAAAGATCCGCAATTTCGGAATCTGTATGTGAACATACATATGAAGGAGCAGCCAGTTCAATTGTCGGTCATCTCACCTATGGCATACTGATGAGGGCTAACAAGCTCGAAACCGGTCTATGTCTGGTGGTGTGTCCGACAAGGGTTCCTGGCTGCTCACAAAGATACTGCAGGAGTAATTCAATACCGATCGGGGCATTAGTATGTAGCTGTTTATTAATTAGTTTATCTTTAATAGCTGTTATTTATTTTAGTGTTTCTTTTATATTTCTGCTGGTCCTGTAATTGGGGTTACCTGTTGGGCTAATAAAGCATATTATTATTATTATTATTAGTCCGCGGAGTACCTAGTTGTTTCCTGCAGCATCATTTACAAATTTATTATATTATTAATTATGTTATTTATTATGTTTATTATGTGTTATTAAATATTTTCTGTAATATCTTCATAACTGAGCGTAATTTCGACTGTTGATAGGTACCTATACATATTTGGTGTAAAATAAAATTCTCTACCTATTTCTAACAGTTGCGTGTAAAAATTTAAACGTACAAAAAAGTTACAGCAGAATATTCACAAAGAGTTGTAGTAAAATGAACGCCGTGTATGGTTTAACCTAATGGAAACATAATCACTACATACTTCATGAAGAGAATCTAAGTGACAGCAAATTTTACTCAAATTGGTTAACTTGGTTCTGAAGGAGAGAACAAGAAAGAAAAAATTAAACTTTAGCTTCCTGTAACTTTTTTTGTGACATGTTTCATTCAAACGAGTTTAGTTAAATCGACATCATTTGGGTTCTAAATCTTGAAGTCTTGAACATCCGTTAGGTGAGACCCTCTATTAATTTTAAAATTAATTTGAAATAAAAAAACAAATAATATTTTAGAAACATTGGATTTAAAAAAGAAAAGACCAAAGTCTTACTTTATTAGAAATATGACAAGAAATTAAATGTTTTTTAATTTCTGTGAAAATCCATTGGTGTAGTTTTTCTGAGGGTTTTAGCGACAAGATCCATAACTGCGCAACTGATTGATTGATTTACATAGAAATATACCGAATTGTTCCCTTTAATTAGTTCCATCATTTTCCCAAGTATAGTCATGTAGGCCAAGCAACCAGGTACTATTGAAAATTTGTGATATTTTTCAAAAACTCCCTTTCTTTTGAGAATGAGTAACCCTTAGCTTATTAAGGCTTTGGGCCTAAATTGATCCAACTAATATACTCCGTACAGTGCAATTTTTGTACTGTAGAAAGTTTCTTAAGTATTCAAAATAATATATCTACTGATTTTAAAATATCTACATCCTCATATATAGGTTAAATATGAGGATATATGTAGGTGAATGACTTGTTGTCGTTCCCTTTGATAAATCACATTTGCTATGAGATTATTGTTAATAATAATATATTTCTGTGTTAGAGCAACGTTTATCTACAATTCTTTTAAAATAAATTTCCTGAAAAGTTGGCGATACTGATATAAACAATGTAAATAAACTTTGTTGGTTTTTACCACATGCCAAGTTTATTTGTATGTTCGATAATAATATTCACATAAAGACAATTCTGAAATAAGTTTTATTGTGCGTAGCAACTGGTCATTATTCTCGTATTTCCTGATAATAATATTCATTTAATAATTTTGATATGGCCAACACCTTCGGCATCTTATGGAATAAATGTACAAGTGTATCTGGCTTGGTGACCTCGTTTCTCATGCACTTTTTAACTTGATAATGTTCTCGCTTGAATGAACAAAGTCCTAGGAGTTGTAGTTGTTTCTCTGGTGTCAAATACATCTCAATGCTTTCTTACGAAATTATGTGTTAAACAACTTGAAAAATAGTTTCTTTATTCGTATGTTCACACATCCATTATTTTATTAAATATAAAAGATTTATAATAGAAAACCAAGTTTATCAAACCGGATGGATAATTATTTCTAAAAGATTGTGGTAGGAAACTAAAAGTGTTCTACATAACCAATGGTTGCCATTCCACTACATTGTTTCCTGTACAAATGCTTCAAAATGTTCGTCATTTTTGCCCTATAAAACACTTCCTTATGCAAATGCTTCAAAACGTCAACAAAAAAATTATTTAAAACTTGTCATTATTTCCCTATAAAACACTTATTTATTTTCACCTTTTTGTGTATGCGCCCGAACATTGTAGGATTATTTTTGTTACAACCTGTCTATTAGATAAAAAAACTTTACCCTATACTATGGCAAATAAACGTCATAGATTGTTCGCAAATTTTCAAATCAGCTGCAACTTGACATATACATTTTTACGATGTCATAATTAAAATTATAACTAGTATCATGTACCTCATTAAAAAATGGAATGTATCTGTTTGCCGCCCCATTTAAATATGCAACTATTATAAAAATTGGCATTAATTAGTACAATGATTACGATTACAATTTTCGAACTTTATCTTTATAGAAAAACAATAAATAATGTTTGTAAATCTTTTATTAAATACAATAGAATTGATTAAAAAAATAGGAGTACACAGATTTAGTCAAGTATGTGTAAGTAAGTATTAGATATTTTGTGTAATTATTTATTTTATTTTTTTCTAGAGGCTATGGCTTGGTTAGAGAAGCTGGCAAAGCAAGTCCAAGAAATGTTCAAATCGCAAAATAAACTGAAGTTCAACGATGATCTCGAAACACCCCAACAATACAAGGAGCGATGGCGTTCCATTTACATTGTTTATTTTACTATGTTCCTTATATCCTTAGGATTTAGTATTATAGTAACGGGAGTATGGCCTTATTTGGACAAGGTAAGTGTTTTCAGTATGGACGACATAACTGGAAAATTATTTTAATTTAATTTGGTGTTTTATTTGAATAATTCGCAGTTATTGTATTGTATTTTCGGTTTGTGCATTATGATCTGTAAACCTTGTAGGTTTGTCATTACGCCATTAAATTACTAAGTATTAACTGCGCGATGCAAACAACTATTTTATGTTTCCATTTTATGTTTAACATCACGGCCAGTATTAGCTTTTATTAGCCAATATTAAGAGGGATTCTAAAAGGTTTTGATCGTTTGTTCATAATAAGAAAGAACATACGCGTATACCTAACAATGTCTTTTCGATGATCAAGAATTTGACGAACCGATCCAAATTGTTGACGCCTTCTGTAGACGAGAATGTTCAAAATCCAAATCTATCATTAGATTATTATCAGTCATGCATTAACGAATAGCAATTTACGGAATCTGATGTTTTTTTAGCAATTTATAAACTAAAAAACAAAATGTGTTGTGGTGACGATCAGATTCCAAGTTTTCTAATAAAGGATTGTTCAAGGGTTTTGAGCACTCCGTTGCTTTGTTCAATATTGCATTATCAACAGACTAGTTTCGTGATAGGTGAAAACTGACAAGAGTGTGTCCAATTTCAAGTGATAACCTTGCAGATGTGAGATGCTATCGCCTTATTGCCAGATTGTCTAACATCACAAAGATGTTTCAATCAGCAACGTTTTTCCCTAATTGTTCAACATTATCTAACTTGGCTAGTTTACTCAGTATACGGCGAACCATGTTGATAACAAAGAACAAGTTGATGTTGTTTGCACATACTTCTCAAAAGCTTTTGACAAGGTAAATCATAGTATATTGCTTCCCAAGTTGTAACGTTATGGTTTCAATAACAGCTTATTCCGCTTCAGGGCTTCAATTTGAGACCACTCGCTTTAATCCTGTTTGTAAATGATTTATCCTTGTCTTTAAAATCAAATCATCCTTTGTTTGCCGATGACTTAAAATTGTTCTTTAATATATTATCATCTACTGACTGTTTTATTCTGCAAGTCCTGGTAGATTATGTTTATACTTGGTGTACTGATAATTATTTATCTATTAATATAAATAATTGCAAATCAGCCACTAATTATAATATAGGTATCACCTTTAACACGTTACGAGGAAATTAAATATCTTGATGTAGTGTTTGACGGCAAAATATCTTTTTATAGTCATATTAATTCAAATATTAAATGTGCATACAGTACTTTAGGCTTTGTTATAAGGAGTACAAAACCTTTCACTGATGCAAGTGCATTGAAAAGTCTATATTATTCTCTCGTACGTTCAAAACTCGAATACTGTAACCTTATTTGGTATCCCTATCAAATCTACAGTAACCATTTGGAAAGAATATTGCGACGTTTTCTCAAACTCCTATCTTTTCGCATCGACAATTATTATCCTGACAGGGGATATGATCACCAATTACTTCTACAAAGAGATACTATGCAGTCGTTGTATACTGTAAGCGTGGTTACTAGATAAACTTTAAGCCATTTCATGGTATCGTTGATTCTCAAGCTTTACTCAATTTATTCCATATACCTACGTGTTTCAAGACCTGGCTATCGTGAGAATTCACTATTAATTCTATTATCGGAATGCTAGGACAAATATAGTTATAAAATCTTCTATTTATTTAATGGCTAATAATTATAAACAAATAGCAGATCAGTGTGATATATTTGATGGTAATATTAATGACTTGTTAAGAATTGCATTTATTTAATAATTTTTTTAACTATATATATTTAATTTGTCCGTTTGACTTAATTTCTTGTACTTTAATATGCCTTAGACTTGCTACAGACCATGCGTGAATTCTCGATTCGAGAAATCACGCATCGCGCATCACGAATCGCGAACTCACGCCTAGTCTGTAGCGGGCATTATATTATACAAATTTGTTGATATTTGTTTTGTTCTGTAAATGGAATATTTTTATTGGACAATAAATGCATTATTATTGCTATTATTATAATAAGGGAAATATAAATGCCTAGGCAACAGTATAATATAAAGAAAAATATAGGGTGTACGTGTGTCGATGTTAACGCATGAAAGAAAATGTTATTGCCATAATTTGTAAACGAATAAGGAGATACTCGTATTTTTAATTTCACGATTGATAAAGTGATTACTTTCTCAGTTAGATCCTACGGCTGGAAAAGAATTCATGGGATTTGTGGTCGCTGCCAATCCCTTCGCACAGATGATCTTTTCGCCGTTGGTTGGTCTGTGGAGTAACAAACTTGGCTCTATTCGAATACCCTTAATAGTGTCTCTAGTTGTCTTCACTGTCGCTAGCAGTATCTACTCATCCTTGGAACTATTCGACAGCTACCGGAAACATTGGATGCTGTGGTCCAGATTTCTAGTTGGAGTCAGTTCAGGTAAATAGCTACAAGTGAAGAAGGTCTTTCATTGTATTATATTTTATAGTTAGAGTACACGTGATTGCTGGTAGTCATTGTTCACGTGTAATCTATAGATCGATGTTTATAAAAATTCACATTTTTCAAATATGATTTCATTTTGCAAAAAATAAGAATAAACTGGACAAATTTTGTTGACAACTAAATGTTCGAATAATAACTAATAAATAGAGTAAAACTTAGTTAAACAGTGTGTTCAAATTTGATCTTCAACACTATTGTGACACTTGACTGGACTGTGCAATTTGATTGATTTGATTTTTTACATATAGGACCCCCTGGATCCCCTAAAAGCCATTCTGTGTTAAAGGGATGAGCTAATTGACTATTAATAGGTACTACTAGTTTTATTTCTTCTGATTAAGCTGAATTAACTGATTTTAGTAACAAAGTGATTTTGTGAGGGTATTTCAAAATTGGATATGTGTGACAATTCATATAGTAATAATAATTATACAAAATATGATTCAGGTTGGAACCCTTTATGTCCAGCGAATATGCATATTATGCTCACCATATTCCAAGTTAATGGCTACGATTTTTTTTTAAACTGTAGCAACGATTCTTTTATTGAAATTTGGTAACGTAGCATTGCTCCAAATCCTTTAAAACCTCACATACGGATTCACCAACAAGGCGTAACGTTAGTCAGACTAGCGGAGGTTCCGTGAAAAATTTACGCCTCTGTTGCACCAATTTAAATAAAAGCCATACTCCTATTCATTACTATGTATAATACTTACTTTATGATATGTTAACTAATCCGTAGCACTGAAAAGTACTGTTTTTGAATATAAATACTGTAACCTCGAAATTAGGTTATCGTTGAAACACGTCACGTAGACAAACAATCTTTATTATCACTCTTGATAATACAAGAAATATCCTTTAATAAATTTCGCAACTGTCAACGCTTTACTTTGACGTTTGTCACTCGCGTTTGGCTGCTCAATACAAACTGACTCAGCGGCCGAGAATGATCTGCTTATATAGGTTTTTACAGTTCTCGAAGTTTCTGAGATTTCGAGAACATGTCGAGAAACAAATAGAATATAGCCTGGAATATTCCGGAAAACGTCAAAATAAAGGCATCACAAAAATTGTAAATTCTAACATAAACAGAAACGTAATTTACAAACTAATGAGGTAGGTGAGCTTCAATTATAAATTCTAACGAAAACAGGAACATAATTAATCAACTAAAAAGGTAGGTGAGCTTTCGTAACAATACTAAATATACAATGGGAAACGCAAGGAACTAGAGGCCAAAGTTACGTGATTTTTAGACAGGTACAATACTGGGTCTAACTTTTGGCGCAAATATGGACGTAAATAAACAGCCTACCTAGCAACGCATGTTTCGTGAATGAGCGCAAAGCTGGTTAGGCCGACTAACGCGCTTTACACGGGCGTAAACTGGTTAGTCCGACTAGCGCTACGCCCATTTCATGAATCCGGCTGTTAAACCTTGTCCGCATGGACGCAAAATTCGCAAAAATTCGCGCAAATTATTTAACTGAAACTTTTTGCGAATTTTGCCAACTGCAATGTTTTCTATAATTTTCATCATAAAACTGTCATTGACTGTCAAGGTAGATTGTCAGAAGCTCAAGTTAAACCTATAACCCTACACAATGATAAACATAGCGATAATATTCAAGTTTTACGAAATTCGAGAAAAGTTGACACATTCCCGTCATTAATAATTTAAATCAAAATTTAAGGTTCAAATTTTTAAGTTGCCAAAATAAAAACAATATTATTCATAGAAAAAGTAAGTAGTGTTCATTTACCTAAGTAAGTAGGTACTCATACAACTTGTAAAGCTCGGCAAGGCTCTTGCTACAAACTTTTATGCTCGTGGGAAATTAGTATAATTTCATGCTCATTACATATGATGTACATACATATTGTATATCTGAACATACATTTATCAGGACTTGTAGTTACTCGTGTAAATACCGAATAAAAGTAGTTGATTAAATAAGCAACCTCTTTGAACTTTTGATAAGATTGTTTCAAATAACATAATTTTCTTTAGGTTTCCTTATTTTTTGATATTAAATAATTTCTTATCTTGTTTCACTGATTCTACAGACAAGGCCACGTTTGACCTGAGTTTGTAGTACATGTCCAAACATCGTCAATTATTACAAACTATTGTTTCATTAAGGTGAATGTTAACATAATAATTAGCTACTTCAGTTGTTGTAACATGAATTTATAACCAAACTGTATATACAGGACGACTGGGGGGGGGGACCCCATGTTCGGAAGGGATGTTCAAGGGGCAAAAGTGAACAAAAAAGCCAGATAAATAATATGCTCGAATATCAACGGTTACAGAGATAGCAATGAAAATATTTTTACCCAAGTTAATTATTGTAATGCATCCGTAGAGAAAAATGTTTATTCTGTAGGTATTATAAACATTGATTAAAGGTCTAATAAACTAAAGTTAATGAATTAAATTTTCAAATATACCACCGTCCGCCTCGATGCATGCATCAGTTCGAATATTGAAGGTTCCTCCTAATCACCCTGTATAATGCATTTCTCCTTTATTCTATGAATATAATACATATAATATGGATTTTCAGCAAATATTGCGGCTTGCCGATCTTACCTTTCAGCCGCCACCCGCTACTCTGAAAGGACGAAGGCCGTATCCATGATATCCCTTGCTCAGGTGCTAGGATTCATCGTAGGCCCTGCCATCCAGGCCGCAGTAGTGCCACTAGGAGGCGAAGGTGTTTGGCTTATCAAAAATAAGCTGAAACTGAACATGTACACGGCCTCAGGCTGGATCAACGTCTTCCTCTCCTTGTTCAACATCTACCTGTTCTTCCCCTCTGTCTTCAAAGAGTACAAGATAGCCGCCAAGGAAGCTATGATAAAAATGGGGAAAGACAATGAAAAGGACACCTGGAAGGACGAAAAACCAAACTACTTTTCCGTTTGGTCTCTCATTGTAGCGTTCTTCGTGATTGTGTTCAATTTCATGCTTTTGGAGACCTTGGGCACTCCCGTTACCATGGATCAGTTCGCTTGGTCCAAAGGAGACTCCTTATGGTACATGGGAATCCTGATGTCTGTAGGAGCAGTGATGGCGATAGCGACATTCGCATCCATCGGCCCTTTAACGAAGAGATTTTTGGAGGTGAAAGTGATGATTTGGGGTGGCTTCTTATTTATGGTCCTGGGAAGATTGTGTTTTATCCCATTCGCTAACGATCCGCCTGTAATGTACGACGCCGGTTTCAAATTGAATCTGACCGTTTATTGCGACAAAGTATTCAGGAACGTTACTTTGTTGGAAGTGGATTATAACATTGTGAATAAAACTTTACAGTCGTATGGAAAATGGCTGGATCCGAATGAAACCAACGAGACTATTATAAAGAATATGACTTTGAACTGTGGAGAGGATCTTTTGGGATGTCCTTCCAGCCAAGAATGGTGTAGTTACACTCCTCAAATGACCTTGACGCAGTTCATTATAGGTTACCTGCTTACGGCCTTTGGGTATCCAGTAGGAGTCACGTTGATTCAGACGATTTTTTCGAAAATTTTGGGATCTAGGCCACAGGTTAGTTAAGTGTAATTTTGTATTTTGCAGTTTTATAAGCTTCAGTAACTTAGAGATACGTACTATCGTTTGCAATATTAATGACACTCACTAAAATGAATTTTGCGATTTATTTTGAACTTCTGACGTATTCATATTGAAATCTGCTTTAAACATAAGTTATTAGTTGTTTCACTTACCAAGAGAGATTTAATGAAATTTCTATTCAGAACTTCCAGAAGTTCAAAAACTGTTTTAAGAGAATGCCATTATTATTGCAAACGATTGTACATACCACACCACGGCAGTACATTGGTAATAAACGAGAAAATTTAAGTTTTCGAAGGCATGTCATTTGAGTTGGCTTGGCTGTTGCCTAAAAGCAACATGCTTGAGGAATTTGTGATTCAATTATGAGGCATTTCAATACCCGAGTGTTATTCAGTCATGAAATATTTTGAAAGCGATGTATTCGGATATATTTATTTAGTAAAATTGTAGCTAGTATATGGTAATTATATATTCTGCAGTTCAATGAACAATGGGAGGAAGTATTTATTTATGTACAGCAGAAAACTAATTATTAATGGCTTTAACATCATTCCACGCATATTACTTATTACCTACTTGTTTATATATTTTCAATAGATTCAACATTTCTTTGCCAGTGCTTGATATTTTAATCATTGCATTGAAATCAAACTTCAAACTTGTGTCAAACAAGCAATTGATAACAGCTAATGCGAGTATAAGGTGTTTGCTTTTGCAGCAGTTGGAAATTGTTTGAAACTAATGGAAATGTCCGGCCAACTCGAATATTTCTGACAGTTTCAAACCGTTTCCAACTGCTGCATAAACAAACCGATAGTGTAATAAATATATCGACCAATTTTGCACAAGTGATTGAAAAACCACAAGTCTTATGGGACAATATACATTAAATAATAAACCTGATAAACTAAATTTATTCTTATCCTTTTAAAATGTTGGAAATAGATTTCTGAAGATATAAATGAGGTCATTATGAACGTTTCTCACAATTGATCATATAAGTTTTAGTATTATTTTGTAATTTTATTTTAAAGGGAGTGTGGATGGGCTTCATGACAGGCTCCGGCTGCCTATCCAGGGTGATGGGTCCAGTTTTCGTGACGTACATCTACGAAGAATATGGAACCATATGGACATTCGGTTTGACCACCATCATGATGGCCGTCTGCTTGGTCTGGCTGCTGTGTTTCCAAAAATATTTGATCCCTACAGAAATAAAGACGAGCAACGATGAAGAAAACGGCCAAGAGCTGATGGAAGGTACAAATTTTGTATCTGTGAACTTAGATGAGGAAGTCGATGTGGTTGGTAAGGTGGAAAATGGTAAAGCTGCCACGTGATTCCGTTGAGCTGTGATATGTCATTGTGCCAAGAAAATTTTTATATCGGTTTCTAATCGTGTTTTTATGTCTGTGTATTGCCTAGCAGCTCGCCAGTCCAGTTAACTCTAAGAAATGCAAAGTCCAGTTTTAAAAAATTCAATGGTCGATTATATTTGATACAACATTTTAAGATTATATAGAGCTTAAGGAGATGTAAATATTTATTATAAAATTCTACATTACAGCGCTGTCTTTAAATAAGGTGCAGAGTGCAGACTAATATATTTATATACAGGGTGATTTATTAAGGATGGGAAACTTTGGGACCAAATATACTACAGACAAAAATACGACGATTGAGATTTTGTAGTTTCTTAACAATTATGAAAGTTTTTATATCAACCTAGAAATTGGCAGTTTAATATTTTTTGGCATAAAAAATAATAATTTTTGGCTTATTTTGGTTTAGCTCATAGGGGACGCTGCTTATAGTTTATGGCATTAGTAAATAACGTAATATTTTTCCTCCCTGTATAGTTCATACGACCAAAATAACAAAATAAAATTTTAACCTCCATCACCCCGTTGTCGCTTTAACTATCAATATCCATAGTAAGGTATGTTTGGCCCAATCACATTATTTTAGTCTCTAGAAATTCTAACTTTGACTCTAAATGAATCTCCCTGTATTTGAATAAGTAACAATTACATGTGCCGAAAAATTATTAACAAAAATATATATTATACTGACCATAGAAATCTTTTATCTTTTATACATTTATATATTTTATATATTTGTATATAAATAGGCTTTGGATATATTCTATGGTATAGTATTGCTGACATAAATGACTACTGATTGTATTTACGTAGTGTTCAAATACAATAGAATATAAAAATATATATTCATATATAAATAATACTATAGCTACAAATTATTCACATTTGTTATTTTCAGTATATGGGAGTCTTCTCCAGACTTGAATTTATTTATAACTTTATGATATTTTAATATGTATCTTTAGTTTATCTGTGATAATTTTTTTACTGATGTACTTAAATATACAGTTAGATAATTTTATTAAGGCAGAGAAAGTAGATCATAATATTAATGTGTGCTACTATTATATTCAAGCGTGCTAAACAATTTTAAATATTTATAATAGCGTACTGGTTTGATGTAACTAATTTGTTTCCTTCGACTAGAGCTTACTAACGTTCAAATTTAAAGTACTAATAGAAGCAAAAATTCGATTACAAAAATAAAAAATTGATAAAAACAAACATCAAAAATTCAATGTTTTTATTAATAACATTACCATGGTAATATTTTTATAGCAGGTATGAGCCTAATACCTTTAATTTTGAGTAATTTTGTAATTATAGAGTATCCAATAGTTCATATTTTACATATTTAATATTTTTTTAGAATTAATACATATACATTTTAAAATATTTTGATGAGTTTCAATGTAGCAAAACGCTTTCGTTTTTGATTTGATTTAATAAAAATAAATATTTTCTCTAACTATTAAGATACAAGTATTTTGCGTTGTTAAAAATTAAGTTAGACACTGAAAAATATAGAGAAAAGCACATTAAACTGAATAAACATTTTTTTTTTAATTTTCTAAGCTATAACTAGATATTCTGAATAGTTTAAGACAATAAGTTAATTCTTAAGATGTTATTTTAAAAATAGGTATACCTATTATTTGCTTTGTGTAGGTACATGGGCGTCCACAGAAAATTTATCAGGAGGGGCAAAGATAATTTCAACCCTTAAAGCCTAGCAAAAGATTTGCCGGGTTGGGAGCAACGGTAAATATTAAACTTGAAAAGTAACTCAAAACAATAACAAAGAAGTGATCAAATTTTCCGATTTTATGCATTTGTTCAAGAGCCAGCCTACCCATGCGGGCGCCCATGGTTTTGTAAACATAATATCCGTAATCCTGAACAAATCTCTGCTAGATTTTATATGCAATTTAGAAATAAACTAAGTACTCATGTGATATTTTGCGATATGAATAGTTTTCAAACATTGTTAATTTGACTGAAACTGATAAGAGTTTATACTTCTGTAATAAGAGTACAACTATTTTTACTGATTTTCATCAAATCGTATGTACTAGCTGGTTTATATAATAAAGAGTATTATATATTTGTTGTTTAATTTGTAGAGCATAAACGACTGATTCTCGTTTTTTTAATGGGTATTGGGACTAAAGTATCCTAAGTAAAAACTGAGAATACATGATTTTTCGCTATGCTTTGGATTATATTATACCGCCAATACATTTTTCTCAAAATCTGTGGCATCTACAGTTACCTATATATCTTATTCTCGCAGAAGTTGTCCGTAGAAATTTATTAGTGGGAATTACGTATATTGAATCTGAAATTCGTTGACGGTTTGATCTTATCAACTCTAGTGTTGGCTGCAGTGGCGGCCATTACGATGACAGGTAATGCAGTGCCTCAGTAAAAATTTGGAAGTAATAAGTAACAAAAATAATATATCTTCTAATCGATTTATTACATCCAGTAACATTATAATATATTGGATACGTAATAATACCTACATATACAGGGTTAACTATGACTAAGTACAAATATTTTGAGAGGGCATAAAGAAAATTAAGAATTAACGGAATCACCCTTCGAAAAAATTCCAAAGTTATTTATATAAAAATTTGTTTTCAAAATTATATTAAATCCTTATTTAACGCCCCTATGCGACTTGTCCGCCACACGTTTATAGAATCAGAGTAGGTAAAGTAGGCAACTAGCAACACGATCGTAAAATTTCCAGTCAAGTCATAATTTAATTCCTGTGTTTACCATGTGTTTACGTTGCAGTTTAGTGTCCTTCATCAGTTTTTAGTGCCTTTTTTAATTTTTAAACGCTTCATAGTTATTAAATAAAGAAATTTTTGTTGGGTGCAGATAGATTTTTTTATTGTCTTTTAGCCTTGAGTATATACACTAGTCAAGGCTTTTAGTTAACCCTGTTTATCTATAAATTACTGTAAACACACAAATTTAACACCAACAACAGCATTAACGGTGGCGTGACTTATAAACAGCGAAGTTGTGACAGTTTTCAAATTGCCTCTGTGCAATTTTGCAAGACATTTGCAAAATTCTTGCCAGACTTACATACAAATGAGAAGAAACATGGAACTTTTTTACGAATTTGGTAACAGTGGTAATTACTCTTGCTCGGTTATAAAACATAGAAACAACCAGTTTTACATAGTAAGTAGGTAATGGACAAAATAGGCAAAATAGAATCGGAGCGGAACTCTTTCATTCAAGTGGCTGTGGATATATACTTAGTTCAGGAGAACCGGACCTAGACTTAATAAACTTTGATTTTGTCTTTAAATAAAGTAGTTGTTCACTTAAATATTACCCCTTCTTATATTTGCAAGACTTCTTACCGTAGCAATATTTCTTGATCTTGTCTTGGTCTTGCCTTGATCTTATCTAGGTCTTGTCTTGGTGTTCTCTTGGTCATGCCTTGGCCTTGCCTTGGTCTTGTCCCAACAAAAAGCAGGACAAGATTGCCAACTCATGGTTTAGTCTTAAGAGCGCTGTTTTTAAATGCATTTTTCAAATTTATAGTTGCTTTTCTGCCATTTTGATATAAATTATTGTTCATATTTAGGTAAACTATCAGAATTTGGTAAAGGTAATTTAAACGCTTAAATTCATGAACGTCAGTAGTGGTGCATTAAAAGGGGGGGAGGGGGGTAGAGGGATGAGAATAATTACCCTCCTCATCACTCTGTAATTAAATTTGTTATTATTATTTATTAACAAAAATATAAAATTGGCACTTGTTTTTTCATATTTTTAAGGCAAAAAACAAAAAAACACGGAAAAGCCATCATTGAAAGATTTTGCAATAACACCTGCCTTGATCCCGTGGTCTAAAGATATTTTTAATAATGGTGCTATTATAAAAGCGTGTGTAGAACTCAGTTAGACGGTTATTTCCTTGTTTGATGACAACGTTGCACTTTACCATTGACTTGGTGAGTTCCTCAGTTTCGAAGTACTGGATTTTGTCAGGCGAGGGATACAAGAACTGCTAAATCATTGAAGTCAGTCCTAAACAATATCTTAGGCTATCGATTTTTTTTCATTACATTTAAATATATTTTATACAGAAAAGTTAGTAAAAAATTAATTGAGCATTAAGGTTAATTTGCGATACTGAATTTTCAATTTTGTTACAATGTTGATATTCACGTAAAAATTCGATATCTATAACGATACGTATTTAACTAGTTTACTTCTTTATGTTAAATTATATTCATTCAATTTATGTAGTAGATAATTTCTGGAGAGACTATAAATCAATAAACTTAAAAATCAAAAGTTAGTAATAGATAGAACAAGAATCATACACATACACCATTTAATACGTAGTGACTTTCCGGGTTGTTATGCCATGTCGTTGGTTACTGGTCGCTGCCAGAAACATAATTAAAGTGCACATCCCTAGCATTAACCGGGACTTTTTGACTTGCTCTAGTTGTTCTCGAGCTAGGTTCTGTGGGGACACACCCGTTGTCTGTATTTCTAGGCGCAAAACCTTCACCGCGACTGAGCTCAGTCTGTCTCCACAGAGCCTAGGCTGAGAACAACCAGGGCAGGTCAAAAAGCCCCGATTAATGCTAGGGATGTGCACTTTAATTCTGTTTCTGGCAACAACCAGTAATCGACGACATGGCATAACAACCCGGAAAATCACTATGTATCAAATGTTAGCACAGACCGAGGAAGCCTAGAAACCACCATTATCCAAATAGTTCATAAAATTTCAAAATAAAAGCCGCTATACATATATACATTTGTAAAGTAGGTAGTCTAATTTTATATGTTGTATAAATTTTACGTGCTGTAAGTGCTTGAAAATTTAAATTTCAAACAATTATTGTATTTAATATAGTGCTGTTCGTAGTTAAAACAATTAAATTTCATTTCAGTTACGGAAATGAAACCTTAAAATAAAGCTTAGTCTTTTAGCTACCAACCTCAGCCATTTGGTATAAATTGTGTCCCACATCGAATGCAGATCCATTTTGTTTATTTTCAACGTACGTCTTTTGCTTCTCTTCACGGAACAACCTATCGATCCAACTTTTTACGTGTCCATTGGGTCGCCAAGGAGACATCTAAACAATTTGTATATTTCTATTTTATTATTAGAGTAGTTTTACAGCCAAGAGTGAGTGAAAATCGGAAAAGGTAACGTACTAATTATTTTCTATTCTAAAGAAGGAAATTTAGATTGAATTCGCTTGGTAACGGAATCGTTTATTGCGTGATGCACATTCGATCGCGTGTAGATTCATTAGAAAAATATTACCTCATATCAATCAACGATGCAGGTATCGGTAGCAGAATGATGTCAGTTCTAATTTTACCAGACTTGTAAAAAGGTTCGAAAAAGGAGTACCATATTGCGCATGAATAAAAAAATGCTCAAATAAAGACCATCAGTTTACTGTAGTTTCATGAAAAGGATTTTTTTGTTGCAGTAGAGCTTTGTGATTACTGATTAAAAATTGATAACACCAATTTAGTTATCAAATACACATAGATGGGAGGCCATATTTTTTAAGCCATAAGAAGAAAATGCGAACAGTATCAAAAAAGATATAAATTCAGTAGTTTCCTTAGTTCAAGTAGAATGTAGGTTATACTAGAGAGTTATTGGAAATCCCTTTAGTACTGCAAAACAGTATTAGGCACGACTTTATTTAAATGCTGCTTTCCCTTATTTTGTCCAGAAAAATATAGAAATTGGTTAATAATTTGACGCATGGGATTCCCTTATTCTTTTGTTTATATCTCTCAATTATTGCAATTTTAATGTTGAATGAGAAAAGGAACATAATAGAAGTCAATACTTTGAAAAAACTAAAATAAGTTTCTTTATCTTTATTTAATTTTTCTTGAAACATGCGACAAAACATTAAAAAAAAACAAAAACATTTTATTTTTAGTTTAGGTTAGGACAGATATAACCTGTTACGCTGAACGACCCAATCTATCAAATAAGGTTATCTTAATCATGCATAAATATGGTTGAACACTATCCTTATTACGGCTGCCTTAATAATATACAGCACATATGCGCACGCTTAGATGTTAATATAAGGGAAATCTAAATACTTTAATCATACAATACACGTCCAATAACTCTCCAATGGTTTTTAGGCTTTCACAGCCGGTGCTATCATTTGATACATAGTTTCCCGGTTGTTATACCGTAACCTCGCTAACTAGGTGCTGCCAGAAACAGTGCACAATGCACATCCTTAGCATTAGCCGGTATACTTTTACCTGCCCTGGTTGTTCTCGGGCTAGGCTCAGTGGGAACAGACCCGCTATCGGTCTCTCTGGGCCCGCTCATATATTGATTTTGGCTCCTATTGTTGATATTACGACTGCTATAGTCGGAACCCTTCCTCGGATAATGGTGATCTTTCGAAAAGTTTCAAAGCCGCCTCTGTAACTTGTCGCATCCCATGCTTCCAAACGTTTCGTCGCTCTTCAATGTCGGCATCTTCAGTGGTGACTCCGCAAAAGCTTTGCCGCGACTGACACTCTCAGGTTGGACAAAATTCTTATCTGAATGGTTCTATTTAAAACTGAAAATGTACTAAATTTACTTACCAAACAAACACCAAACTGTTTCTATTTTTATTAATTGTATACTTTTAGAAGTTGAATGACAAAATAAAATACAGGCTATACTAGTAACGTTTTGACGAACTTTCAAAACTGTTTCTCTTGTTAAATTTTTAAATCCTGGTTTATTTTTTTCATATGTTAATAATTTGTTGAAAGTGATATACAGAGAAAATTAAAGAAGATAGAGCGTAAAAATATTGCCTTATAAACGCGTGTTCAATTATATTAATAATTTAGAAATTACAGTAAAAACTATTTATTCTATTCCATAGAAAACGAATAAATATTTTTATTTAATTATTTTGGTCATGTAATTGAAAGTTCCTTTTAGACGAGATAAGTTTACATAAAAAACTAATCCAGTGGCTATGGATATGAGGAATTTAGGTGCATCAGAACAAGATGCGATAAAAACAAAATACGCATTTCAGTTCCGGTAGAATGAATTAGTTTTTTTTAAGTAATCTCGAAATGTATCCATTCACATCTGCAGAACGTTGAGAAAATGGTGTAAACTTGAACGTCCATTTGAAATGACGTGTGACAATTTATTAAATTATTTTCATTTTAGATTGTGAAATGTCTCATATGCTTTTCAGAGTGCCTCTTTCTCGCAAAAAACCTTTTATTGTTGATCGCAAATAAATGCATGTCCACACTTTTTCTAGAGTTGAATTCATTGGCTTTTTTCGAAGGTAAATATGTAATTTATTTTTCTGAAACTGTTAAATAAGTTTTTTTCTATCTAGAAGTACAGAAAATAAAATATAACGCAAAGTAGCAAAGCTACATCTAGCGGCCATTCCCTTCTCCATGCCGGACTGACCAGTCATAGACGCAAAGCCTTCTACATCACAGTGTACATCATTGATAGCTAGCGACCTCTATCGCGAGTCGGTGATAACGATATGATCATACCGTTATCCTCAATTCGTATCTCACCTATGTCGTACTGATGAGAGCTAACAAGCTCAAAACGGGTAACTTTAGCTGTTTGCTATAGGTTTTCCAGGTGTAATTCAATGCTGGTGGGGACATTAGCCCGCAGAGTAATTGTTTAATGCAATTCCGTGTTTACAAAATAAATATAGGTTTGGTGACACCTCTATTAAATTCTTAATAGGTATAATACATTTAAGTTTTACCCTACTACAATTTGTAATAAATTACTTTCAACAAACTTATATTGTACTGAAAGTTACTAATTTTACTGTTACTAATTCCAATTTCCTCTATGATTTTGACAATCTTTAATCCAGGTAGGGCAGCAAAACTTTAATTAGTTAATTTTCCTTAAGAAGTTGATCAAAAACTGCCTCTCATAGTCACACAGTTACTTCTAGCTTATTTTTATTAAAGAGATATGTTAAAGACATTTTCACACCATTTGCGTAATATTCCAGATTTATATAAAACGCCTCTGCATGATTACACTGATATAAATGTTCTAAAATATTATCAGTATTAATACAAATTATAAAACTCTTTTTCGAGTATTGTATTGTGTCTCAAATGTTGTATTGTTCAGTTCGATATGTTGAGGTGGTCTAGACAAACCAATCGATAGCTACTACTGCAGTTTGTTGCATAGATCATATAAATATATCTAAGAATTGCCTAGACATCGATTTCTTTGCATGTTTCAGAACATTAAAGAAGAAAGAGTTTGAGTTATATTACATTTGTGCTTGGTTAGCGAAAAATATTCATAATATTATATTTTTAAAACTAAATATATACAGCTGCTGGTCATATGTCCCTTCCGTTTGATGTTTAAAACACATTGGTTCATTTATTTCACACTAAATATATTTACTTCCAGGAGAAAATGGCTTAAAATTTATAAAAATATAAGGATAATCGGTAATATCATACTCGTATTAGAGATACTTGAAATAAACTTTTAATTGATTTGGTACCATGAAGAACTAAGCATATATCTCAGCCTTATTTCCGTATAAATAAAGCAGAATTCCATCCATTTAGATTTTATAGGTATTGTTAAAAATCAAGTTCATCGTCATAAAAATCATATCTAGAACAAATTTGGTGACCGTTATTCAAATTTTTGTTATCTCCAATATCTCGTGGAATAAAATTTCCACGGACGCAATTCGTTACTTAAAACAAATTCATTATTCTTGCCATTCAGAACCGTAACCAGGGGTTGATTGAGTTGAACAGTGGTACACAATATATTTTTTTTTTATAAAAATCAAAACTTTTCGTAAATAAAAACGATACAAAATATGACACGTCTTATATCTATTTCTTAAAATAATTATAGCAACGTCAATTTCGCCGTTCAGTTTATTTTTTCAAAAACTGATATGTCATCTCGCCTTTGTTTTTTCCTTGGGAATCGAAAAACGCTCTAAAATATAGAAATTTGTCCACCACATTCAAAGTAATAAAACTTTCTGGACTACCTTTTCTACCTTTCTAGATCTATTCATTTGACCACATTTTTCATATTATTAGAAATATAATCATCAAAACTTGTATCATTAGAATTTAAATAAAAAATATACAGAATGTTCCATTTATAAAACATCAACGCGCATTCATCTACCTCGCGCATCAGCATGACAGTGTATTGGTCACAAACGTTGATTCATGTATTAACACATCAGTTCGCAGTAAACAACATACACGTTCGCACAATCTTCTTAAAACAAAGACGAAAGAATTGCATTTCATTGCAGTGGCGTGCGCGATTATTGTGACACAAAAAAATAAGAAAAAACAAAAAAGTCCTAGTAAATGGTCTGCAACAAATTGCATTAAAGGATAGTACCATAATGTCGGTACATATAATATGTCGTCTGCTCCAGCACCAGATCTGTTCGAGTCTTTAACTTTTTTTAAATCTCTTCTGAATCCACCACGCAAACTGTTAATCTTTTGTATGACTGTATTTTTGAGCGGTTCAGGTTGTACAACTTTTAACTTTTCAAGTAAAATCTGATAAGCTGTATTTTTCTTATTTTTGTCGAGGTAGTCTTTTCACTTAGTTTTCCATAAACAAGGATGGGTCCGACAGGGCCGCGACAACCCGGGGGTGCAAGGGGTGCATGGCACCCAGGCGCCACGATCTAGGGGGCGGCAAATGACCGTTGGTTAGAAGCAGACGTCAGTCAAGCTAAACTGCACACTTCCTGTCAAAATATATCTTCCCCCTTTTTATATTTTTTGTCAGTTAGATCAGATCCTTACTATAAATAAGTACTTTATTCTCAGTTGACTTGTTAAAGTGTGGGGTTCACTCGACGTCAACTTATTTTTGGTAATTGTATATGCTTTAAACCTTTTCAAGTGGCAAGCCTATAAAAGCTTGTTCTCTGCAACCAGTGCAACCTCACCTCTCGTACTCATTCATGTGCTGTGAATTAGTTACTATCTATTATTTTCTACCTCAGGTAATTAATTGACAACATAACTTATATATATTAACCCAGAACTTACCCCCTAGCAGTTTTAAAATATTTATTCAAAATGACTTAATAAATATATGCCCCACCGTGTTCATAGCTTTGAAAACATACCAACCATACCTGTAACGGTAGACTCTGGCTCTTTCTCAAGATTTAGGATGACACAAGACATACTTTCTCATTTAGCTATAATAACTATCAAAAACCTAGATATATCTGACTTGGTTGAGGAATTGGCAAAAGAAAGGCCAAAAATAGTATATATGCTACAAGTTGTAGAATGGCATATATTCCACACAAGCGAAAAGTTTGTAGTCTAAAGTATTCTAAACGTGTTTTAGACTATACTTTCTCTAATAAGATTTTAGAAATCATAAAAAAGTTGCTTATTTGTACATATTCCATCACAGTATGTTAGAATAACATGTTAACACAGTGTGATAGAATGTCATTCTAACACAGTATGCTGGAATGACATGTATTACAATCTAATTTTTAGTTGTGGTTTTGTTAATTGTTGAAGAAAAATACATTTATTTTTATTACTATTAATGTATATTTCGATATTTATTTTATTACTCCATTATTTGATTATTAGAATGCTCCTAGAGGCAGCAAAGGTTCCGCACCCCGGGTCTGATATATAAGTCAATGAAAGGTCTTAAAAAATCTCGTTTTAAATTTAAGTCCGACATTTTCACTCTGTAAATAAAACTATAATTTATAAATGCCATATACTTATTTACTAATTAATTTATTATATACTTTATTATTTACTTTAATTTAACTAATTAAATAATAATTATTAATTTAAATAATTATAACTACCTTCTACGTCACTGAAGAACGCCGTGACTGTGTGTGTCACATAACGTTGTTGTTTGACACACACAGTCGAACATCAACGTACATTCAACAGCGCACGCACATGTTTTCTGGAAAACCAGGTTGACAAGTACGACGCACTTCTTCACCGCGCAATCATGTACGTGACGTTATTATGCCCATAGACAGACGTTGTTGTTTGCGCGTAGATGAATGCGCGTTGATGTTTGCATACATGTACGTTCGTCTGTGAACCGCTTAAGGTTTATACTTTTGTAACCAAATACCCATTCAATAATTCTTTTCTCAACTTAGGCAATCAAAAATTTTTTAGGTTTCCTATAATTTCTTGTATTAGACTTTTCTAAGTCGAAGAAAGAACATGTATTTTTATATCAATATAATGTCGTTTACTTATATAGGTACAGGGTGTCTCAGAGAACCGTGCCGTAACCACACATTCCTGAGGTAAAAATAAGTCCTTAGTCCAAAAATACTTCGTTTAAAAGTTACAGGTGCAAAAGTGTGCTATTGAAATAGTTTTTCATTAATATCTAAGAAATGACATAAAGTATTCAGCAAGAAAAATGATTTTCAATTATTTCCTGAATCAATATTATGGAAAAGTGAGTGCCGCTCTTTCTTCCGAATGTTGTTCCTACCTGTAGACCTCCAAAAAGAAACTTCCAATTTCCAATTTATCTGCCGATTGTCCACAAAAAATGTCTCAATTCCTCTTAATAACAATAATTCTTACATATTAAAAGCTGTAGATTACTCTCGCTCCCACACTGCCTGTCATTCTGATGTTCAACTGTGTCAATATAACAAGACTTTAGGTAACTAACTACTCCACATAGTTTTTGAGATACCCTTGTGCATATACTTGCGTCAAGAATTCAGACGTCTTACGTCACGGCTGACGTTACACATTTGTTTTTATTGTCAACGTAATTTTCGATATTTGGTCGCGTTAAAAACAATCATTTTTTGCAATTTAGTGCAATATATAATGCAAACTTTTAGTGTAGTATACAGGGTGAGTCAGTCATAATGTCATTAATTTTAACCACGTATTCGGAAGGCCTAATAAAGGCAGAAAATCGAAAAAAAAAATTTTTACTCGACCTTTAAAAAAATAAACAAATCACCCTATAAAAATCGGTAACACGACGCTCCTGGTACGCTCAAACTTTCTGATGTCGCAGCCATATGATAATCTAATTCCAATGGAAGGCATCGTTGCCACATGTTTACATACATAACGTCGTCTAACACTTCAGCGTGCGTATTATTCAAATTTGCCACCATTTAGTCGCACTTTCCGCATTTCCCGCATTTCTTTCCCCAAATTTAGAGATCACACCACACATTTAGAGGGGGGATGGAGATAATACGAGCAGTAGTTTGTTTATTTCGGTCGTGTATTGGTCGTAAATTCAAATCGCAATGCCTAATTTTACTAATTTAGAATATGTGGAAATGCTAGTTTTATACAGGGAATGTTTACGAAATGCGAATGCCGCTGCTGTCGAATACCGGAGACGTAGGCTTCACCCAAGTGCGCGAACCTTTGTCCAAGTGTTTCAATGTGTTCGCGATACGGGATGTGTTAAACCGCGCCGAGAACTTGCTGGGCATTCTCAAAATGACTTAAATGTAATAGAAGCTGTTTTAAATTTAGTTGAGGAGGAACCTACAATTTCTACAAGAACCATTTCAAGGCGATTGGAGATATCCCAAAGCAAGGTCTGCAGAATATCAAAATTATTAAAAATAAATAACCTAATATTCGAAAACATTTATTTATTATCTACATTTGTCTTTATTAAAAAATAAATCAATATTTAAGGAAAATTCATTCATGTATCTAGATAAAAAAAAGTTAATTTTACTCCTTGTCGTTAAATAACAGTACAAAAACTAGGTAACTAGGTTATTGACCTAGTCTTGGACAGTGTTTTGTCGACAAACACAAGGTTTTTTATTACTTTGTATTTAAACACGTTTTAAACGTTTTTATGTAATGTACATACCTAAATGGTTTATTACTCAATTTATTATTAGATACGTTGGAGTTTTGTAATTTCAATGTTAAATACTTTTTAAACAAACCAAGCTAATTTCTTTGCAGTCATAACAGTCACATTTGGTCGGACGAAAATCCACACGCTACTCGTCGGTTTAGCTTTATTGTTCTCAACGTATGGGCAGGAGTTTACGGGAATCATTTGATTGGGCCGTATTTTCTACCGGAGAACCTGAATGGACCGCGTTACTTGCAATTTTTAATAGAATTGATTGGAAAGCGTTCATTGAACATTAACATTTTAAATTATTATTGGCTGAACTGAGCAAGAAATAATATGAGATTCTAAAATAGTCAGTACAATCGTTTATTTATAATGTCTAACGCCTAGGTGGGTAGGTACTAGAAAAATATTTCAACTTGGCAACATTGCATCAGGTCGACATCGAGTGGAACTGTCAGCTGTAACCGACCAAGGCTGTGAACGGTCAGTGACAGTCTGAAAAGGGGTTTAAATAATGATTTGAAAATATATTTTTCGGCGTAAATATGCATTTAGATTTTTTTTTAATCGCGTATTCGCATTATACTCATTATTCCCTATCTCCTCTTAAAATTAATGACATTATGACTGACTCACCCTGTATAGTTTTATTACTATCAGTTGCAGTTTCTTAAATATTTTGATGAAAATATAATGAATTATTTATTTGTTCGTATGACGTATGTCATCTGAATTCTTGTCGCGAGTATATACGAGTACTTATGCGCAGTAACAAGAATTACTATTTTCAGGGAAATACTTTCTCTTAAATTTTTAAGTTTAAATTTATAAAATGCAATTTTATTCAACAAATACATTTTTTCTCCAACCGTCACAAAGCTATGACATTTTTTGACTGTCAGCACAAAGTAGACTGTCAGGAGTTTCTAAGGTTAACATTTTCCTTAGTGAGAAAAAAATTGTATCTTAGCAACAAAAGTACTAATTTTTTATCCTAGGCGCTAAAATTGACACTTTTATCCTTAGATATTAAATACACAGTTTGAGTATTAAAATTAAATAAACCACTGCTACTACCCTCATTATTATAACTGAGCCTGGTTTATTATTACCAATATCAACTTTCAGTATTTTTTTCGCAATATTTAAAAGTGAGTTCAATGTAGCCTTCCACCACAGTCCTCGATCTCCATCCTCTGTGTCATTTAAGACAAGTGAGGTCACCACCGCCGTCAACTAAAACAGTAGCAGACGTTTGTCGTAATGCGAGTCTACTGTAATTTTTCCAGTTATCCAGCTTCAAAAGTTTTGTCATTTCTTGCGAGAAAGCACTGATTTTATCAATACCAACCACCAATACCACCATTCGATGACACTTTCCACTAATATATCTGAGAAACAATCAACGTTCTACCAATCTGGGTGGACGAAGAGCAACATATTTTCGATAAAAACTTAAATAATTATCTCGTAACAGAGTAAAAGAACGTGGTTTCATGGTTTTGACATCAATAACCAACTGTATCCAACGTTGAGCGCAACATTGAATATGGTGAACAAAGCAGTGAAGGCTTCATTTTATTTGCTAAGATTGATAAATAACACGATCAATACATCTTCTGAATACAACTGAATGTTTTTTCTTTGCATAAATCCATAAAGCGTTGGTAAACACATTTATAAAGAAAATTCAAAGAAACCTCTTTTGCACACTCCAATGTCTCCTCAGGTACACCTAAATCTTCATTAGATCATTAATTTTTACAGAATTTTCAGCAAATTGAGCTTCAAACAATCGCAAATGAAGTCAATTAACCATATGGCAATTCATGTTTGACAAAGTATTCATGACTATACCAATATACCTATCCTTCTTACCTACTTTGCTTTATTGCTTGAATAATTCAAAGCACAAATTGATAATTAAATAGGGGATGTTTCACTCGGATTAAAAGTGTCTCTTTTGCCTCACAATTTTGCATCCCCTCGCCACAAAAGTGACACTTTTAATTCTAATATAACAATATACTATTTTTCATAGTCAAAAACAAGGAAGTACGGAATGAAAACTGAATAACACGAAATATTGAAAATTATTTTAGAAATATATTCTTTTTCTTTTGAAACCGGCTTAGGCCATACTGCTCCCTTACTACGGCTCTGTTCCCATAACAGACAACTTCTCCGGGCCCTTCGTGATATAAACATTGATTATATCGTATCGTGAAAGCCATAGAACTAAGGGCACGAATCATGTAACCCCATAAATCAAATCCGACTAATAGGAAAAAAATTGCCGAACAAACGGTCTTTTGTTCACCAGATGTCCAATCCAGCCACGCCAAGACTGAGCGTGCGCGGCGGCGCCGTGGTGCTGAGGGGTGTGACGCTGTTCTTAGCCGCCGCCAAGAACCACAGGGCCTGCACGATCCACGCCAATAGTAAACAAGGCAAGGGCAAAGCAGGCAAGGGCATGACTGATAAGGACATGTGCAAGTGCTCGCCAAAGCTGCTGGAACTGGCCAGAAAGGACAACTTGTTCACCAGGTAGATGAGTTAGTTATTTTGGCACACTCTTTTAGTTAGCACAAAGCTTCAAAACTACCGTTTTCACCTCCAAGAAGTTGCTGCAATACTTCTTCTTCTTAAAATAAATGTGGTGTGTTTTTTACTTTATTGGAAACGTATTCAAACTAATTGAAATCAATTTTCCTCCAATTCCAGTCAATGAAAGGATGCTCCTTAGCACCAAATATCTAGGTATGCTAATGAAGTAACTTTATACACAAGATTGATTTAAATAAATATCTAAAATAAAGAATAATCATAATACTGTTTTAAAACGTATGAGTATTTCAAATAGAGTCATAAAAACACAATATTTTTGTTTGTGAGCATTTCTTTTTAGAGTCTTTAGAGTAAAAATACAGAGTGTTTTTAAATGAAGTAGTAAAAATGAGACCACATATTCCTTAGGTGAAAATAAATTGATCAAACCTAACATACCTATATCTCAAGTCGTATAGTAAAAAAGATACTGGGTGTCAAATTTAAAATTTTATTTTCGATATTTGTAAATAACTTCTTAAGAAATCCAAATATTTACATAAAATTTGTAAATCGGTTGTTTTTGCGGGCGAGAAATTCAAATTTGTTTCTAATTTTGACGTCACTAATAGAGGGCGCCACTTGTGACACACCATGTTTCTTTTAAATGGCAAAACTTTTTCAGCTTAGTGTATCCACTGACTATCGAAACAATCAATTCTACTACCTCTTCTATCTGAAAAAGGTATATCTTGTTGGTCGGTACGAGTAACCATTTTTGAAATAATCCTATTTGAAATGCTCAGTACCTACACCGAGTAAAAACTGTTTTAGGTTCAGGTGAAGTGCCTTTTCTGCTGAAAATACAGCAAAATATTACTGGAAAAAGTTGTACAGAATGGTAAATTATGAAGACGTGCATAATGATAAGAAGATTGGCCGATCTTTTTGAAATTTTGCACATCTCCATAATTTACCGTTCTGGACAACTTTTTCATGGAACACTTTGCTGTATTTTCAGTTGAAAAGAGACTATCTGAAAAAATAATAGTTTTTAATCGGTGCAGTTAATATTTCAAATAGGATTATTTTGAAAACTGATACAGGCATGTTAGGTTAAATCGATTACTTTTCGCCTAAGGAATCTGTGGTCTCATTTTTACTACTTTATTTATGTAGATAAACCACCACACAGATAAACAAGAGTAATAGATTTACCATCAAAACCAGGAATGGCATAGAATGTCTGAATTTTGATGTGTATTCATTACTCTTATATATATGTGTGTTTTTTATACAGGGTGCTGTATAATTGTATATAGAGAGTTTTTGAATGTTTACTATAATTAAATGCTAAATATTGATATGTACTATACTCGCGACAAGAATTCAAACGACTTACGTCATAAGAACAAATAAATAATTCATTATATTTTCATCAAAATATTTAAGAAACTGAAACTGATAGTAATATAACTATATACTACACTAAAAGTTTGCATTATATATTGCACTAAATTGCAAAAAATGATTGTTTTAATAACGAGACTAAAAATCGAAATTTACGTTGACAATTAAAACAAATGTGAAGTCTTAACGCGAGTATATCTTAAACATTTGAAATCATCTGTTTGACATTTACTAAATAGTAATTTTAGTGAGAAAAGCCTAATAAGAAAAAATTACACAAAAACTCAAATAATATCGTATTTTGCATCGTTCTAATTTTGTTCTTTTTTCTCAAAAATTAAGAACAATGTGACATAAAACGTTGAATATACAAAGCTACCTTCGAATTGCGTTTTCAGTAAGAACGTAAGAGCATAATAAAGTCTAGAAATTAAACATGGAAAGGACGGTTTATTTCACCCTTTATAGCAAACCAATAACACGGGTTATATGCTAGCAAAATATAATTTTGTTCATATTCAGTTGTTTTTGAGACAAATTGAAAAAACTAGAATTTACAACCCTTTTTTAAGAGGCTGTAATATTTTAGGAGAGGCTCCAATAAAAAAATATATGAAAGACCTCCCTCGTAAATTTGCCACGGAATTACCTCTGAATTTTCTGTATACACTTGTGCAACACATAATATTTTTCTCCAACTGTTACGCACAGTCATTCTCTAATGTGCAGAGAAAATTGAAGGGTTAATGAGGGTCTTTTACATGAAATTATTTTATCTAAGCCACCCTGTAGAAGTTAGGACTCATGGCGAGGGAGGGGGTGTAGTTTAAAAAATAGCAATAGGTACTTGATATCTAAGAACCATGAACTATCATCAAATGCAATATGATTGAAGAATTGAAAAGGAAACCGCGTATTATTTAAAAAAAATTGCTAGATACAAAATACATTCTAAATTCAACAGCAACAGACATCAAAAACTGTTTTCAATCGAAAAAGTTAACTCCAAAACAAATATATATAATGAAAAATATACGGGGGTACTTTATTTCAACACTTTATTACAGGAGAAGAGGAACAAAAATACTCGATCAGAAGAAGTTTCATCAGTGTAAATACCGTGTCAAATTAAAACATTTGGGAGAAACTAAATCTGGTTTTGTCCTCCCAAAAACATATAATAGAAATCTTTCAGAACGGGTTTTGACGCAATAAATTATTCAAGTAACTGGTTAAAAATTATCACAATTGATTACATTTTAAATAATTTGATTAACTTGCTAAATTACCAAATTTTGCAATAAAAATTAATGATGATGAAAACAATACCATAACTTTTGCCCAACGTAACTGCAGCCAGAAATACAGAAGTGTATACAACTTTATTTTTAACTATTTTCGATAAGAAATGTAAAATTTAGAATCTAACTAAAACCGGTAGTATTTCGCTTACTAGAAACAGTTATATTGTCTACAATTTATTGGCCAAGCTATTGATGTTAGATAATATTTGTATTTACTGGGATAACAATTGGTAAAAGTGAGAAGGATTAACAATTTAGAAGTCATCGATTAGTCTCGACTTAGTATCTATCAAATGAAAGTACCTATAAGGATTTTACCTATCAGAAAGCCTATAATGAACAGAAAATTAAAAGTTAATAGGACTTGAAACGTTGAGAAAAAGTAAAAGTGATTTATTATCTTCGATTTTGAATAATGTTTTACAAAAAGCAGTCATCGATTGGCTGTCTTTGGAGTAACCGTGGTATTTTTAGTTTCATTATCGCTGCCAAACAGGTGAAGTGGTGATGAATGGGAATATTGACCCCGATGTATGCGGGAAACTAGTGAGTGTAAGAAAAATAGTTATTTTGTGCTAAGGTGACGTCACACAATCGATAAAACAAGAATAAAATTTTGGTAGTATTCGAAATCAGTTATAAAAAAACGTTAATGAACAAAATGTACAAAAAAAATCTGTATCCGACATCAAACTATTTTTATACTAGGTATAAAAAGTTAATTAAAAAAAAACCGACTACTTCACCTTTTAAGATAAACTTTCAGTAAAACATGATTCGTTCAGTAAATATACAAATTAAATTATATTCCAAGAAAAGAAAAGGCTGAAAAGAACTATGATAACCTAATATTTCTCAATTTATTCATTCATGATTTCGAAAGGTTGTTTTCAAGCTGTGAATACGTTTTTATATTATTAAATTCTTTCGTGATAACTATTCCATATAATCTGCTATCTTTTATAAATAAATAGTATTATATGTTTCTTTAAACAACCTGTGATCTAAAATGTCAAAAGAAATCAAGAACTGTTATGCCAAATCTGGGCCAACATTGCGTCTCATCAACTCTATGTTAATTTACAGTTTTTCCTATGCCCTATTCAAATCAACAATTAGCAGATTTTATATTAATGTACGGGGAGTTCAAATATGATTTAAATTTTACTTTAAGTATTTCTGTCTTTGTGATTTAACAAATTTTTTATTTGGAAAATAAGACATTTTAAACCAATTCTATATATTTCAGAAACATTTTGTGTTTTGGATGTTTAGAAAAAGATACAATTTATTTTCTAATTTGTATGTACATGAACACATCGAATACAAATTTTACAAAGATTTTACATTAGTATAAAGGTACCTATGAAGAAAATGCCAAGCAAGAAAGAAAATCGATTTCGCTATTTTCAAATTATATCATATTATGTAGGTAAATATAACAAAATAATTGTATTAACAATTTTCTATTTGGATAAAAAAATCAAACTAAATTAATAAAGAAGAAGAAATGTAGGATGTATGTACTTATTTTTCAATGCTTTATCAGCTCCAGCAATAATGCCATGTCAATTTTAAACACCTTATATAAACTTAACCATTCCGAAAATTCGATCAATTTACTTTTTGTGTATGGAACATACAATAATACAGCACTTGTCTGCACGACATCCGACGTTTGAATCCCACTTCTGATATTACATTTTTAGACACGAAGTCGAGGCACTCTATAAGATTTACAAGAAATTAATAACTTTCAACAAAACAACCTCAAAGGGGAATGCGACACAAAATTCCAGCCCATCCGTTATTGGAAAATCTACCACGGTGTCGGAGGTGAGTAATATTTTACTTATTGTGATTGTGTCTATATATTTAATATACAAAAGGTTGTCAAATGTTCTATTGAAATAAGTTACCGAACTATTAGATGATTGTTTTCAAGTGTATGTATGCAGCAAGGCCGAATCTTTTGTGAAAGGGAAAAAGGAGTAACAATTCAGTCTCATTAAAAAAATTGCATATAAAATACTAACTTTTGAAACATTTTTTTTTCTAAAGGTATTGTCGATTATTTTAAACGAACACTACAGAACTGAAATTCATTTACATAATCACCTTAAAAGCGTTGCTGTAGACCTAAAATATAGCTGTATTACAGAAATGGGTTGTTATTTTAGTGCTATAGTTTGCCTCTAATACACTCAACACATGCAACACAACTTCAAATTTATTTCGCTAAGATAAAAGACAAACAGCAGTTAGAATTAATTGAAATTTGAATAAATCTACCCAACTGGAAATGAAATTTCGATTAAATCATTTCATCACTAGTCATGCAGTTTACATGATGTAAGGCAAATTTTTGCACGTTGTTTTGACGATATTGCTCCAATATTTCAAAACATAGTCTTTTTAAATATCCTCTAAATATTTATATTCGTATTATATTGTTTTTAAAATATATCAAACTGAGCATTATAATGAATCGGAAACAACATAGATAATTTTTAAAGACTTTGTCTACAACAAATCCATTTTTTAAGGTAAATAAAATATCCATAACAAATTTTTCTTAGGGAATCGACAGGATAGTATTCAGAGAAGTGATGCACAATACATTCGACATAATTACAGAGAACATGCTAATGGACAGAATCTTCTGCGTTTGGGATAAACATAATTGTGGTTTGATAACTCTAGAGAACTGGTTCAATGGGTTGTCGTTGTTTTTAAAAGGAAGTACTAACAAACAGATCGAATACTGTTTTGCAGTTTACGATCTAAATGCTGATGGATTCATTACCAAAGACGAAATGTTTCAATTGCTTAGGTGAGTTGAAGTAACATAGCATTTTATAAATTTGTTTTAGTCATATTTGCTATTTAGATTGATATTGACTTTGCAAAACTAATATATTCTCTAACAAATATCCATACAAGTATTAAATGTTTTATTTATAGGAATTGTTTGATAAAACACCCTCAAGAGGAGGATCCAGATGAGAGCGTTAAAGACTTGGTAGATACAGTGATGAGAAAATTAGACAAAGACAAGGATGGCAAAGTTTCCATGGACGATTATAAGAAAACAGTAGAAGAAGAGCCTTTGCTTATAGAAGCATTTGGACGATGTTTGCCATCAGAAAAGTCAAAGCTAACCTTTTTAACCACTTTAAAATCATAAAACTAAAATTGTATGGCAAAAATGATAATTAAGATAACATTTAAATTCAGTAAATTAGACATTTCATTGGTATTAAGTGGAATTAAATAATCTCAAACATTTATTATCAAGTATTATAAAAAAACGTATTTTATTGCTTAAAGATAACTATTGAGTAATTATTTAAAATATATAATTTAATCGAAAATAATTACACATTTACTAAAAATTTACATTTTTATTTGTTTCAAATTTCAACATTAACGATATTTTAGGACCTTACTCCATCTTCCTTTAATTTTGAGCGTGATATATTTTCAGCCTCTTCAATGGTATCAGGTAGCTTAATGTTGAGCGTTTCCGGAAGAAGCAGTGTCAGAAATGCCGCTATAAATGCCATGCCAGAGAAGCAAATCAATGGAAGAGGTGTCCAAATGTTGGCCTACGAAAAACGGGCATGATTTAGCTTGTTGTTTCAGTAGTTTTGTGAAAAAACTATTTTTTAAATATTTTCTTCCTTAAGGAAAATTAAAATAATAAGTGGTCTTACTAGAAGAGGCATCTGTGGAGCAACCATGACGCCTAACCTTCCAAATGTGGAGCAGGCTCCCATGAAGGACTGCCGAGTAGTAGTAGGGAACATTTCACTAGTTAACACATAAATTATGGTAAAAGTGGCAGTGGCACCAAATTTTCCTATCATGTAGGCGGTCATACTAATCTCTACAGAATCTAAAATCAGTAAATTAAAGTTATATATTTCATTTATATATTTTTTGACATGCTGGTAAGGTAATCATATAGAAAAAATCTTACTTGAAGGTATAAAAATAAAAGCTATACATGAGGCCCCTGCAAGTATGTAAAACCCAAATAGAGACTTCTTCCTTCCAAAATACGACATAAAAAACGGACACAAGAAGTAAGCCGGTATCTCAACCAAACTCGATAAAATAAAATTCATGTATTTATTTCCACTTGCTAAGGTCACCGAATTGATGGATAAACCATAAAATACAAAAGCACAGGTCATCCAACCAAAGCAAGCATTTATAAATCTTAACAGTAGTATAGGAGACTTTAGAGACAGGAAAAATTGATTCCCTTCTTCATTCGGTTTTTTATCCTCTACGATATTTAATTTATCGAGGGTTTTTTCGGAAATTTCCTTGCCATTTACTTTGGCTAGTTTCCTCAATGTTGTTTTTGCCTCTTCTATCTTCCCTTTTCTGATATTCCACCTTATAGACTCGGGAATTATCCACAGATATGATATTAAGAGAAATGGTGGTGTGTATAATATGTATATAATGGGTCTAAAACATTAAATTGTTGTGTATTAGTGCAGTAGTAAAGGTTCCGAAATTTTGCCAATACCTCCAGGATCTTACAATCCACGCAACCACTGAAGTTAGGATGAACCCAGTGGCATTGCAAGAATTCACTATACTACCGGTTATAACTCTTTTCTTAGGTCCAACCAATTCAACGCCTGAAAGAAATAATAAAAAATTTTTGCATACATTAATCTAACTAGCAATATTGTAAGCTACAAACTTTTCTACCTAAGATAAATCCACAAATATATGTTCCAGCACTAAATGCTGCGTCCAGATATTCCATAAGCAAAAACAACTCATAAGTTGGCATGACAGTTCTGATTAGACCGCATATGGCGCACAAAACCATGCCCCATACCATAACTCTTCGGCGGCCATACCTAAAAACTGTAATGAAATCAAATTTGTGGTTTAATCAGTTTTCATATGAATATTTATAGTTCATCTTTTCGTAAATAATCAAAATAAAGGATTAGAAACGAATTAATTAGGTTAGTTGTGAAGCACAACCACAGTTACAGTTTTGGAATATTTTAGCAGAAATTGACTAGATTTCATACTGCAAGCTACCATAGCTTGAATATCTAATCAACAATGTATGGATTTTTTATAATATAAAAGTTATTTAGTTTTGATTATCTTTGACTTGCCTGTCCGACAACATGCCAGCAATAAAGAGTCCAGAAAATTGTCCAAAACTGTTTATTGTTCCAACTAAAGTCAGTTTCCAAAGATTTTCGCTACATTGCAAATTATACTAAAAGAAAATAAAAAAAGATTGTTTCATGTTAGATCCCTGTTGACGAATATCTTACTTCTTGCAAAATACTCTCTTCGTCTGTTTTGTAAATAAAAGAGGAACACCTTGAAACTTCATTTTCGTCGAAATCACTCGAAGAGCAAGTTTCATTGGCTGTCACAATAGTGGAATTGTAAAGGTACATGTCGCATTTGTTAGGTATTCCCTGTGTATATGGCACAGCATTGATTAACCACGATGGTTCATAGACGGTCGAGTCTTGGTCACATTCTGGGATTCCACATCTATAAATAAAGGTGGGAAAATTTCCCAGTGTTAATATAGAAGGCCATTACTGCTTAGAATCGATAAACAATTAATCATAAACAAAAAAGGAAAATGTAGAATTGAATTTAAACTGTAGATATTCGAAGATTTGATGTATTACTTTAGACAGAGACTTTATCAGTAAAATTTTACTATTAATTGTATGTTATATCGAATTTATTCTCAAAATAGATTTTCAGAGGAAGAAACTACTTTATTTACGCTTATCAGAGCTAATGTTATACATTGAACTCAATCTTAGTCAATTTTCTACAATAGCACCTTCTGCTAAACAGTTCTGAGAAGAAAAAATTGAGACTTAAGTGTATTTCATATAAGAAAAATTGTAATTTTTATCATTGTTGATAGTGGAACATTTTTTGCTTTCATAGCTTAACACTGGCTGAAACGGTATCCAACACTACTTACATTAATAATTGTTGTTTATTATATTTGTTTGCATTTTGTGATCTTGTAGTCGTTTTGAAATATATTTTCGTTACGTTATTTCTTTTATTTCTGACCGGGATATTATAAGCTTATATCGTCATAGTTACGCTATCAATAAAGAGAGTCATAACTCCCTTGGGACATTATAGATTCTATAATTCCCTCTACCCTAATATACATATACGTAACATAGCAACAACCTAGCAAAAACAAAACTCTTATAATCAATGGTAACTGATTCAAATATACTGGGAATTTTTCCGTTTTAAAAATAAACAATATTTTATTGAAATCGGTCAGAAATAAAATTATCTATGTACCACGGGAATTAATGAGCCTTAATAACCTCAGGCAATTGCTGTCCCTCGGGCCGGAGGCCCTCGGGACGCAAACTTTGCCATCGGTAATTAAGGCCCTTATAATTCCCTTGATACATAAATAACTATTTAATGGCATAGATTCGTAAATATCGTTATTAAGGGTTCCTATATTTCAAGTCACAGTTTTTTAAATAAAACTAGTAAAATCCAACCTGTTGAAGATATATGGGAAATCATTACTGCTTCAATTGTATGAGGTATCACTGAATGTATAAGTTAAACGTTAGATTCTAGTATCAATCCAACACATTCATATTTGCTAAGAAATTTTATTTTCTAACCGAACATTGAATTATTTTAAAGTTGAAGCACTAACTAATCTCAATCTCTCAATCTCCAATTAAAAATTATTAAATAATAATCAGTCTTTCATAAAATCATACTAAACAAATAATACAAAATTATTAATTTCATTGCAACTCAAATAAATCACTCTCTAGATATAGTTTAAATTTTTACCACCGAGAGCGTAATATTAACTTCAATTGTTCACAACTAAATGATGGTGTTTTAAAATAGGCTGATTCCTTTTGCTTTCAGATACTTATTTAAAAAAGTTACCTGTAGGTCAAGTCCATGGCTGTAAATACATAACCCACGTGTACAGATGAATGTAACACAACTGGAATACATACTAAGACAAAAACGTAGATCTGGTATTTTCCAAAGTCACCTATTTCCAGGAGAATGGAGTCTAATGAGTTATCGATTGCCGAATTTGACATGTTAGTAGTTTCTACTTATAAGTCTTAATTAATTTTTATCGGACATCGTTTACTTTAGTTTTGTAGCGCTAACTAGTACCAACTCACGGACTGTACACTTTCAATGATATGTTGCATAAAACTACTAGGTGAAATAATAAATAACTTTGTAAAGAATATTTACAGTGTTCATGTATCTTTATAATTAATATATTCTACTGTGTACGTCCTTAATAACTAATTTAGCGTAAGATAAAGACAATCCTTTAATTCTTGGTTATTAAGTACGATTAGATACAGACTGATAGTTGTCTGTGATTTAAATTGTGAAATTAAGAAAAAATAAAAATATAATAGCTATTTATGATATACGTGTTAAAATCACTTTTAACACGTGTATGATATACTATTTTTTCCACAAAACAATCGGAAGAACTTTAAAGTCAATAAAAATAAGAAATCAAAAAATACCATACAGATCGCAATGTTTATGAACCAAAATTTTCGTAGCAACCAGTGCTGTTTAAATAAACTTTGATTTACTTGTAACACTAGTGTTACGTATATCATACACTATTTTTTCTACAAAACAATCGGAACAACTTTAAACTCAATAAAAATAAGAAATCAAAAAATACCACACAGATCGCAATGTTTATGAACCAAAATTTTCGTAGTAACCAAATAAACTTTGACAACACGCGTTTCAAAAAATGACATTTTTAGCATCAAAAATGACAATTAAAAAGCCCACTTTTAACAGTTTTGTAGAAAATAGCTATTTATGATATACGTGTTAAAAGTAAGATTTTATTTTGTGAGTGAAGATGATTAAAAAACGAGCGTAGCGAGTTTTTTAACTTCACGAACAAAATAAAATCACTTTAACACGTATATCATACACTATTTTTTCTACAAAACAATAGGAAGAACTTTAAACTCAATAAAAATAAGAAATCAAAAAATACCACACAGATCGCAATGTTTATGAACCAAAATTTTTGTAGCAACCAATTTACTTTTAACACACACTAGTGTTAAAAGTAACTTACTTTTAACACGCGTGTCAAAAAATGACATTTTTAACATCAAAAATGACAATTAAAAAGCCCACTTTTAACAGTTTTGTAGAAAAAATATTT